>OZ020573.1:29240244-29840244 GCA_963971525.1 Cephus spinipes
TGGTATTATTGTATTTCCCTTCTCTTTACTTTGCTTCTTTTTTATTTTCTCTTACATACCATCCAATCCATCAAGAGGACCATAAGCCTTTGGCGAGTTTCTGGATTTATCTTATTTTCACGATCGACTTTTAGCAGTTAGAAAATAGAGAAAGATTTTTGGCATAGTTTCAAAAATCAAACAAGTACCATCTCCTGTCGCCAGTAGTTATATCAGTCGAGTTCTTGTCAAATAATTCTTTCCAGAGAGTCTGTCTTGTCGATAAACAAAATCAGTCTGCCCCCCCAAAAATAAGAGGCCAGTTGCGTTCTTTGCTCTTTCTAAAAAAAAAGACCATACAGTATAGTTATAAATGAAAACGGTTCACCCATGAGAATATAAAAAATAACACGTTTCAGAGTAAACTTCAAGAAGAACGAGAAAAATTACAATGCAGAGAACAGCGAGGTCTTCAAGATGGTCCAGGAAGCTGACAAGGAGCCAAAGACTCCTGAACCCGGTTAGTATAATAATTTTTTTTAAATTTATAAAAAAATCCTAAGAAACCATTAGCATTGCAGCATACGAAAATGTCTGCTGATCTCGTCCAAGTAATTTATTTTTAGATTAAAAAAAGAAAGAAACATCAATTCCTAATTACGCAGTAATTCAAATCGAAGTGAAACACCTTTTTTCAAAATATCCTTAAGTACGCGTGTCCTCGATAACCAATTTGCAAAATAGTGGAGCCAACTGCGCAGAGCGGCGTGATAACGCCGTCCTCGCCAGCGGTGTCAGGATTGCGACCAGTTACAGCACCGGAAACGAAACCGGCACCGGCCAATTCCCAGACGAGTCTACCACCAGGACAAAATATCTGCGCCGATTGCGAGAGGCTCATCGTGTAAGTTCCAAAAGGCCAGCGAGCCCTAAACACGTCGTTCTTCTTTCAGGAGTTCGTACCAGCGACATCCGGGTTGGCCAGAGTTTCTATCCAGGAGATCGTGGTCCCCCTGTCATTCTCTTTCTGTATCCCTCTTTCTCTGTCCGTCTCTTCTCTCTTATAAAAATATCTCGTTGAAAAATTCCTCCCCAGGAGGCGGTTGACGATACGAAAAATCCAAACTTCTTCGCCCTGACTGACGAGAGCCAGTTAAACTTTTGACACCATCCTCTTGAACTTGATGTCGTAGTTTCCGCGTGGACGGATTTTTACTCTTCGGTCAGCCACGCCGTTGGCGGAAGGGCGACCTCACCGAGGTCCCCGACGCCCCTGAGTCTCGCGATGGGTCAGCAGTTTTCGAATTTCCGGCAAACCGCGACACAGCGATATCAGCGGGACGAACGTGCGAACGCGAAAGCCGTCGACGGGACCGCGAAGTCCGACTGCACCGTGTGTCACAGCTGTGATAAAGTCATCGTGTAACTATTTTATTAGATTCACAAAGCTATCAAATATGTTCTCCTACCTGCACGGGCATGGAGGAATGTCTGTCCGATTGTCGTATTTGAACATACATGATGCTTCGTGTATGTCCTTTACTTGCGAGCGGCATCCATCTTTTTTTTCATATCTATTTATTCTTCTTCCTATGATTTATTTTTCTTTTTTTTTCATGGCTGAACCACGCAAATATTCAATACAACCAAATGCACGCCGCTGTACGTTTCCGCTACTGTCACTCTGCAGATTCTTGTCTACTTGCTGAGGACACTGATCCACCTCTACTTCATTCTGTTTCCGCAACATGAACCAAAAATCTATAAAACTTTTTAAACAATTACGTTGCACGGCGAATATCCGCTTTACCGCATACGCGATTCTTCGTGTGCAATTCATACATGATAATTTCTATAGCGCGACTCGACGGAACCTTTCGTGCGGTTTATCATTGGCTTTTCATCATCGTATCCTGCGTATGAACATATTTTATCTATTTATTATCTATCATAGATCATGCTTCTGTGGGCATATGCGTACCCCTATACTATATGCATACTTCACTTGTTATCTGTTTATCTATTCCTTTGCACACGTTCGTAATTTTTGCAATTCCTTATCTGGCTATCTTCTCTCTCGCTCCCCCTCCCCCCTCTCTCTCTCTCTCTCTCTCTCTCTCTCTCTCTTCAGTAAGCCTACAGTAGTTTGGCATCTCATATTTATCTCTTTTTTCATCTCTGTCTTTTTAGACACTAGTAGATCATTTTGCTTTTTGAGTATCTACCAGCGGACTGGAGATAAATTTTTGTTATCAGTAGCAGTTTTACGTGGCTTAACGTATTTTTCGTATATTCTCCGTAGAAAAATTGGCTTATTTTGAAAGTTCGGCTTCTTCACTTCAGAGTCCACCCCGTGCGCTGGACTCCTTAAAAGATGCACTGTACACCATTTTTAAGATCGCAGGCTGATTTTTCATTGGAACCCATAGGAACGTCTTTATTGAAAAAATATTTTATTAACTGCATTAAAAGAAATTCAAAAAACATTAATCAGGGTCCAATGCAAAATCATTCCCTGATATCTTATTTCCAAAATATACAAAGAGCATGGTACGAAAATACTGATGAAAATTTTTTTTAAAACCATAGCGGTGTCTTTGTAAGGATCAAGGAAAAGAATCTTCACGTGGAGTGTTTCAAGTGCTCAACCTGTGGAACATCCCTGAAGAATGTTGGCTACTACAATATCAACAACAAATTGTACTGCGACATCCACGCGAAACTCGTTGCCAGGCAAAACGCACCTGCTGGCCTTGCACCTGTCACCATCCCAACGTAAGTGGAATTCGAAGCGTTGAATCAATCATGCAAGGCGACAAGAAGATGATCCAACCTTATTAATAGTGCCAAATCGCATTGGATCCATTGTGCAAAAATATAATGGATTTCTATCCATAGATCATTATCCACGTGCCATTCCATCTGCCAATTAACCTTAAGACGCACTATTGATTTTCAATCTCTATAACTTTTTGAATCGACGAATGGACGGCGACTGGAATAATCAAAAATTTCATTAATGAAACTCGAGTACTCTCAGTAGTCAGATATTACTGTCATTGGATACTGCAAAGTGATCAGCCCAAATATTCAAATGATTATCAATCCCAGCTTCTTACCCTGATACACCATATTTTTCACAGGCTGTTTCACATCCCTCAAATAATTATTATTATTTTCCAGCAGTGGCAAAGCTCCAGCTGGAACAATCTCAGCCGCCCTGGCTAACGTTGGAGCAGGATCACCCTTGGCACCATTATCACCATCATTGAATAACCATTCATCCCCTCTGCCGTTCACTGTAAGTCATTATTCTCTTAACGATATTTGTCAAATATCCAATAATCCAAGCTACTCTTGAATACAATAGCAAAGCATGATTACAGGAACGATTACTTGCTCGAGGTGTAAAGGATTTTCTATTTTTTTTTTTCTTGTGGTGTTCTTAGTCCAGTTTGAGCTTACAAGCTAGCCGTTAGGTCAGACGCTCTAGGCAAGTGCACCATTAATTTATCTGAAAATAATAAAAAAAAAAATTATAAGAAATCTTAAAAAAAGTACCTGTACAAGAGTTTACCTATATCGTCCGCAACGAATTAACATTGCATCGCGTGTTGCCTGAGTGTATTTTTTTTTTTTTTTTCGCGCCACTAATAACTTTTGCAGGCTTGCAATCCCGCCAATCATAATGGCCCACGGATCGGAACGTCCCAGCTACGCGAAATGGCACAATGTACAAATGGTACAAATGGTACAAACGGCGCTCTTAATCCCGCATATCAAACCGAGTCCTGCAACTCCACTCTCAACGGTTCGAAAACGTTCAGAAGCACCCTCACCATACAGACCGCAGGCAACGAGGTCGGAAGTACCAACGATAGGATCCTTGCGAGCAAAAATAACATCACTAACTCACGCTTGAATTCCGAATCTAATCGCACACCCAAGATAGGGGAAGTTTGTGAGATTATATTTAATCCAGTAATCTCTAACGAGCTTCCCGACGGATGCTGCACGGAATCCAATAAACTGAATACCTATACGTTTCATGTGAATCAGGTAACCTAAAAATATATACCTATACGCAATATATAAACAATGAAATTACATAGAGCGGTAAATTCAAATTTGAATAATTATATATATATGCCTTCGTACAGATGAATATTACTTCAGAATTATCTGTCCATTTCTTTCCTATTGTTTTCTATGTATCTCGGTGTCATCTCTATACTCTCTCGTTGAATCTGGTCCATTTATTTAAAATGCATGACTAATTCATCTGTCGTAATTCGCCTGTTACGTCGCATGCGATCGTTATTGTCGTCTCTGCATTGCAGCCCACCCGCCTTGGCACGTCGCCTGTCAACCCACCTAGTTTGCGTCCAGTCCAGGTAACGTCGTCGATCGATTGATACCTTATTGTATTGGGATCGATCATCTCAATCCGAGCGTACTGCGATAAGTGAGCATCTTATACTGTGATACGATCGTCTGCGATACGGGTCCATGAAGTTTATTAATTTAACGTGATCATAAATTTCGAGCTCTGTCTACTAGCTATTATCGGGATTTATTTGTATAAATTCATTTTTAATTTTATCGCTAAACTTATCGTAGACGTGGTGAAGTTCGATCTTCGTTTTTTTTCTCTTCTGAGTTTAAAGTGACGTTATAATTTTCCCTCAGGCTCCCACATCCAATAATATCGGTGGACCTAAACCATTTGGAGGTTCCGGTATCGCACCACCCAGCTTATCATCTCCACCGATTGTCAACTCTGGTAGCAACACCCTGCCACGTCCTCAGAGTCAGACTGTTACCGGTAAGTCAATATTTTTCGATTTTTTTTAGTAAAGTATACAAATTTTTTTTTATATACTGACTCAAGTTCTTTTTCGAATTGAGTACGTGACAGAATTTCTCATGATAAGGTGTCTTATCTGTCGGTGAGATGACAGTCTGTTACGGAAATATAGGTGAATCTCGGTCGTTATAAAAAATTTTCAACTCTGGATAAAAGTTGAATTTTTTTGTATAAAAATCGAAAATTCTCCTACTGTCCATTTTGAGTTTCCGTCGTAATACAAAATTATTGACTCTTTATGTAAGTTGAATTTTTTTTTTATAAAAATTCACAGTTCTCCTACTGTCTCTTTGATCCGTTGATAAACCTGGATCCAAGGTAAAAAGATCCTAGCGTATCGTTAATGGATTACAAGAACAAAAATCTATGCTAGATCTAGAAAAACACATAGATCATCTTCTAGCGTGATCTATGATGGATCTCAATGACTTAATTGGATTCTTGTAAATAGGTCGATTCTCTGCTCTGCCAAAGCCAAAAAGTAGCCCCTTCCGAGGTACGACGATAGCGTAAGAGAGAGAGAGAAAGAGAACTGGCCATCGGCGTTTAAAAAAAAAAGCTTTGGCTTACAATTTTTGGCTTAAATTGTAGAGATGTCATTTTTTTTGTTTCTTATCACTTCCTATTATTATCATCATCTTAATGTCTGCCCTAAAGTAGCTCGCATACGTAAATAATCGTTCGCTCGATCGATCAGCCATTAATTAATTATAGCTACGGTTAACAATATTTTTTATCGCTTTTTCTTTCAAATTACGATTCTCATCGCTTAGATTTTGACTTTTTTTTTTAATATAAATATCTATAGTGATTCCACTCTATCCCTTTTCGAAATCCTCACAATCCAATTATTCACGTATAAAACTGTGCGTTGAAAGCTGCTCCGTTCCGATCGTATCAACCGGTGTCCAAATGATTAGAAATATTCCGATAAAATTTGAAAAACTAGAAGTAGTAAAATCAATTATTGTGTGAATAATATTTTCTATATAATTCGTCTTTTCTTATCTTTTTTCAGCAGCTCCATCTTTCAACCCAAAACCCCGACCATTCTCCCTTAGTTTCGCATGAGCGTAGCAGCTCTCAACGTGCGAAAAATTCATTCGGTATATATGTATATATGAAACACACATATATATATATATATAAATATAAATAATGCCCTCTCATTATATTTCATCATAGCGAGCATAAAGAGAGGGCTTGAATTATTTGAATGCCCCTATCGCGCTATAAATATTATGTGACGTATTTGCACTTGGCAATATAAACTAAATAATAAAGATCACATGAACCGAGATGTAAGAGTCGATTTTTCTCGATTAATTAGACACCAGCTTGCGTATACCGAGTTTCGGCAAAGAAAAGTTGTTTGAAAATCGCCGCTATTAACTTTTTACAGGATTGCAGTGTTATTCAGCTAATGACGAGTTCCGTATGACATTTACCTTGCTTTACATTAATCATATTCACAAAGACCATAATTATTCCAGGATTACGAAATTCCTGCGTGAAAAAATCATTTCCATCATTTTCACCCATTAAAACTTGTGCAGCGATATTATCGTTTTTATTTTCGCCAGTAGTTGCCGATTGCAGTGAATCCAGAGGAGTGTCGCAAATTTTAATATCTTTTTATTTAGACGATTAAGGCTTCGATCAAATAAAGTCGGATCGATTGCTTACTGACTTTTATAATCAATAAGGCTATAGCGTTTATATTTTAATCAGCTGTCCGGAGCGTGACTGTGATCTCTCATGATTCTGAAAAAAAAAAAAAAAAAACGAAAATTAAATATCAATATCAAGAATGAAATTCGTACAGCGCACACGCATGAGAGTTCGCAATCACGAATCCCAGTTGCGCGCTTGTACTCACCGTATATTTCTCTGTTCTTTTTTCTTCCTAACTCAATCTAACGTCCTATAAAAAATAAAAATAAACTCCAATTGTCGTGAACGTAACAAAATGTTTACGAATGCATGCCACACGTGTGTGCCAATTATGTTTTGACCCTATGACACGAATTCCGATCGTAAACCGTCCTTACGTGACCTTGACCTTATTGAACTGTCACCAAAAACCACCCGAAACAAATACCCATACACCCCGAACACCATGGACCATAGAAAGCTATCTGGAGGAAGCCGAGTACCGTGAGGTATCCGAAATCCATAGGAACAATCCGACATCAGTAAAGTGTAAGAGCCTGGTCTGGCCACCTACCAAACCTATCGAGGACGTAACATATCCAACAGCCTGTCCACTCTATATAAATCCCAATCCCGCTCTCAGTTGTAGACACCGAGAGCTCGCGAAAGAGAGTCGAAAGAGTCTGGAAGTTGAGAGAAAGGAGACGCACATAGAGTCGCGTGAAGTAGTAGAAAGGATGGAGAAGGTGAGCTGTCCTGGTCCGGTATATCGGAGAGTCGAACTGGTCGGGATACATAAGGATTCGCGTAGAGAGTCAAGATCACGAGACGTGGTACCTAGAGCATCATCCAGGGAATGCGCATCCAGACCCGAGTCCAGAGAGAGCCTAAGAAGATCTTTGACACCTACGAAAATTACTCAGCCGGTACCTCAGCCATGGACAGCGACTGTAACCACTGGTACCAACCTCTATCAGAATACTTATCCCATCGAGCAGAATGTATGCCAGAAGTACAGCGAACGGCAGGTCTGTAAACACGAAAAGATTAGTCAGAGGACTTATCAGCAACCTCAGAGTTACCAGCAGGAGGATACTTACCGCGAGGAGAGATATCGGGAAAAGATTTCGGAAGCACCTCAGATATGTCAACAGCCTAAGGTCTATCATCAGACTCAGGTATGCGAGTACCTGCAAGAAGCTGCGCCGCCTTCGGAAAGGTCCGTGGTCCAGAGTAAGGCTGAGGAACGTGATCTGTCGGAATTGGTCCCACCGAACGTTGCAGTCTGTCCAAAGGGCGTAGAGGGAGAGCATGATTATTATACCGAGACTCTGGAGAAGGACGTAGGTCCTTTGCATATAAAGAAGACCACTGTTTATGAAAAAACTGTAGAACTCGTCTCGCCTGATCGTGCGGATTCACCGGGAGTCACTGAAGTTGACAGGGTCGAAGAGATGGAGGTTCAGCAGATCACTGACGGAAGGACGCCGACCTTTGACCAAGAAGTTGAGGATATTTCCGGTAGGAGGAGCGTTGCTGAATCCGCGGAGGTCGTAACTTCCGTTGTAGATACTCAGCAGATGATCGAAAGAATAAAGAGAGAGGAGGAGGAAGAGAGACAAGAGGAAGAACAACGTCTAGAGGAGGAGAGATCCAGGTCGGTTCGTGAAAAACGTGTCAGCTTCAGTGAGCAACGTGAGATCCGTGAACAGCAACAACAACAGCAACAGCTACTGGAGGAACATTCTGAACAATACATTGAACAGACCGAGCAGACAGAAGTAGAGGAAACGCAAGAAGTAGCTGAGGAACGCTACCGGGAATTAAGGGAGGAGATCCAGATACAGGAAAGCTTCCGGCAGAGGGAACTCGAAGAGCAGAGAAGACAGAGTCTCCGAGAACAGGTCGAGGTTCATCAGAGTCTAAGGGAGCAGCAGGCGCCTGAGAAACGTCAGAACCTACAGGAACGTAGACTCTGCGCAAGATTGAGTCAAGCAGGTGCTCCGCAACAGGAAGTCGTGAGCGAGACCAAGAAGCACGTACAGTTCACGAAGCAGACAGAGTCCGGAGTTCAGGCATTACCGCCAACGACAATAAAGAATTCTACACCGAAAGAATGGAAGTCGGAAATGGTTCGTGCTTTGACCACCGCACCAGCTAGATCTTATTCTCCTTTCGCAGCCTCCAACCCTGACGACACAAGTTTGAATGAAAGTTACAACAACGAATACACGTACGAGGAAATACGTCAAGTAACTCCAAACGACGATGGCACCACTACTTACTTATCCAGGTTCTCCAGCAGCCCGTCTCACGCACAGGAAACCCCTGGACCCGTGAGGTCCGTATCACCGTTTCAGGAGGCATTGACCACCGCACCGGATCGTCCTTACACTCCACTGGGGGACTCTCAGGAAATGGAAGAAATGCAAATTGAACCCTGCTACGAGTCCAGTGAATGCAGGGAAGAAGTTCAGAGACCAGCGAGCAACTGCCAGACCAAGTTCTTCCGCGAGGAGAACAGGATGGAACGTAAAGTCGATGAGACGAAGTTGAAGGATCCTGTCGAATGTTACGAGACCACAGAATATTATATAGAGCGTAGTTCAAAGCCGCCGTACCATACCACGGAATACATAGAGCAACGTAGATCCATACCGGATGAACAGTATCAGGAACTGTGTAGAACCCAGAAGCCAGTCGAATCCTACGAGTCCACTGAGTACTACGAACAAAGAAGGTCCCAAACGCCGTCGGTCCCTGCTGTTGAAAATTCAGGTTATTGTGCACCCGCTGACATTTTATACATAGATTCGAAAACCCGTGAGATAATGCAGAGGGAACGTAGTCTGTCCAGGAAGTCAATGACACCGCAGCCATTACCGACTCCGCCACCAGATTATCGCTTACGGGATTCATCCAGGTCGCCGACGCGATCTCGGCCTGAAACTCCGGCGAATAGATCGTTAATGACTGGATTAAAAAAACCTGACACTATTCCGTCATATCAGAGGAACTTGGTATGTATGAAGAAGGGTCCAGTCGATGGACAGACTTATATTCCCAGTAGATCACCTACGCCGACTCCAGGTAGATCCAAGTCACCTGCTCAGGGCCCTCCTGAACCTCCTGCATGCTTCTTAAAGGCTCAAGCTCCTAAGGTCAGGGATGATACTCCACCAAAGGGTAAACATACTACTGTGAGTTCCTATACGACTACGCCTAAAGGTGCTACTGTATCATATCACTACGAGGAGGACACTCCTACAGGACACAGAGTCCAGGATTACACCGAGAAGAAGTCCATGTCCTACTGTGATGATTCGGGCACTACGCACCAGTCTAGCCAACAGTTCTATAAAGTTGATGACGTCGCTACCGAGGAATCTAAAAACGAGTACAGCTCGTCGGTACAAAGAACGAAGCAAATCAGCGAAGACTACGAGGAGAGTCAAAGAAGGTTCGAACTGGTTAAAACCTACGAAGATGACGAAACGAATTATTCCCATAGAGTAGAAAGGGGAAAAGACCTCAAGGCAGGATGTGCCATAAGCCAAGTAACCAAGTCGCAACCTGTACTGCCCTGTCCGATAGCGCGCGCGCCTCCGTCGGAGAAGTTTCCAAAAACTGGAGTGTGCGTTCTACCGCCTTGTCCAAAGGTAGTGAGCTGTGAGCGCTCTCAGGTCTATCAGAAGAGCAGTCAGCAGCAGGTATGCCAGAGAACGGTGTCGCAGTCGCAGCCCAGCGCGTTCTGCGCCAGGTCCAGGACCTGCCCGGAGACAGGAGTGACGGTGCTGCCATGCAAGGCGGTGTCAGACGCTGGAACTAAGGCTGGGGTAGTGGTGGTACCATGCGAAGGACCTTCTTCGTCGTGCTCTCAATCAGGCATCTGCGTGGTACCCACCAGAGATCGTAAAGGAGTCTGCGTGTCTCCGTGCTACGGTTTACAGTCAGGAACCTGTGGACAACCGTCGGGCTCTTGCGGAAAGCGTTCCGGTGGTTGTAACCTGGATGTGGGTGGCTGTACGGATTCTGGAGTCTGCGTGGCTCCCTGCGGGGATGGTTCCGTGTGCGTCGCACCCTGTACCATCCCGGGAGTATCGTCAGTCCGATGTCCGAAGCCAATATTGAAGAACCAGTGTCCTGCCAATGCCAAGTCCTTGCCATTTCCTCAGATCCCTTTTCCCTACGAGGATGAGGATCCGTCCCCAAACATTCAGATCCCAGCCATACCCCCGATACAAGAACCCAACGACTTAGGCTTTCAGCCTATTCACAAACCGCGCACTAATCTTACGAAACAGCTTACGCAACTCACCCTGAAGAAGGACAAGCACGTAGTCCAGCTGTACAAACCCCAGGCCCAATGTACATCCCAGAACCAATCGTGTCCCAAACTCGCCCCGACTAGTAAAACCCAGAATTTAGTAGACCCACCAAATTTGTCGTCCCACCCGGATCTAGGTTCCGGCGTTGGAGGACTTCCTGGACAAGGTTCCAAGAGCGGCTCCTTCGCTGGTAGCAGCGCACCAAAACGTGGACGTGGAATACTTAATCAAGCTGGTGGTCCAGGATCCCGTGTGCCACTCTGTGCCCACTGCAACTCCTACGTCAGGTACTGGATGAGTGTACCTGAAACAGTATTGTTCTTAGTTTTGTTCTTGTCTTTGTTTCTCTGTTTCTGTACGAGTGTCCGTCTGTCATCGTTATTCAGTTATCTCTACAACAAAAAGAGCATGGCTACTTGTGTATCTGTACAACAGCAGTAGCATGGCTACTTATCGTGTGATCGTCAATAACCGCCTGTGTCTTATTTAAGCTTTTTCCAGTTTTCGCTCAAGATCCTCGCAGGCAACCAGGACTGTAAAAACGTGGATTCGTTTTCCTTTTCTATTTTTGTTTTTACTCTAATCACTTACATTTTATTTTATTTATTTCATTGTTTTTATTTTATCTCCAACCGCACACCTAACTTACATCCTTTGTCTTGCGTTCTTGACTAACATTATAGTGCACGTTTTCGACAGCTAACGGAGTGATTACTAACAGCCTGGCGAACGATCAGACCCCGAAGCCCGTGTGTTGCTGTTGTCAAGCGGAGATCACGAGGTTCGTAGAACATTCACAACAACAATATTCTGACAGATGCTTTGTACTACACAAACAAAACGCATTGGCAGACGTACGTTTCTGTTTCAAGATTCGAATCTTCTTAAACAATCGTACAACAAATTAATGTTGCTTCGTGTTCTAAATCGAGCCTTGCTTTTATATGTTACACAAATTTTGTTGTTTTCGTCGCAAAGTAACGTGCCAATAATTATCTATATGTCTATGGCAATGGCTTAATGTATATTAGTATGAATATAATTATTCTACCACGATTATATAATCTTTAATGTAACTGGTATTTAATGATAGCGTGACGTCAGCAAGGAATATCATTTCTGCCAGTAACATTCGAGCGGATAATTGCTTCGTGACTTATTATAATAATAGCCAAAAAAGAAATTCGATTGACGTATCGATTTCTGTCCTAAATAAATTAGGGGACCCTTCATTACCGCCCTTGGACAAATCTGGTGTCCTGATCACTTTGTTTGCGTCAATGGACAATGTCGTCGACCACTGCAGGACATTGGATTCGTCGAGGAGAAGGGTCAGCTCTACTGCGAGTATTGCTTCGAACAGTTCATTGCACCGCCTTGCAACAAGTGCAACAACAAAATCAAGGGCGTGAGTATTACCCGTGGAATTAAAAACATGGCAAAGTTATATTTTCGTTCGGCAATTAATATTATATATTATTATATTTTTGTCTTCAGGATTGCTTGAACGCCATTGGAAAACATTTCCATCCTGAATGCTTCAACTGTTCCTATTGTGGAAAACTCTTTGGCAACAGTCCCTTCTTCCTGGAGGAAGGATTGCCATACTGTGAATCCGGTAAGTTGTCATCGGGTTGTCAAATATTTCTGTAAGGAAACAAAAAAGTGAAAATATATAAATAATTCATTAATTTTCCGACAGACTGGAACGAATTGTTCACCACGAAATGCTTCGCTTGCGGATTCCCAGTGGAAGCTGGTGACCGTTGGGTAGAGGCCCTCAACAATAATTATCACAGCCAGTGCTTCAACTGCACGGTAATTATTACATAATTCAAAGTGATATTAACGTTGTAGAAAAAAATTCTCATCACCATACACGTCTTTCTTACAGATGTGCAAGAAGAATCTCGAGGGTCAGAGCTTCTACGCGAAGGGTGGACGTCCCTTCTGCAAGAATCACGCTCGCTAATCCCCGCATCCCGAATTATTTCTTCGAATAACGTAAAAGCTATGAAAACACAAAAAAATTGTTTGACAAAAAAAAAAACGGCAAATTATGAAAGGGAAGAGTGAAAAGGCACTAAGAGTAAGCAGACCTTTGCCAGATATCAAAGAGAGGAGTTATCGTGCACGGAGTTTATCTATCGGTAGTCGTATGTTTTCTTTGGCAAGAATTATTTTCACTAATCCATTACGATTAAGCGCATATCCACGATTTGTCGAGTGTAATCAAAGGTAAAATAGCAAAAGAGAAAGAAAAAACGTGCCATTATCGTTACTCCATATCACCTATGGGAATGTACGAATCAGTAACAAAAATTCTCCATGACATTTTTCTCAATATCTAGACAATCAATGAAAAGATAACAAGTCTCCCCACAAAAAAAAATAAAAAAAACCCTCATTGATACATGAGGGAATAGAAGAATATAAAAATGGTCAATAACGTAATAGTCTATCGAGTGACGTAAGTGATGTAAATTATTGGAAAATTTATGTGCGAGAAAAAAAAACATAAGAATTGTGTAATGAATTATCGACACACAAGTACCTATAAATATATATACATATATATATATATATTAGGCATATCCATAACGAATGAGCGACGGGTGTATGTTTTCGCTGAAGATATTTAATAGCTTTATTAAAATACAGGTAAATTAAAAAAAAAAGAAGAAAACAAGAGAGAAGATTAAGATAGAGTAACTAATTAAATTTAAGATACGCCCACTTCATCCGAGCAAGGAATCGGTGACGTCGCGACGTCTTGCGCGTCTAAAATTCGCGTCGCGACGTTTCCGTCGAACGCTACTCGGGGTTAAAGTCTATCCTACGATCGACTGTTGAAGTTTATCCTATGACTTAGACGTAGAGATTAATCGTTATCGAATTAAACGAACGTATCGGCGCGAACCGATCATCCACGAGGACTTAATTAAATAGTTGCCATATTTATGTTATATTATAGAGGAGGTTACCGATAACCGTGCCATCGCTCGTGCTCGCCTCAGAGTTAGTCATAATAAAGTATATATCCTTGATTGGTATCGGTTCGTTAAATTAGGCCAGACGATGATAACGATGATAATGATAAGTACGATAAGGGTGGGACGGGGCACTACAGTGAAACGATATGGGAGGGTGGGAAGTATAGTGTACTATATTAGGAATTAAGAACCTAATTAATAACCGTGAGAATCGCGTTGTGAGATAAAACGAGATGGAAAAAAAAGCATAAACGAGAAATTCTATTCGTATACAGATAAGCGAGCCAATTCGCAAAATATCAAACGCTAGTTATTAATATCCGTACATAATAAAGAGTCCCCGAATGCGGCCTTTGTATCCCCACTACGTGTTGCTTATAATAAAGTAAATAGTCATTTAAGGGACTCGTCATTTCACTATCCCAGGTCATTCGGTGATGCGAGAATTGCAAAAGACAATTTGAGAAAGTGTGTCTAAGTTGACTATTATTTGGAAAATATTATATCTGTCCTTGTCTCACTCGTATAATCTTCCATAAGATCCTCTCTCTCGCACTCGCGGCAGGTATAGGAATTTCTAAAATCTAAAGCCCTAGACCTTCTATGACTGGAGAGTCTAGTCAATGATGTCGATTGGTACAAGAAATTCGTTTTCTTCTCTTTCGCCTCTCTTTAAAGAGAGTTCGTTGTGAGATTGTTTTGATGCATATGCTGTGTTCAAAAAAATAGCAACTGAAGGTTCAAATAGATTCGATTGATCAATTGTTACAAAATTTGCTATCAAGTGGCCATTCGAATGCTAGTGTTCCTTAACGCTGTTCGTGCTGAACAGAACAATTGAAAATTAAAAGAAACGATTAATTGTTATATCGGTCGATACAGAACAAAATCGTAACGCACTGACTGTCTGTTGGGCTATTAATATTCATTCAATAATTTTCATTGTGATGAACAAACAACGGAAGACTGGGGTTTCCACCTCCAGAAGAAGAGTTCCTTGATCGTCGCTGAATAGCCTGAAGCGAATGTATTGTTGTCTACGTCGGTGGGTTTGCCTACCATCGTCTTGGGACATTTAACTGACATACAAGGATTTATTGATCAGAGGTTACCATAACTCTGCTTCGTTTCATGAGCCACTAGGTTAGGTGAATAAACATGCGGTGGAATCATTCGCGTGTCATTTTGTTGTAGAGTCACCATTTTATGGAAAGTAGCATTTGAAGAAGTCGCCACGGTATAATCGTTGCGTTGAGGTCGACCTGGGAACAGGGAAGTAAGAAGGACGATAAATTGAAACTTGGATTACCCAAAAGATGGTGCCGCAGAGACCTCCTGGGGAATGCGAAAATAGGAAAAAGTAATTAAGGTGCACACGAGGCTGAAAATAGACTTGGATTTTCAAATGCCTCTGTATAAACTAGTAGTGGTAGTTGATAAATATTTTACCTCGGCTAATTCATTAACCTAGTTTATCAGCTTGTCGTCGTTCCTCTACTTCCACTTTGTTATCCGCATTTCGTGTCTTCCCCCATTCTCAAGCAGTGTCACAGTACTATTTTCGGCTTCTGGCAGTAAGGGATATTGTCATTCTCTTTGACCCTGAACAAAATACGGTATAATAATGAAGGTACCAAAAGGCCTAACTTCACTTAGGCAATATAAACCTTATTAAATATTAAATTTCACTCGCCATCTTGTTGTGTTTTTACACGACCAAATTTTCAACTATTATCCCCATTACTTCTTGTAGGATTTTGAATGACAATCACGTACCACCAAAGAGGCTGATATTACACACGTGCAGAAGCTATGGATGGTGATTTGCTGTTGCAGGAAATACGGGAAAGTAATTGCGTGCTTGGAACGTCACATAGCGAGTGAGCATTGTGGAATTCTGGAATGTAACGGGTGTGTCAGCCAAAAGACGTTGAGAATCTTCCCCCAGAAAGTCTTCCATGGAGCAGACGGACGCTGGTAGAACCTGCTGATTAAAAATTAAAGTTCATTTATCTAAAGAAAGAAATTATATTCGTATTCCTACTAGGGATAGGTCTTTTTGTTACCGCTTTTTTTACACCCGGTACGTCCCAATACCCCGGGTACCGGTTCCGCTTTAGTTCAGAGTTCAGCGAAGGAAATTCACTATTCAGTTCTGTTCAGTTGCGCTACGGACTCCCATCGAGTCGGGACGCATCTCTGGTAGTCGCTCCGACATCTCGTGATTATTTTTATTAATAGTTATATTGTTTGTCTTTTTTTAAGAAACTTTAGGTAAAGTGATGATATACACAGCCCTTGTATCTCTATAGATTTTGAGATCTAAAAGAACTTCCTCAAGAGTGAAAGAGGTGTACTCGACTTTGTGTATAAGAAAACAGGATATACGGTGACTAGTAATATAACTTATATGCTTTCTGTGAGGGAGACCCTTGCGAGATTCCAGCTTTGATTAATTTTTGAGAATGATCCATTAGCGTGCACGCAATTTCTCAAATAGCGCACAAGAAGTATCGACCACCCTAGAAGATATTTACCAGCACATCTACTCCTAGGCGTACATACTTCTGGCATGCGAGAGCCAAAGGGTCAAAGGGTGGTTTTATGGATTACGCTTGTTTGCAAACCCTCATTAACAAAATTGAATGCGTGACACGGCAACGTTCTCATTCTCGAGAAGGGTAGTAGCATGTCTTTCCATGAAGCATTAGAAATTTCATAGATCCACAATGCACTCAGCCCTCTGATATCTCTGTGGAGGTTACGTCATTAAGTTCTATATAAAATTAATTTTTTTAATTAATAAAACCATTAAAAATTACCATATTTCACTCATTCTCCTTGACACCCTTATGCCAAATCCTCTCTTGATACAACACCCCCTTATTTTTCCAGTATCCTCAGAATCATCAAGGAAAAAAGACACTGCCAATAAAAAAACCGCCATCAGATATTATATCAAAGAGTCAAATAGCTAGTGTATATTATATCCGGATCCTCCGATCTGAAAAGTAAAAAAAAAGTACCAGGTGAATGAACGATATCGGTAAGCCCAAGATATCGATTATTCTTTGTACATATTGAAAAATTTAGACTCGGAATACGTTCAGAATTCAATGCCAGTACTACGACTGTCGTTGTGTCTCTGTTTACCTGCATGCTATGAAGTGAGACAAAACCGTGCACGCGGCACTGGCAGTGAATTTCAGAACGGTGTTCACGTAGATACGTCACAGTAATGTTTCCTTTTCACGCAGCAGTTGCAATGACATGGCTCTCGTCTCTCACGATCAGACAATATTTAAAAAAATCTAAATATTGATTCTACGTATAACCGGATATATGGAAAAACGAGGCAGGCAGCGATAAATATAATGGTATACAAACATATTATTCGCATGGCCCTGCGTAAAAACATAGACGTACGTTCATATTAAGCCAGAGACTCCGCAGTGCATATAGCCTGGAATGGCAGTAAATTACTTGGATGGGCCATTTGTATTCAGAATCAACGAGAACGGCGCGGGACCCCATCTTCTAGTACAAGTATAAAACTCCCCTTTATCCATTACAAAGCATGCGTGGAATCTATACATTTTTTTCTGTTGAAGTCTTATCGTAGTATATAAATATATATAATCCATACAAAATCCATCAATGAATAGATAGAATTCACATAAAGGGTAAATACGAATTTTCGTGTATAGCTATATTCCATCTCTTGGACAGACTCACGATGCATATTGTTAGTCACCCTTGAACCAGATACCTTAATCAAGCTAGGACACGGTATTATACGATACATTAGCGACGAGGGGCATGAGGGAGGTGCTGGTGCCATTAAACGCAACGTTAAATAGTTGGCGAACTTTTGTAAAAAAAATCCAAAAATAGCCATCTGCTCCATTTTCTTGTAACGTTACTGATAATTATCTAGGCCAAGATCTTCGAAAGCAGTTACTCCATTGTCATTATTCTTTTTTATTTCTTCATAAATTTTTAATTCTTCACTCTGCAACTTTTTGCTCGGACGGTAAAACTTCCTCTTGGCCATGTGACTCGGAGAGTTGCGAAACGTTATTTATTTTGCTGGTAAAGTCGACAAGAATCTCGAAGACTGCACCAATTTACATGCACATGTAAAAAGTGGCGGTTGCGTTTAACTGAAAAAGAGATAAAAAATATTAAAAGTCCTTTTAACAACGATGAACACGCGAATTTACCTGGTGTGGACCTTGAGGAAGCCCGAGGATGGATAAGGACTCGGAGCTCTGGGGTGGAGATAAGACCTAATGATTCTTGGAGTTATTAATGTACAAGCGTATACCTAGATACACAATACTGTGTAACAAAAGTAGGCTATCGTGACAAAGTTTGCTAAATTTAATTGTAATTACAGACCTTGGCTCGCTTCATGTTCCTAAGTCATAGTTAATGTTCTAATAACACGACAATAAATCAAGGACGGTTTTCACTATTTTTATGACTTACCCTTTAAAGAATCCTTGTACGATCTTGTCGTATGAAATAGAGGATGATTCCATTGTGAAAAAAAATCTGATAGGAGTTCAGGAATGACCTCAGGGTTCTAGGATATTTTTTCAGGTGGTCTCTTGGATCTGGAATAATAAAGGAATATAAATTTATTGAATTCAAGAATTTGAATGTCTTTTACCTTTTTTGGGTAAGCATGGAATGTTTGACAGGTGTGCACCGAACGGGGCTGGAGAGAGTATACGGGGGATGGTAGTTCTTTCAGGGAACGTTGGAATTTATGGTGGAGGTCCGGCGGTTTCCCTTTATCACATTACAGGACTCTACTACCCTGGCAGGTATAGAGATACTTTAGAGAAATTGTATACATATAATATCTTTTAAATAAAGTTCTATTACTATGTTTAGTTCACAAATCACATACCAAAGGGGAACTCAATTTGTAGAAAGGACAATCTTGTAAGACATTTGAAATGTATGAAAAAGGTTTATGGATCGATATACGATTTTAGGTAAACGTTAAAAATATTACATTTAACATACTGATATAATTACTTGAACAGTGCATTCAGTCCTCTAGGATACAATCTACCGTCAGAATACACAAAACTGGCTGCGGATTGCAGTCGATATGAAAAGGACGACAGAGTATGGATATGTAAACCAGTGGGTCAAAGTCAAGGAAGAGGAATTTTTCTCTTCCGGGTAATAATCAAATTATATTATAATAAAGTACCCATAAATTCAAATTCTCTCTTAAACGTCACTTGCTATTTTCAGAGATTAAGTGATCTGACCTATGATAACGTAGCAGTGGTTCAACGTTACATAGAAAATCCTTTATTAATCGGTGGCTATAAATTTGATTTACGTTTATACGTCTGCGTCCCATCCTACAAGCCGCTAACAGTTTACTTGTACAAGGAGGGTCTTGCTCGTTTTGCCACAGAGAAATTTTCCTTGGATAACCTGGACAATCCCTTCCGTCACTTGACCAATTGTTCCTTGAATAAATTGGGTCCAGGTTACTCGGAGAAGAAGGAAAGAGTCGGTGCTGGTAAGAAAAGCTTATGAAAATGTCTGAAATAAAATAGAACAATTAGGAAAATAATGCAGGATGCAAGTGGACCTTCAGGCAGCTTAGGAGATACCTGGAGCAGTCAGGATATTCAGACTGGTTCCTGTGGCAGAGAATCGCCTGTCTCGTTAGCCTTACTATCCTAAGTCAAACAGCAGGGATACCAAAGTCGTCGAATTGCTTTGAGTTCTTCGGATTCGATGTCCTTATCGATGATAACCTGAAGCCCTGGCTCCTAGAGGTCTTCATAAATAAATTATGAATAATAAATTTATTTCTTTACTCAGTATTAGATTCTCATCTCCTCCTCTAGGTCAATGTTAGTCCTGCACTTGGCAATGACTGCGAAGTGGACTCTGAGGTGAAGAAACCTCTACTTCACGACATGTTCGATCTCCTTGGACTTCCTGTGTGCAATACAGGCTTGTCCCTCTTTACGATATGGTCGTCTTCCAGTTCCATTGATGAGGACAATCCTTCCCGATTTTATCATGCTCGGGACTCTAAGAAAAGATGTAGGACATGTCGGGATTCCATGCCACTCGTTAATGTATGTCCCGAGATACAAAACGTGGTAAGGATCCTCCAAAATCGATATATTATTTTAAAACATTTCAATACTATTTATGCTTATGCTAACTAGCTTCGTCAGAATACACCAGAGACCTGCTCTGAATTGTGGTCGCGTTACAACCCTCTGTTCTTGGAGAAGAGTTGTCGCCGTGGTTTCAAGGGCAATAACACCAATCCTCCAGCCATTGAATGGGACAATGGGAAGGACTGGAGAAATCCTAGTATAAAGGAAGGTGGCTGGATACGTATTTATCCTTTGACTCTTCTCAAACCAACGGATGCCACAGAATACATCAACGGCTCCATCTCGGACACGCCACGTATCATCGAGAAGGAAATCAAGAACACAGTTCTCTGTATCCAAAAGTAATTTCTATACACTTACTTAATATTCAGTTTCTATTTTAATGCTTAGTGTACTTAGTGTGCCATCTATACTTGTATTTAATCGATATTCATCCTATTGCAGATACTTAAAAGCTGCCAAAGATGTACAAAGAAAATTCGGCAAACTTGGGGATGAGCAATGTAATGAATTCCTTCAAAGAACCTTAGAGCTGACTACGGAAATCTGGCTACCGGAAAAATGAATGGACATTCCAGATATCGCTTGAATTGCGTATTTGATTTAGATTATATTATATATATGCGAGGATTACTTCTTGCTTAGCCATATACAATTTTAAAATATTTGTCATATTAAGAGTATGCTTGGTTCTTTTGTATCATTTCCAAAACAGGATGGTACTCTCGGAATGGTGTTTGTGAAAATTCCATTGCGAAAACAGGCGTCTTAATTTTATGAGACGTGTTCTGTATGCTTGCGAGCTTTGTGCTGCGAATAAAGGATGCTTTATATGGAAGAGGATATTCCCAGGAAGATCGGATTCTGCGGTAGACACGAAGATTCACCAAGAAAAACTTGGTTTATTCGATTTTTCATTGTAAAATTTACATTAGTTTGCGCCCTTAGCCGCCAACCTCTTGTCACGCTCTTCTGCAATGGAGAGCTTAACACCCTTGCCTCTTGGCAAACTCACGTACGCCTTCGATCCCTTACCAATGATGAAAACATTGTTCAGCCTGAAATATAGATCAGATTGTTTATAATTGCATTCTTTTGGAAAATTATAGAATTTTAGAAGGAAGAAATAAGATTGTGCGCTTCTTGGGTAATACGGAAAGACTATGAATAAGAGCCAATCAGTGACCAATAAGAAGTAAAGCTTACTCTTGGCCATTTTGATATGTGATATTACATTGTAGCAATAGCGCAGATTGAATATGGCCAGTGTGAAAAATAATCTTAACATTTTGAAAAATAAAATTTAGTGCTCGTATTTACCTGGTGGCAAAAGTGTGTCCCTGTGAATCCTTAATGTGACAGATATCAAAGGACCCTGGATGACGTTCACGACTTACGACGGTACCTACACGTCCCAAATTCCTTCCTCCAGTGATCATGCACAAGTTACCTGATAACAAATAATTAACGTTTAGTCATTTTTTTTTTCTATAAAGTTACTGTTGTGGAGATCAGGTTAGATTCATTACAATAAAACAAACTTACCAGAATCAAAGCGAATGGAATCGATAATTTTGCTGGTGGCAATGTCCAGCTGAATAGTGTCATTGACCTTGATCAAGGGGTCAGGGTAACGGATGGTCCTTCCATCATGAGTTACAAGGAAGGGAATACCCTTTGGCCCTGTCTGGACACGCTTGACCTTGCACAATTTGTACTTGGCCTCTTCAGCAGAAATTCGGTGAATAGTGAATCGTCCCTTAACATCATAAATCAGACGGAAGAATTCACCAGTCTTTTCAATGGTTACAACATCTGGAATTAAAAAGATGCATTGATATTTAAAAATTATAGACGTTATCTATAATTGCCTTGTAAAATGTTTGTATCCATCCTGGGTAATACTAAATGAATATTTTAACTCAACCAGTGACCATAGGATGGATATTTTTCTCTTGGCCAACTTTTGACTGCAGGCTTCACTAAGACAAAGCATAGCAGCTTCGATATGGCCAACAGATAGTTAAATATGAAAAGTCATTTTAACTTACCCATGAATCCAGCGGGATAGTTAGGGTCAGTACGGATCTTGCCATCAACCTTGATAAGACGTTGCATGACAATCTTCGTGACTTCACAGTTGGTCAAAGCATACTTCAACCTGTTACGGAGGAAGATTACAAGTGGCAGAGACTCGCGAAGTTTGTGAGGTCCAGTAGATGGACGTGGGGCGTAAACGCCTCCCAACTTGTCTAACATCCATGCCTTTGGCGCGTTTAAACGCTTCAAATGCTTTTTGGGTCCGCGAGCCTAAAACAAGATTACAAAATAATGTTTACATTCCAATGAAATTTCTTATCTGTAAATGTCTCTTATTACATTAATGTTTTTATAAACTAAAAACAGAAGAGAGTTTACAGATAAAAGCACAACAACCTCAAATTTGTTGGTCTTGTACAGACTGATTGTGTACCAATGCAAAGTGGCTTATTTAGCAAATGGATAATTAGTAAACTGTGTGGATTCTAACAAAAAATTAATATAATATAATATAAATATAAATAATAATGATTTTCAAAAGAAATGTATGAAGTGTTACAAACAAAACTCGCGTGTACACGACCGACCGACAGGCCGCAAACGCACACTTCACAACTTCTGAATATTTTGCTTATCCTCCCTCATAATTCACTTAATAAACACGTATCAATCAACCTTGCAGCTTCCACTGTATTTTCCATGTTAAACTTACACAAACTAGACATTCATTTCGTCGATGTAACTGGATTTTAATACGAAAATGCGAGTCGAACTTACCATCTTGGATCTCTGAACGGAAAAGAAACTAACGGCCTCGGCACGTCAGGAAATTGTTTGCAACGCCACCGCTACTGAAAATGGATGCTCAAAAATTGATGGCAATGACGACATAAAAGACTTGATTACTTTTGTCTAAGGTGGTATAATAATTAAGTAATTATACTTATTAGAAATCAGCGTCAATGCAAATAATAATTTAAAACATATTTCTATGATCACAGACAGGAATTTTAAGTAAAAATGTCATGACAAGTTTTGGCGCATTCCTGTAGAGGCGCTGCAATATAATTTTGCGCGAAAAAATACGTGCATTTTTGAATGCATACAAAATTCTTAATGTTCTAATCTTATATTTAATAATATTTAATAATAAATGTATATCATTAATACGGAGATATGGTTTTTCAGGAAACAAAATAAATTACCGACTAAGAGAATGCAAAAAGTATATTTCCAAAGATAGTTACAAAAATATAATTTAATTTAATGTATTTTATGTAGATCCAAACATTATTTTACAGCTCATCCATTCAACACAAATGTGTTCTTACGTGGATAATATTTGAATGGTATCAACAATATCATCAAGAAGACTGGACGCTCCAATTCTAAACAAATCCTTTGTCATCCATTCTTCACCCAATTCTTCCTTAACAAGAGTGAGCCACTCCAAAGCATTAGTAGAATTCTTAATTCCTCCAGCAGGTTTAAAACCTACCTGTTGATTTGATAAATTATTAATATTTATGCGGTTAAGATATATAACCATAACAAATAATATAAGAAATTACCTTGTATCCAGTGACACGTCGATAATCCCTTATTGCTCTACACATGACAATCCCAGCAGGTAGAGTAGCATTAATAGTTTCCTTTCCAGTGGAAGTCTTAATAAAATCAGATCCAGCCATCATAGCAACCATAGATGCAACATAGACATCACGAAGGTCATAAAGTTCTCCGACTGCTAGAATTGTTTTCATATGAACCTCACCACAAGCTTCACGCATATCCTTCAATTCGAGATATAATTCATGCCATTTATGTGCCAATGCTAAAGTTCTATTAATAACAACATCTATTTCAGTAGCTCCTTCGGCAATAGCATAGCGGATTTCATCTAACCGTGTACTTAAAGGATATTGTCCAGTAGGAAATCCTGCGGCTACTATTTTATAACATGAAAAAAAAAAGAATTTTAATTTTGATGTAGATACTTATTACACAGAATATATTTCTTTAAAATGTTTACCACTAGCTATAGCAACCTTCTTAGATGTATCCAATTTGCACAAAACATTAAAAGCATCTTTGACTCTCGCTGGGTAAACACAAACAGCTGCTGTATGCAACGGTAACTTCCATTCAAAGTTTAATTTGATTGGTTCCACAGCCTGTTAGGAAAAAATTATTAGATAAAAATCCTGGTGGGATAATGTATCATTTTTAATATACCTTCTCACAGAGAGTCCTGACATTAGTAGATGTATCGTCTCCTCCCAAAGTCGTGAGGTCAATACATGTTATTGCCTTGATTAACCAAGCAATCTTGTTAGGCCCTTCTATCTTCTTAGCTATGGCAGATATCTCTGTTGCCCACGTGTTAGTGGCAGGTTCATTTAAATGGACCTGTATTAACTCTGGAAAGTTGTCAAATAGATATCATTTACTGATAGATACTATTGAATACTTATTTGTTGTGTCTCACTGTAGGAAAAATCTAGTCCAGGATTCCTTTCCATCGTGGTTCACTTATTCAGATAATACAATCTGCTGACCAGGAATCAATACACTTGCATAAAGATATCTGAAAGTCATACCCTGGTGCTATCGAAGTAACGCGGTGATAAAACACTTTGGAGATAATTCTACAACAGCACTGTGCCAATGGGCGCGGTATTTAAACAATAATTTATACGGATAGTAATTAATAATTTCTTTATTGTTTAACATTAAATATCTTTATTTAAGGTAATTATGTGCTTCCTTACTTACATATGTACATTTGCGCAAGTCATGATATAGGTAATCGTATAAATCCCTTTCTAATCTAATAATAAATATATAGGTAACAATTTCAATTAATTAGATACTCATTATCTATATCTAATTAGACAACTTAGTAGAAAATTGTCCGCATATCCATTAAGTACAATGGGGATACGCCATAATACAGTGAATATTGTTTCTGAATTAATTTTTCTATCTTACATGAGACTGTGAATGAAAGTTTTTCACAATCTATCTTTGTACTCTGGCGTTATATTATGTTTTTAAAACTAAATTTTATCTAAAAAGTGTGTCTAAAAAATGTGTAGTTCAATTCAACTAATTAACAGTAGCATTATCTATGATGCTCCCACTGCTCCCAGTAATCTCGTGTTTGCATCTCTGAAAGTCTAGATACAGTCCGGTCGAAGGCAAATAACTCTTCATCTCCGGTAAAAATATTTGACTTGTGATTATCCTGTTAATCATAAATCAGATTATCTTTATTCAGGCAAATTTGAGTATAGTATGTTGATAATAACTGTATAATTACATTTATTAATTGCTTACCGAACCGTGAGATATTTTCAAGTCATCCATTAACATTCTCTTCTCGTCTGTATACTCAGAGTCTCCTTCAGCGACAAATAATTTGGTATGCGGAACTGCAGCTGAGACCACCACGCGTACCTTAAGTAAAAAAGCAAAATGTAGAATAATGATTTAGTTTTATGAATATGTAACTTTTTTTTTTAATGATTAGAGTAAGTACCCTGTTGTCGTATAATGTGTCAATTAATGTGATGAAACGTCTAGCCTGAGATATTAGACGTAAATTTAACTGAGGGATGTCCCGTATGATTACTGTGTGAAATACTTGACTAAGTCCTAAGTAATCACTCGCTCCGAGAGGCTGTAAACGGAATTCTGTATCAATCTGATCTTATGAAATATATAATTATTTTTTTATGAATTTTAGTTCTTACTCGGTCGCACAATTCGTCAAATGTTGCATCGATGACTTGACCACAAGTCTTGTTAAATGTTACATTGCGTCCTCTGATGGAGATCGTTCGTGGTCTCACTACGTCATTTTCCATAGAACATAAGTACTTGAACACTTTATTCACAGCATCCTCAGAATCTAATCCTTTACTAGATCATTATGTGTAAGATTAAGAAAGGATGATTTTTAACAGTTGTTAATTAATCAATCAAACAAGTGATACATACATAAAATAATTCTTATCCTTTCCAGGACCAGCCATCAATCTATAATCGATTCCAGAATCTAAAGACATTATAGCGCAGTGATTTTTTAATTCTTGAATGAATGGTAGAAAATTCCCTCTTTGAAGACCATTTTTATATAGATCGTCTGGAGCTCTGTTACTTGTTGCCACAACTATTACACCATTATTAAATAGCTCAGAAAACAATCTCTTCAAAATCATAGCATCCGCAACATCTGTTACCTAAAACATATCCATGTGTCATTGTAGTCAATGTTAGGAATATTAATAATTCTTGAATTTAAATAATATTTAGTATACCTGAAACTCATCAAAGCAGAGGAGCCAAGTTTTCTCTGTAATAGATGCAGCTACAGGAGGTATAGGGTCAAAGGGTTGAAGTTTCGTACTGCTGTGATCTCTGACAATAGTCTTCTTGACCTCATGAATTTTACTATGTACATCCAGCATGAATGAATGAAAATGTACTCTTCTCTTATTCTCAATCTAAATGTGGATATTAGTTATAATTAAATGGTAGAAGTAGTTAATAAGAACTAGAAGCTACTGTGTACTGCATATGGAAAGCCATAGTACCTCTATCGTAGGTCCACAAGTACTATATTTGCTTCATGCTACAAAGCAATTGTTCCTTTATCAATAATTATCGAGTGCTTAATCATTCTGAAAAATGTGATTTTGCATTACGATGAATGTGACAGTGATAAATTTCTAATTGTTTCTGGCTCCCCATGTGCAATACCATTAAGATGTTGACTGAGATACCTGACAGCAATTATAGAAAAGGTCCATCAACATTGTTTTACCTCCACCAACAGCTCCATAAAGATACAATCCCTTTGGTGCTCTTTTCTTTTTCTTGCCCTTTCCAATCCATTTGCTCAAAAAGCTTGCTTGCTCTGGCTCATACGCGTTCAAGTCATTGTAAACCCTTTGCAAGCCTTCAGTCACTTTTTCCTGGTGCTCATCATGTAATAAGTCACCACTAGCAATTTTTCTTTTTAATACATCTAATGGACTATCAGGGCTAATAGGCTTCGATGTCCCAGTATAACCACAGGTTTGCAGAGAAAATACAGTGTGAGATTGACAAAGTAAACGGATCAAATAATTGCAGCTTATCGGACTTCTTACAATAAACTTAGCCATTATTAAAGTTATCGCTAAAACAAATATTCTCATTATCAAATACTGATTTACCAACATTAATTTATAATATATTGGTAACATGCATTGCTTTAACAAAATATAATGTACTTCAGAATTAATCTGCATCAAAGTACTTTTAAACTGTTTTTTAACAAATCAAAAAATAAATATATACGAAACACATAAATAATCTAGAATTCTGTTCAAAAATAAATAACAGAATACATTAAGCTATAACAGAGTTTAACATGGATTAACACTAAAGACATTATCAATGATAAATTAAGGAATAATAATCATGCCACATTTTCCAGATGGTTTTTAAAGTTTTTATATTGTATATAAGACTGCTAACCTCCAGTCACGAGATAACGTTATTAAAACATTTAAGTGATTATTGATTATTAAGAATTGACAAAGAATAAAATATCATATGACTTACCTCAGAATAGAAAACGCCCACGCAGAAAATAGAGCACAAGGAAAAATCGCAGACTCGATTTCAAGAGCCAAGGTGATTTATTTCGAACACGTCATAAGTAGATTAGCAGAACTTTTCTTTCACGTTTATATAACAAACATTCGTTGCGGCGCCTGCGAAGAAAGTATTTACACATGCAAAATACGAACCAGAAAGGATTACTATGTAGGTTCAAATATCATTTGAAAGTATAGCTAGTAAGGCGCGCTAGAACTTTGCAGTCCCGACGCTACGACAGAAAAGAAAAAAGAAGAGATAAGTCTGTCATTGATAAGAAATATTCCAGAATGACTACCAGTGACTACGCAAGAAGCAATTTCTCACGTAGGGTAAACATCTAGGGAATTCAAGAATTTGACTATGCATTTAGTTGGGACGCCTGAGGCATTTTTCAAAAACCGTTATGGATTAGTAAATTTGCCATAAATCTCCTCATTCGAGAAGGCAGCCATCAAGAAGGAAGGATCAGTAAATAAAAGAAATTTACAGTTGTTTCTGTAATCAATATATTTGATTTCATCATCGTCATTTAGTACAGACATTGCGAAGGATAGGAATGTCAATTTTTATTTTGGAAACCTTCAATCTTTTTCGATCCATTACTGAATACAGTACATCCATTCCTGGTTTGGTATTTTTAATCATTATGATAAGTCTTTGGGCTGTATTGAGATGTGTAGATAGGAAGTCTTCGTTTGTCAGGGCTGATTCCTTCTCTTGATGCATAGTATCGTCTCTCTATTACTTTGTCAAAGAATCTACTGAGCTTTACTGAGGAACTTGATCCAGCTGCTAAGGACCTTACTTGGCGACAATCTAGAAAGATTTCATCAGCACCACACTCCTCTGCTATTGTTGAGGATCGTCTGTGAACATTGGATCTTACTTCTGCTACCAGATCCAGTTTGGTACCAATAACTAATATTGGAATCTAAAAACCATCTTGATTGTACCAGGAGTTACAGAATTTCATTCATAATCCTCAATTGCAGTGTTTATATTACTTGCGTCGACCCCACAAATTGCTCAGGATCAAAGTCATCAAAAGATTTTGATTTTGAGTAGCTTCCATCCTTGTTTAAAACTTCCTGGAGCCACTTTTGTAGATTCTGTTGTGACTTTCTATTTGTTAGGTCATGAACAAGAATTATACCTGAAAAGAAAAAAAGATTATATGTTACAAGATAATACTATTCATACAAATTACAGGTTTTTATAAAATACCATTTGTAGGATTATAGAAAACAGATCTTGTATTTTTATGACTCTGACTACCGCCAACATCCCAAAGCTCAATAAAATATCTCCTTTGGTTTGGAGTACCTTCCTTGTATTCATGTAATTTTACTTCTACTGAACATCCTATTGTCCACGAAGGATTGCTTATTGTTTGTTGTTGGCATATTAAGTGTGTCAGTGAAGTTTTTCCAACACCTAAAAAATAATAAACAGCTTTTAGCACATTTGTACAAATAAATTGTAATAACAGTTGCTCCATTCCTGATAACCTAAGGTTTTTCATGCCCAATTATTCTATGCTTGAACACAGCTAATACAATGATCAAAATTTATGGAATAATGAAATACATTTTTTTTGTCATATAACAAATATCCTAACAATAACATTCGTTAATGTAAATAGAACATATGCTAGCCATTGTTACCAGCTGTATATAATTTTTTGTACTAATATATATACTCTTAAATTTTTGTATACCAGAATCACCAACGACAATGATTTTCACTTTGTCAATTGCTGCCATTGATCATTTACACAATAAATACTGTCTCATTTGGTTTACAAGAATTTTATTTGTTAACCGTTACTTCTCATTTGACAATCCAGTGAAACTAACATAACCTCAACATATACGTGCAAACAAGTGTTGTTGCGTCAGTCTGATCCCATTGAATCTTTACAATGGCCTGTATTTTTTATTCAATATATTATTGTTAGTGCTTATCTCTGTAAGAGAAAAAATTACTGCTCTATTTGATATATTGATGTTATTGAGAAATGAATAGATGCAGTAATAATTAAACAAAAGTATTTTCAAAGGTTAGCATTTTCCATTTTACAACATTGTATGAGAATAAATTTTTGTAAAATCCATAAAAATATATTTTTTATTATACAATAAACTTGATTGATTATTTATCATACATTCTTGTCATAGTGAAATGTTTATCCTACAGTAATTTACCCTAATAAGAATCAATTGGATACAATGAGTGCTGAAGAAAGATTTGTAACGGAGGTACCTAGCAGTCTAAAGCAGTTAGCTAGACTGGTTGTACGTGGATTTTATACTATAGAGGATGCCTTAATCGTGGATATGTTAGTTAGAAATCCCTGTGAGTATAATTTTTACAAATTCATAAGAACAATTATTACATGTATTACATACAAGCAGCAATAATATTCTTAAGGTATACTTAGACTTTGGAGTACATTGCAGGTATGAAGGAAGATGATATTTGTGAATTATTGAAATTTGATCGCAAAATGTTGCGTGCTAGAATATCTGTACTGCGTAATGATAAATTTATTCAAGTCAGACTGAAAATGGAGACTGGTTCTGATGGGAAAGCACAGAAAGTTAACTACTATTTCATTAACTATAAGGTACGTTATGTTACCATAAACTCTATATCCTGTAACCAATAAAACTCAAGTAATACTCATTGCAGACATTTGTAAATGTGGTGAAGTACAAGTTAGATTTAATGAGAAAGCGGATGGAGACCGAAGAACGCGATGCTACCAGTAGAGCCAGTTTCAAGTGTACAAACTGTTTGAAAACATTTACAGATCTCGAGGTAAGCAGCATATATTTCTTAATGCATTAAATATCTGCTGCAGCAACAAACTTTTAAATATAGGCAGATCAGCTGTTCGATATGACAACAGGTGAGTTCAGATGTACCTACTGCCGAGAAGTTGTTGAAGAAGATCAGTCAGCTCTGCCAAAGAAAGACTCGAGGTTATTATTAGCAAAATTTAATGAACAGCTTGAGCCATTATATATCCTATTACGAGAAGTAGAAGGAATAAAATTAGCTCCAGAGATATTGGAGCCAGAACCTGTAGATATCAACACTATCAGAGGGTACACATTCATATCTTTTCATACGAGACGAGTGCAGCAACATTCTGACTATGAAAATACAAACCATTCAATAGAATCGATGCGAGGAAAGCAAGTGGTCTACGCGCTCCTGGTGAACAATGGTCTGGAGAAGCAACAAGATCGGCTGGCTTCATGGTGGAAGATACTAGAGTGGATGTTACGATAGGAGATGAATCTGCCAATGACAACACAGCTAATCGCAGAAAAGAAAGACCAATCTGGATGATGGAGAGTACAGTAATTAATGCCGACGGTTCTCAGGTATTTAATGAAACTTATTCCTTTCAATAGTGTTTTCCAAAGAAAAGTCAATTTCAATTTGTACTGTTCCTCTCAGACCGATGCGGCGAGCGCGCAAGAGAGTATCCTTGACAAGGCTGCCTCAAATGCTACAAACACAACAACAATGAGCAACAACAAACAAGGAGAAGATATTATGTCTGTACTTCTGGCACATGAAAAGAAAGGTGGTACCAACGCAGCTAATGCTGTCAAGGCTGTACTTCCTCAGGAATCCAGTGATAGTAGCGATAACGAAGAAATTACCGAAATGCAGACAGTGGACACTGGTAAGTTATAATATTTCATTATATACATTCCACAGAAATTGGATAGATGACAATGATACTATGCATGTTTTCTTTAGGCGAAGTAGAAACTATGGACTCTGAAGATGATGACCTGTTACCGACTGTTAGCGTTGGGGGTAAAACTGTGGCAATCACGGATGTTAATGATACGTTAATTGCGGAAATGACACCTGGTGAAAAGGAAGCTTACATTCAGACATATCAGGAATATTATTCGCATATGTACGACTAACTATGATGGCTGAATATTATATTTTTCACGTGGTACAGTTTGTTAGTGGGACTACAAACTGGAATAGTGTAATATTTTGTATAGACATCGAAATAAATGAATTTTTTGGAAAATATTGTTTAAGTTAATTTCCCTTTCTCTTCAGTTTTCATAAGACAAGACGGTATAAATACTTTTTAAAATATTTTATTCATCCTTTTCCTTCTAATACAGAGATAACTCAACAGTACAAGGAATTAACAAGTCACTAATAATAAATAAACAGATTGATACATACATGTAATTATATAGAAATAAATTAAAACTATAACGATAGTCACTTCTGGTTAGACGGGAAAGCATTTAATTTAATATAACATTAATTAAATATGCTTACTTGAAAACCTTTTTTTGGTCGCTCTTAAATAAAAAATTTCCGCCCGACCACCACAATCGGACCGAAATTTTCGAGCGAGTGGTCGCACCTTCTCGATTCACTTTTTCTGTACCATTTTTCGCTTTTTTTTGTTACCCACCATTTCAGGCAAGCCTTTTTCTACCCTTTTTTAGTATATTTTTTAAATTCTCTTTCTCTTTCAGCTCTTCATAAATAGCCTACAATGCTGAGAAATATTTTACTTGAGGTAATTCAATGTACATTTTATAATTTTTCAGTTAATGTTACCTTTTATGTTCTCCTACGTACCGCAATGAGTCTCTCGTTCATCTGCCTGTTCTGAATGAGTCCCGCAGAACTTGAATAATATTACATCGATAAAATATATTAGGTCTTACCATATCTACGCCTAATAAATACTATATAGAATCTTAATAGCACGTATTATCATCCGCTGTCTTGCTGAAAAAACTAGAGCGCTGTCACAGAAAAATAATCAGCACAACCCCTTCAGAACAAGCAGCCGGTCTAAGTAGTAGCTCATTCCGGTTCGTTAAGACGGAGACGAGCAAAGTCTTCGAAGACGATGTTGTCGTCATCGTCGTTAGCGTAGCAAGAATTCTCATAACGAGCCCTATCGATACTCTTGCTCTTCTTCATACAGGCCTTCTCCTTCTCGACAGATCCTGTACAGACAAAGTTATGCTTTGATATACTTCATCCTCGGTTACCTGGGAGCTATGGTATTTAGTTTAATTCGTACCAGGAGCTGGGTGCATGAGTTTCAAAGGAACATCTGTCACCAATTCACCACCTAAGGTTCCGCAGTTCAGCTTCACTCGGACAGAGTAGGAGATAACAATGCCCATGGCTTCGGCTGGGCATTTTCCTTCGGCGACCATAGTAGAGGACGCGAGGTTGACATCGTCATCCTGATGGAAACAAAAGTACTTGTATTTGGTACCGTTTGACATGCCTTAGGGTCAGATGGTATTTTAGCTACCTTCAGGTGTCCATCCAAGGCAATACCACGTCGGTCCTTGTTGCTGCTTGCCAGAGGTACCAGGTAGAACTGTTTGGTGAAGGATGCACCAGGTGTAATAGGGCAACCCTCTCGTGTTTCCAAGCTGGCCACGTGTCTAGAGAATTGAGAATTGACCATTGTGACCTCGCAATGTTGTACCACGAAGAGCTGCAAGACAAGAAATAAAATTCTATGAAGATGATGCTGCTTCTGAATATCCTGGTGGCTCTCGTTAAATATTACGACAATGCACCTTGATGTTTTTCACGGCTTTGCGGGAGTTGTTGGTGATGATCACATTGGCTGAGATTTTCTCACCATGATAGTAGATCTCTTTGTCCAGTGTGACCTCCAGATTAAGTTTTCCCTGAGAGAAGGTGAATCCCTTGGAGACCAGGGAGCTGGGGAGTCTTCGGCCACGAGCTGGAGGTGCATACTGAAGTTTCTTGATGGCAAGAGAAACCGAGGATCTCTTGTGGCCCTGGTGGGACAATTTATAAATTAATACCAGGTCGTATTTTCCTTGTGCAATTAGTAAGGTGAAGTACAGTAGAATATATATATACACACATCCTAAAATGAATTCAGAATGGGAAGATTCAGTGTGAACGAAGCTGCAGGACGTCCCACCTTGCTTTACCTTTCCGGTGAATGTCGGAATCTCACGCCAAGGTCAAAGAACCGAACATCTTCTTCGTGCCTTACGTATTCCTCGTAGATGCTCATAAATACCTTGTCCTCCTCGTTCTCGCCAACGTACATCCTGACGGTGTACTCAACACCCAAGGGTTTGCCCTGGTCATCATCGCCGGGCTGAAGAGTGACTGAGCTCGGAGAATTCTGTGGGAGCTCGAAGATAAAAGGATATGCATTTGGTCCAAGTTTCTTCAGTAGACGTTCCTGGATCGGAGTCATCTCCTGCTTTTCCTTCTTCAAGGGAACAATCTGTTCGCGATGTAGTACCATCTCCTTGCTGAACTTCACTCCCATAACCTCGTCCTCCTCTCGGCCATAACGGTAGGTCGTGGTGATCTAGATGATACATAAGAAATCATGGTCAGTTTCTTCCAAAGACGATGCTCAATATATATACCAGATAAAGATGATTCGTGCATACCTGACCGTAGACCTTTCTGCCCTGAAGGTAGTCATTTTCTACGACGACAATGCCATCGATAGGATCCACATGATCTAGATGGTCGATGAAGTCTCGTTTGCCCAGGTACACGGTAACTTTGCCTAGAATCAAAAGAAATCCAATAATAACATTATAAATTGTCTCCAAATAATTCCTATTTCTTTCTCGAAGAAGGTCTTCGTATGACAAAGTCTTCAGCCGAGTATATAACTTCTTCCTCGGGTGCTTACCATTTGGCGTAGTCTTTTTGAAGACCTTGACGGCCACCACGTAGGCCAAAAACAAGAGAGGGAACATTTGGATTGTTTTCCGATGTAGTGTTCTAGCAGAAAGTTTTTTTCCCGCCCAGAAGTGACAGTTTTCTCCAGCACGGCAGCATCTTCATATACCCACCGAGGGGCTTCTCCTCTACTTGAAGCCCTACGTCTAACAAGATTATTCCATTAGGTAATTAAATTGAAGAGGATCAAAATATAACACTTTGCAGAAACTTATTATATTCCCTATTGTTCCTAATACAGTACCCTATGAACTTTCCTTCGGAAAAGGTACAGAAGGTCATCGACGATGTGCATAAGAACATTACACCATAAGAAACCGTGAAAGCCATTAGATATACTACATATATGTAAGACTGATTAACGGTATAGCATAATATGTCAATTGACTTAGAATTTATAAAAATTAATTAATCTCAATACTGTGAGGTGGCAAACGTGAAAGATTCGATTACAGATCTCAGTCTTAAGGTTTATGTTTATTTCAATAATAAGTGTTTACATAATATGGAGGTATTTTAATCATTCAATTTATATTCCTTGATTCGCCACGAAGAATTCTATCTCATCGTTTATCGTTCATCTCATCGTTGCTTCCTAAATGATAAACCATTCATTATACTTCATTAATACTAATATAATGTATTATCAATCGTTATCAACTAAATTCATTTATATTTCCATCTATTATTATTATTTTTCGCCTCGATCCTTATTTATTAAGGATACCTCGATGCGGTGTTAGGATACTTAATGTCGGATGATCCTTAAATATTTTCGTACCTGATTCGTTTATTGTTGCTCAATGTTTAAACTATCAACAGTAATTAATGTAAGTAAAATATTGTTTATGTCCTTCAAGCGCAATTACTCTCAGATCGACTACTCGTTTAAAAGCTTAGCCATATTTCGGAGCAATGTATAAAATGCGTTGTTAAGGGAATTCGAAAAGCTTTTATAAAAATTTTTTTAAATCCTTTAAACAATGACCAAACAAATTTCTCTTTCGCTTGAAAGAGTTATTGCGCTCAAATATCTCGGTAACTGAAAGACACGGGTTACTCCAAAGAAAGGCAACGGTAATGCCCTTTGCTTAGTCATTAATACGATTTTTGTCTGGATTTTAAAAAAATGAATTAAAAAATTAAACAACAGCGGGTTGACATTTCGTGATTTTTTTATGTCCACTAAGGCATTATAAAATTGACTATATAGCAAAGATGTATATAAACGTATTCTAGGTTAAGGTAAGGTGTAGTTTGCAAATTTTCTGATTTTTTTTTACTTTATTCTTTCTCTTATCCTTTATCTTATCATATTCTTTTCTAATTCAACCCGCTGTTATACTAAGTCAAAATTTACGAATAAACAGTCACCTGACAAAATTATAAGATACGTGGATCGTCGGGAATCTTGTGAAACTCTTATTCTGCGCTTATTCTGAAACTTGTTACACACTCTTAAATTTAATGCGTATATTTATCTATGTACTTATATATATTTCTATATGTATAAAGGAAAAAATAAAAGAGAGAGAGATGGAGAGAGAGAGAGAGAGAGAGAGAGAGAGAGAGAGAGAGAGAAACAAATAGACAGAAAAGACGTGAGTAAAGAAGACAGAAAAAGTAACAAACTCAAAGAAGAAAAACGTCGTGTACGCATAACCGTTATAAAAGAAAACAAAAAATTAAAAATATTAAATTAACCAGCAACAAGCGGCGATTCATGAATTATTCTAGCAGTACTGAGTAATCCTGATAAATACGTCTAACAATAGGCACAGTAAATGTATGGATTATAGTATTTTCGTTATTCGGCATTCTCGTTAACGCTATATGGCAAGTCCTTGCTGCTACCAGGGAACGGATAAGATTCATAAGAATTTAATAATCTTTTTATTTCAAATGTTTATTGTTCACAATGCGTCCGTACAATGCTAAATTCTACAGGATAAATTTTCAACCTCCTTACAAGACGTCGATATCTCTTCCTACTCGTGTGTCAATTTTTGTTCTCTTATTCTTGTTTTTACTTTCGAGGTCCGCGTTTGCATTGTCGTTCACATTAGCGACAAAGAGACACGAAAGTCAGGCGAATGATTGAATGAACGTATGAATGACTTAACAAACAAGATAAAGAGAGACAGAGAGAAATGTATAACGAGATCGCGCAAGTACAAGTTCGTACGAAGAAAAAGGAACAAAAATCGCATTGGTAGTGAGACAGTGAAAATAGCGGTACGAGAACAATGGAATTTATTTTAAGGAAAAAAAAAAGAAAGTAGTAAATAAAAACTAAAGAAAATACATTTCGAAAAGCGCGCCTCACAATCGTGACGATAATAATAACGACGCGTCCGCAATTATCGTTACCCATTGACGGACGTATGAAAAATAAATTATGGAAAGTACTTTTATCAATTTTCTTGATAGTGCCGTTTTACAAGGTATCATACGATTATTTACGATTAGGAAAATTCGAATACATCACATTCATATAATAATATAACTTAAAAATGAACAGGAGTGCGACGGACGCGCGGGGCGCTCTTCGTTGAGTGTGATGGGGAAAATATCCGAGATTCGCGTATTTCCGTAAACTGTAAACAGTGACTATTTGTCGAGCGTTCATGCTTGAGCAAAACTCCATATTCGACACGGTGATTACAGTTTATATGGGAACGATACTAATGTTCTCGGATCAACGAATAGCCCGACATGTCCCGAGTATGAGTGTATTTTCGTTTTTTTTTGTATAGCATTTTTTTCTTATTTCTTATTAGCGTTGGCGTTGCCGTTGGTGATTTTATCTTGTATCTCGAGGACGGCATATAACGCCTTTCACAGTGTTTAGGGTAGAAAGGAGTATACACGCGCTTGAACGTTACAAAAAGATTTGTGTAAAATTCAGTTCCCGAATAAATGCCGCTAAACTTTTGTGCAAAAATTAACCTAACCTCCTACTGAACCCCCGCCCTTCGGTATCATGTATTCTTCATTTTCATACTAGGCTGGTTACTCTACGATTTCGGATGGTAACGACCTTCGCGGACCTCCGATGCTGCCTTGAGCAATGTTAAAACGATAGCAAGTAATTTTTGCAATAAACAACGAATAACTTTGCATTACAGTTCCCTGATACCAGCGCACTTCTAACATCGGACAGTACAAATATTGTTAGTTTTTAATAGTATACGTTGTGGATTTTTTGTAGTATGGTTGCTCTTCGTGTGCCAAGCTACTGAACTTACACCGCTAAACCTTGGTTTATTGCGGGCTTTTTTTTCTCTTGCTTCGTTCTCCCTCAAAGTAAATCATCGTTTCAATTTAATTATGTAGATTTCTTGCGCGAGGCGGCGCAGCGTACCCCGGCGTCAACTTCAAGCAAAATTTCTCTCACTTACATTGTAGAAATCTGGAAGGAAAATTAAACCATTATGGTTTGAAGGACTAAATGGACGTGCAGCTGTTATTGGGAACGTTTGATAACAAAATTTGTTGAGTAATTCCTGTTTGATGATGAGCATGTTGAGTTACAGGAAAAAGAAATACTCACCTAATATTCTTCAAAGAAACATATCCTTAGAGGTAAGAATTCTTCTTTAGGATAGATCTGTAATATAAAAGAAGAAATGATTATGAATTTCTGCATAACGTGTATACTATAAGACCACTTGAATATTTATTAACGTACAGCTTGGTGCAGCTGCAGATTCAAATCTCTTTTGGATCTGATCATAGGTGAACTTGACAAATGCATCATACTGCTCAGAGAGTTTCATGGTGAGAATCTGATCGTATTCCTCTCGGATCTGTGTCTCTTGTTCCTTCAGCATTCGTTCGCAGATCAAACCAACCTATACATAAACATAATAATATTTAATAAATATTAATATTACTTCAAGTACATCATACAAACAATTGATTCCTTTAAATTATTGCAGAACAAAACATTTTGTCAACCATGTACCTGTCTGAATGTAAAAAGAGGTTTTTCCTTTCCACTTGGATTGTAACTGTAGGCATTTGAACTGCAAGCAGATGGACTGGATGGACTAGCAGGACCTTCCATATCTGATGAATCTCCACCGCTAGTCTGAGGATTGAAGTGCAATTGTTTGCGTCGATGCAGTCTGCGGATCTCCTCTCTAATATTGGCTGCCATTTTTTCTATTAAAAAAAATTACAAAATCCAGCTGTAGTTTCAAAAATAATATATATATTTTCAAAGATTCGGAAAATTAGTAGCCGTCCTAAGGAAATAGTTACATATCTCTCAACATCATCGCCTAAAACAACATTCGCATCACCCATTGTTAATATCATAAAACAATAAAATCCCGTTACATAAACGACAAATATATGAACAAAATCTAAGAAAACATAACGAGCCCTCCTCCATTGCGTCTCCACTACCAGTAACACAAAGAAAAAGAAGGATAAATAAAACGTTCAGTACACGCAGTCACGTAAGAAAAACAAACTTCAGGGTGCGCCACGTATCATAAAATAATGTAATATTTCACATAAGATACAAGATGCACGCAATCCTGCTAGAAGTAGAAAAAACCATGAGAAAAAAAAGTATTCATATTCCGAAAATTATATTTATCATCGATAATAATACACAAATAGCGCATCGGCAAGTAGGAAAGAAAATCCAAGTCATCTGTGCATAATTCTCATCGGATCCGAATATATAATATATATCCGTTATCCGAATATATATATATATAGATATGTGAGTATATATAAGAAAAAAAATATATATATTTCTTCCTCTCAGAAAAAACGTATTCCACAGAGAGATAGACAAAAGAGCGAGCGCGAGAGGGAGAGAGAAAGGGCGAAAAGACTCCTAACATCCGCTGGCGCATTACCATATGATTTACGCATCTCCCCCATAACCCTCCCTTTTATGAGAGAAAGCATAGAAGCATATCGCCTCTCTATCCGAACAAGTATGTCCGCCATGAATACAGGTTTTAAATCGCAAGGGGCAACCCAGGTCGCCCCTACCCTAGCGAACAGGCATCGAAATCGAAAAAATGGCCGTGGCCGATGATAATTACCAGGCGTCAATTTGTGAGCTACCTCGCCAAAAGGCGATGGATTTTGTGATCTGGCCGTACTCTGGGTGGGCGTTCCCGGTGAAACGCACATAGGAACGCATCTTCGTCGCTTGCTGGGACGCCCATGGCTGTGCACCGGGTCGAACTCCAACGATCTCTTTAGGGTGGCGCAGGCCATTTCTCTCGTTCAACGTCTCGTACACGACTGACACCCTGGCTCGAGGATGAGCCCAAAATTATGTTGCTTTTATTACGAAAATACAACGAAATCACTATTTCCACGCACTGTCTGAAGAGTTTTATGATATCTCTATGCAATTTTTTGAGTTCCTCGAGCCGATCTTGCCGGATTTCACAGAACGGGTCTTAGGCTGCACCAAAACAAACACTGCAGTAAACCAATATGGCCGGCGAATACAGCTCCTCGACAAGAGAACGATCAAGAACGACTGTTTCGCTCGTCAGCGCACCATCTTTCCACTTGACTACTTTGGGTGTTCCAAAACACGATCGATTCTGGCCTCTCATCTGTTATCGTGCTGCCGGAAGTTGCAGTTGTTGCGACTTTGCTCCGCAAACTGGCGCTGTGCTACACTTCCTATAATTAGCTATAGGATTGTGAAGAGGTTTTTCAGCGACGGGACAGGACGCTCGGCGTCGGTAGCAGTCGGTAGTCAGGTATGGTCAGGTACATGAGCAATAAGCAACATTGAGCTGAAGCAGAAATGGCGTGTAGCTTGCTGCTCGTGGCAATAAAAAGACCCAAGATACTTTCGATCGCAAGAAATATATATATGAAACTATTAAATCCTTCCGAACGTTTACTGCATTTTATTTGTTTTAGATACATTGCTACCGTGTATACTTAAAACTATAAGTAAACTATTATTGAGAGAATATATTTTGTAAATTCACCAACTATACAGGGATGTATTCTGAAGACCTTAATCCGGATAATTTTTGCACGATCCATCTTTCTTTATCAGCGTTATTGAGAAAAAGATAAAACAATGCCAAGTTACAATCTATTGAAGTTCTTGAACGTACCTCAGTTATTGAACTTCAACCTTAAACCAGTTTTTTGAGCTATGTATCTACTGTAGGTAACCCTGTATAAAAGGATAAAAACAGTATGAGAAAGTTTAAAGTACTTTCAAAAATGCTAAAAAATAGAGCCACACGAATGTCTGGAAAAATTCATATTAAATTTTGAAATATAATAATCACATTTAAATTAATTTCATTTGTTCATGCTTTTCTTAGCTGACCGAGGACTAAATGGAAATTAGAAAATGATTTTTACAACTTTAATATATTTACAGCACTGTTTTTAACATGCTTATAGATAATTCATTTATTTTTCAATAGATTACATACAAAAAAATAAATAATATTCAGGATCATATTAGTGACGTGTTACTGAATAGAAACAAGTCTCAATTAAATATTACTATACAATTACATTGTTGGCATAAGGTACTACGTTATGTATGTACAAGTATATGGATGTACACGTTTGACATTATATTTGTACAAAACAAGTGGGCACGAAGAGACTATTGACAGAATTATTGAACTCCTTTACAGAATAATAAATTAGCAAACGCGGTACACCTGTACTATACAAAGACTGTGTGACAAATTAAATATTTTACAATTGATCATAACTTATCATATTGAGAATACAAATTCTACAATTAACAAGATAACAAGATTAAGTAAGAGTTAAATTCGTTAATCCACTGTACGACATATGTATGCAGAATAGAATTCAAACCACTGAAATCTAACTCAATACACATTCCCCCACATTTTTCAGTGTTTCACTTTATTGATTCAGCTCCAGTGGCCATTCTAATTCGTTGTTAGTATTATAGTTTGGTGACACATTTTCGGTGGAATAAATAAATCAACACCATTAAACAATTCAAATAAATTACCAAATGACGATGAATACCTAACAGAAATAAACAATGCTTGTGGTCAAACTAATATCAATTAAAACTTCTCATAACATATATTGTGTCTGGCTACTGATTACCTGATAGAATAATTTCTTTGAGGACTGTTTCAAAGTGACAATAGTCCCCACTAATCTGGGAAAATATTTAACACTAATTAGAATGCCTCATTAGCTTCCACTGCAATGATTTAATTAATTAATAATCCCAGTATACGCAATAGACCTCACGAATGTACTTAAGTATTTATGCAATAATGATTCCTATTAGTTGCTTGCAAGGTAATGGATACTTGTAACTGATGAATAATATAAATATGAAATGAAACTAGAGAGAGAAACTATCAGTTTTCCTTGCATCAGTAAGTTTCTTAAGGACAGTTCAACCACAGTTCAGACGAATAAACAAAAAAACACCTCGACAAAGGTCCTTGTCTCAACCTGATTAATAATCATCATATTTAACATTATCAGGGCGATCCTAAACGTCCTAATAATACAGATAACGCGATACTGGCATAGATATAATTACATCCATAACCATCCGATGATATTTCGAACGAGTAACAATTATCGTTTAGAGACCCGTCCGACATTATTGATCTTTAATAATTAAATATATATATATGTATATATACACACACATACCTACACTCTATACACGGATCGACCTTTATTCTCTTTCGCACTGTTTTTGCTAATATTTTTCACATCTCTTACAAGATCCCTATGTGCCTGCGTAAATTGTTGAGTAGATGTGTATATATGTATATACACAATATATATATATATATATATATTACGAGAAAATGTACTTTTACGATTATTTTTATCATGAACCCGAGATATCATCATTGTTATTAGTAATCGGTAATCGTGCAAGGACTTTACGCCCTCGTTTACATCCTATAATATAGTGCCTATATAACCGCTTATACCCGCCTACCCGGAATCTCGCTATACGAAAATAAAGAATGTCCGTCAACTCTTCGTACCACCTTCGCACCATATATCATAAAGACTCGACATTGACATTAATGGCCAACAATGTTTTCCAAAAATATCATATCCCACGCATTTGCATCCAAAGAGCACAAGGAGACCAAATAATGCAGTCCCCCCTATCCCGATCCCATCCCTTACCCACCCTATCACGATCTTTTATACAATTTCTACAGAATTATCTAATCGCGGATTTCGAAAACAAAATCCGATATGGAAAGAAAAATACAATTAGCATCCTAATTTAGCCTGTGAGCACACATAAGTCACTCGACCATAAACGTACGAAGCCTGACCTTAGGTACGTACTTTATTTTCTCCTTTTTTTCGTGTTGTTGTCCTTCCGCTACTTATTCTATAGTAATTAGTCGAAGAAGAACAACAATCGAATGTTAATTGCAAAATATATACGTATGTTGGTGCTGTAAGATAATTTGTGTACTTTCCTAAAACAGAAAAATTATAAACTCGTACTTTCTGTCTCACGGAAACAGTGGGGATATCGTGTTTTTTGTTGTTCATTTTCTTTTACTTCAAAGGAACGCTTTATGTGATCAAGAATATTTATCCGGACGCGTCATGCATCCTAGGATTAAACTGTCTACTTAGATTAGGCCGACCTCGGTACATGTGTCGCGAAAATCTATATAGTGGAATGAATATCCATTCCAGCGACATTACATATCAGGCATCGAATATGGGACAGCCTGAGGTAGGAGATATTCTATCTTGGGTGTGACGATGCATTGTCGATACCTGACTCACCGGGATTGGTGCTTACACGTATACAGGTGATAGATTTAGGGTAAGCCGTGAAATAACGTTGTTGCGTATAGTAGCACGAGTCGTTCTTGAACTCTTGATGATCTGAATTACCATAATGCGACAGTCATGACATACGACCATCGCGACACCTCGTAGACGCTCAGCAGCCAGTCGTTGTTCAGCGCTGAGTCCACCGAGGTCATTGAAAGCAGCCGTTGTTGATAGTTTGGCAGGACTTCCGGCACTCCTGTAACCCCTGAAGATACTAATTGTGACATTGGTTTCTAATAATTTTTATATAATTAATATTCTAGTGATGCCCACCTTTTATCGACAGATCCGGGATCATCATCCCGTCGACCGTGAGGAGGTGGTGTCTGTGTCCCAGCCGGTGTGGGCGTACCGGCTGGAGTGATCATAGGAGTGGAGCTTGGCGTAGAGGTTCGCATTGCGGAATCCCGCCTCCTGGCAGCTGGTGAAGCAGGTGCGGAACCAACTCCTCCTACAGGTCTGAGCCAGGGACTCCGAGTTCCAGAGTCAGGCTCTGATGAAGACGGTGAGAGAAGAAGTCCGGGCGACAAGAGTACTACCGGTACGTGGGAAAAGTGCTCCGTAGGAATTCGCATCTATAACAGTATCAATTAATTATCTAGCAGCTATGAGGATGGTGCATGAATTACCAGTAGAGGATGGATTGTCCATTTACCTTAGAATAACATTTAACGCATACGGTCCTCTCGCAGAGACGACAACGTTGTCCCCAGGGTCCCAGCAAACCGAACCTAGTCTTTAAGCACAGAAAGCACACTCGTCTCTTCTCCACGTCTTCCTTTACACGACCTTCCACAGGAAGAGACTCCAATTCGGCTTTTGTGAGGACGCTACGAATGTGCACGATCTCCTCTAACGTTAGGGACAGCCGTTCATCCAGGAACATGTCGCCCAACGACGGCTTTTGCTCGTCTGCTGACTCCTTCTGCCATTCGGCATTTTGATCTTCGTTAGATTTATCCTCAATGCTTCCACTAGGTTTCGACCTGGGTCTTGCCCGTGGTCGTGGACTTACTGTTGGACTTGGGCCTAAACTAGACCCTGGACTGGGACCAGGACTTAAGTTCATGGTACCAGTCATGCCTTCGTGTCGGTGCTGACGGCTATGAGGTCTTGAATGCGGAAGTGACGTAGTACCAGTAACGAACGAAGACAGGCTAAGGTTCGTCACTGTCGCGTGCTTCCGGGCAGAAGCTCTTCTCGATGGGCACTGTGTCGCTAGGTCGTATGCTAGTTATAAGAAGAAAAAAAAGTTACATAAACGTACTGCACAGCTTTGAAAAACATTGAATAAATTACGTATGATTGAATTTAAAATTAATTACATTCAAGTTGCGCATCACAGAAACGATGATATTCGTTCCTGGTAAGACGCAAGCCACCGGTTTTCCGCCAAGGATTTGCAGATTCCTTGTCATCCTCGTCATCCTGTCGATTGTCCTCCAAACGTTTTCCCTCCAGCTCTCCCTTAGATTGCCAGTAATTCGCTGCCTCGTCTTCATCCTCAAACCTCGTCACCACGAATTCCTCATCCTCATCCTCCTCTTCCTCGCCTCCGTCGAGCTGTGCATTCCATATAAAAATTGTTTAAAAATCCTCCGCCCCCATTAACCGAACTTCTATCTTATACACTATTAGCTCCCATCCTCACCTTGAGATCAAAGTCAACGGGTATCAACCGCCTGGGTTGTCTGAGAACTGCATGGCTAAGATCGGCTGATCCCCGTCGTAAAGATTTTGGCGTGATGGCTGAACTATTCTCCTTTCCGTTAGCATTTTCCTGAGCATGATCTGTAAAACAAATGTAAACGTAGGTCCATCAGACAGAGCACAGACCCTCTCCATAACATAGGTTCCACTAGCTGGACCGAATGAGGGTCTTATCTCCATCGAGAGGGTCCAGATGATAGGAGACGGCGCAACCGCGAATCAACCGGGAGCAGAAGACGTGGGAACGAGTATGAACAATAATGAAGGACAAACGATGATTACCTGTGACTCTAAAGCGTCTTCTACGCGACTTACGATTCCTGATAGCGCGAGAACGCAGCTCCTCAGGTTTTTCGGAGCGCTGCCGTGGCTGGGGAACCGGGAAAGGCGCATCATTGTTACCGGAAGTGACGCACGGACGCCCGGAGAACGAGGACGAGCTCGAGGATACAGCCGTTGACGAAGGCTCTTGACCATCCGATTGCAGCCATTGAGCTGCGACATCCTGAGCGGATTCCTGTTCCTGTTCGGATTGAGCTGGTGGGACCTCTCCAAGAACGATCCTGCGAGACTCTCCGCCGACTGCCAGCAGCATCCTTCAATATTTCTTTTCCTAAGGATCACGAGTACTGATATCCTCTTCGTAAATCCTGATGATTCTCACTCTACGACGACTGCATTGTGAACGGCACCTAAGCTTTTGCACTGATCTTCGAAAATGCCCTCAGCGGCTATGAGAATCGTCCCTTGCCTTCCCAGTACAACTGGTACACTCCTGTCCTTCCCTGATTCTTACGGCTGACCGGATGACTCATCGTTACAGTCGCACGAGCTGTGCGCTCGATTGCGCTCGTATGCGCTCCAATGCGCTTCTCCACCCTTGGCCACCCTCGGCACCTTCAACTTGACCGACTAACGTAGCTCCAGTTACAGTTACTCAGCTACGATCATTAAGATGCGGCAGATATGTATTCTCCTCTTGATTTAAATTATCGTTCCCCTTCGCGCGAAGATGACGTTAGTGTAGCACTGCAGCACCAGTAAGGAAAGGAAAGATCTATATGGACAAAGGAATAATCAGGAAACAAATTAGGACCAGGTACGAGATGCACAAAATGTTTTCTCACAGAAAATCAAACTTCCGTAACGTTGATCACAGTTGATATTTCGGTCCACGTTCTACTCGCCTAACATTATTGATCGACGACTAGACTCTCCCTTTCTTCGTTCCACTGGCAGCGCCGCATACTGCAGCTCGACGTTCCCATCTCGTCCGCCAAGAGAACCAGCTGACGCACGAGGGACTGGAATATATGGTTTGTCTTGAAAAAGAAAAACTTAATAAGTCCAAGTCAGATAGCCACGCACGACACGATCACAATCCCGATTCTCACTAAAGACTATGCTCTGTTTCGAATTCGGTCAAGCAGACGATGGAGCCGGGGTCGAGCAGGCGTAGAACGGTTCCCCTAATTAACGTGACTCCTGGTCAGTGCTGCGCGAACTCTATGCTTTCACAGGAGAGACGAGAGGGAGAAGACAGAAGTGTACACAAGGTGGGAGAAGCGCTGATGATCGGCCGCGAATCATTTTGCAAGCAGAATATGACAGTTCCAAGCAGTAGCTACCGATCTGGCTGCTCAAACAGCAGTAAGTGGAGGTTCTTCAGTTTTCCTTTACATCACTGTACACTTGAATACATCGTACCACTATATATACGTATGGTTCATGCTGCGCATTCGCAACGCGCAACTTCCGTTAGGGCGCTTGCGCCACTCGCTGCCTTCACAGTCGATGCAGAGCCAAGTATTGTCCGCGACACTCGTATCCTCGTCATCCTCGATCCCCTATCCTCTGGCTGACGTCATGAACGTTCGCCAAAACACGCGTATAATAGAGTCGAAGGATCTCACGATCTTCCCTATGTAAATTCAGTGGGAGCCCTCGTGAAAGGTATAGAAATATCTTAGAAAGTACTGGAAGAAATATTCACACAGTCTGTTAGGTACACAGGAAGAGAGATCGGAGGGATAACCGATAGCTCCGTGATATGCGAACCGCCACAATGTTTTATCGTTACGAAATGCATTAATTAATGAGATTCCTGATGGATAAAACGTCTTATTTAATTGGCCCAGGAACAATCGATCCCAGTCAGCTGCTATCGATCGACGAAAAATCAACGGCAAACTTTTATATCGGTTAAAAATAACATTACAATTCTTACCGTATCTTTTTGAAGCTTTCTGAAGATCGCACTGCTGTACTCTGCCGTTAGCAGCGCCATGGGACGGTCTTAAAGGACGAGGCGGCCTCTTTATGCTCTCCATAAGAAGTTCTCGCGGTGTGCACTGCTTCTTGAGAGGCGGCAACTTCCTCTCGGATACTTTCTTCAAGGGCGGTCTGCTTCGTATGAAATCGAGAATAACGGCATGGGCGTCCTTTCGAAGTTGTGGGGATGGCGTGGGAGTTTTACGAAGACGGTAACGCCGGGCACGGATGTCATCCATCAGGATTTCATACGGAGTTAATTCGAACTCAGCTCCTCTACCAAGACCTCGAATTGAGCCCCGTTTTCCTAACCCAGCTTCCACCTTCTTCAGCTTCACTCCCCTTCTGAGCTCGCCTATCACTTGCACCCAGAATCTAGCCTACGAAACACAAAAACTACACGATAATAATAATATAATAACTCGTCCGACGAGCCACGCTGTTAGCTAAATAGTAAAAACTTATATAAATATCTGACGTTTGCGTCAGAGGGTTTCATAAGAAAAATAAATCTCCATGCATCTTCGAATTCCTCTACGCGTTAATCGTGCAAGGAACAATTAAGTTTCTAGACATTCAATTTCCATACAATAGGCTACTACATACTTGTATAGCTCGCCAAATCCTAACATCAGTCTATAAGAAGAAATAATATCCAATGAATATATCGCACGTCAAACAAATTACGTTTAAGTCTTCGTTAAGACAGACTGTCACATGTTTGACAGTCAATCCACGTCAAGGCCTTACCCAATCTTTGAAGTCTAGAGCGTGCAAGGGTTGGGTCGACACTGTGCCGTCTCTCGTGTCATCCACATCAATACCGTCACTGAATATTGTACGTTTCTTCTCAATAGCGACCTTCTCCAAGAACTGTGAGAGCTCCAGCGCCTCGGCTACCAGTGCACGAATGACAGCACGATAATGGACATCAGCCTGCTCGTTAGTGCCTTGCATGTGTTTTGTGCATAGCTGAAATAGCAGGCTATTAATTTTAATTGTTCATTTAAATTCAAACGAGTCTCTTTCAAAGATATTATCCATAAGAATAAACTAACTCTAAGTACGCTCTCTAAGGAGCAGACACTGGTTCTATTAACTCCATACACGTCTGTGTTTCTGTGCAATAGGAGCTCATCCAGTTCACTTTCACCAGAGTCCCGCTCGATTCCCTCGTCGTCGGTTTCCTGGAGCCGTTCATCGTTATCCAATTCCGACTCTGCTGTAATCAAAATTAATAGTCGATAGTGAGTATATATCATGCGTCTGTGACTGGGTTACTTAAGTATACTGAAGATTATCCAGAAAGCTTAGTACGTACCCTCGCCAAAATGTGTCATCAATGTGATGAGCGCTTCCAAGTCTGGAGACAGGGGCCTCTCTTCCTTTTCAGCTACCCCAAAGTCCAAAGCCTCGTAAACCATCATACCCAGGGAGAAGACTAACTGTAAGAATATGAGATGCAGCATGTATAATTCTTCATATGGCATAATTACCGTGTACCTATGTACTATGACTAACTGTACTCGCTTGGGAAAAGAATGCCTGATTCTCATAAGACTAAAGAGCTGTAAATTTGCCAATTCATCATTCCAAGCCAACCTATATATACGTACAAGCTGAACATCTTTTACTCGTTTTCTCTCACCGGAAACCAACTGTATAGTAATCCTTGTCATCCGGTATCTAAATATTTTTTTTAATTCTTCCAGCAGCCCAGAAATTACAAATATAAGTTAACGTTAAAGCACGACTGAAACATTATTCCTATAATTTTACAATAGACTGTACAAAATCGTTGGAACGATAAAGTCTCAGTATGCATACCACTGTGAATCTAATCAAAAGATACGTTAACGCCCATTTTAAAGTAACAAATACGTATGGAGTCCGTTGCAAGTGAATACGTATTTTCATTTAATGCCGAAGACGGCTTAATAAATTCCCCATCGAGTTTTACCGTAACTCACAACGAGTCAGTAAATATTCTTTTTTCAGTTTCAAACTCTGATTTATCGCCCGTCCTGCCATCTGGCGTTAGAAAGACTTGGCGCACGTTGCAAAGATTACGATGACACAACGACGGAATAAAACAGCTCGGCAGCAGTCAGGTTGACGAACCCAAAGAAGATTAACCGGAAGCCTCGTTGAACTCTTTTTTTTAATAGCCAATAAAATCTTAATATCACAGCATACATCTCACAATAATTTCATACTCATTCGTCCAAGAGATCCAAAAGAGTTTCTCCGTCAAAAGAGAAACACGTGTTCGAAATTTACAACGAAAACAAAAAGAAGAAAGAAAAATTGTAAAACGAAACGAGAAACCTGTCATACACATGTGCGGATGCTCGGGAACGCGTCTATAACTGACAAAACAAAACCGCCGGAAACGGAAGGGCGGAATTCCTGTGATTCCCAAAGGGGAGCAAAATACAGCCGACACGCATCAGATTCTACACAAAAGACAAAGTATCGTTCCTGACCAAGTATATACCGTGTTATTCAGCCCAAACGCATCGCCGGACCATATGATTCTTCTAAGTCAGCGGTCGGGGAACTTTTTTTAACAATTACCCCAAAATATTTTCGCGCAGAATTGTTTAAGTTTGTAAACATACTAACACGTTTATGAAATAGCAATTTAAATATTTAAAAAATTTCCCTATTACCCAAAAAAATTTCATTTTTACCCCATTTGGGGTAATTTACCCCGGTTCCCCGACCGCTGTTCTAAGTAAAGCCATGCTCGGCTGATACGTTTGGACTGAACAACCGTGCATAAGATCTATCATTCTCAATTCTCTCCAGCATACTGGAAACGCATATTATAATCTAATGCCTTTGCGCTACAGCAATCATAATGCCAAGTACTACATCGGTACGTCTTATTTTAACGGTCTCTCTCGACTTGTAGCACACATATCCAAATGACTAGTCAAAAGTAGGATGTAGCACACGCACCTTCCTTTCGGACACCGGAGCATCCTCGGAGCCTGCAACAGAAATAAGAATCGATTATAAATTATTGATACGGTTCTCGTACCAACTTCTCGTCGCAAGTCTTATCAATATTTGCTAAACCAATCGTCCTTGCGAGGTCATGTTTTATCTGACAGGCCACATTATCGAGTGCGTCGATTGCGCACGGCCATGTGGCTCATGAGAAAGAGAGCATGATAGTCGTCACAGTGGTTTGCTCGAAGAATGAGGAATAGCCGGAGGAGATAGGGAAGCCTGAGAAACGAAAGAGGGTCAGGAGGACCAGAAAAGAACGAACAGGTTGTTCAGTTTCGACCAGCTGACTGTTATACAGATTCATCTCTCTCTCTCTCTCTCTCTCAGTCCCAGTGTCTCTCATTCTCTACTAACTATATATATATATAATTATATGTCTACCATGCTACCCACGATATCCGTGTTATCCTCTCCACCGGCACCGCTACCTTGGTCTCGCTGCCTACGTTTGGAAAGCTATTCCTTCGCGACTGTACATGGCCATAGTCTCAAGGGGTCCTTATAAGAAGGAAATGGTCTCTTCCATAGAACTGATCTGATCCCAGGATACTGACAGACGGATGGACCAAGGGAACAGGTAGGACCTGGAGCAGGTAGTAGAAATCGTTCAGAAGAATAAAAAAAAAAATCCTTACTACCGATGCGCAGGTAGGAACATTTTTTTTTAATTATTCCATCACCTACATTTATATTAGGATAATACTGTAAGTGACCAACGCCTTCGGTTTATCTGACCGATACCGTGCCTGATTCCATTCCTTGGTATCGTCATAAGTATTTACGTAAAATCCGATAAGGTAGCTCCAATAAAAACAATATCAATCGAACGACCAGTCATCGTAGCTACTTCGAAACTCATTGAACTTCTCTGCTGTAGCTGAAATTGTTCTGCCTGAAGAAAAAAAAAAAAAAAAATAAGGTCAAAAGTGTATCTGGCAGGGGGGGTCGTCGCTGCTTGAACAGGGGGGCACTCGCTACTAGTTACAGTCCCCCTCTTCTTTATGCCTCTTGGCTCTCCGACGAATTATCATCTGACCGAACTACCAAGAACCGTTCCAAACACTTCCCACTCTTGATCTTCCCCAATTTTCTATATTTACTATTGGCCACGTTAATCCTTCCCAGGAATCACTATAGTTACGCTTTCGACACGGTAATTCCTGTTATTGGGACAGTATACACGAATTTGATGTCAGTCAAGGTGTATATATATGTATATACCATTCAATATTCAAGAGCGTGTATATACGATTGAGTAAAAGCAACAGCGAGACGAAGGTGTGTTAAAACGGATGAATATCCGTAAAACATGAATTAACGGTGAATCTAAGAGAAAGGATTAAATCAATCGATTCCCACCAATTTATTCACGATTTGAATTTTAGTGCGATATCCCTTTGGTATGGTGAAGAAAAAAAAAAGGATAAAGAAATACTGTGAGAATCGGTACAAATCCTTTCACGGCAAATCGAACCCCCTCTGGGTACCACGGGTACGAAACACCTAACCTGGACAATATTGAACAATTAGGACCAAGCCTCCAGGAGGTGAGACTCTGCAGCGCCGGCTCAAACTCCCGGCCACCTATTTCTCTCGCAAGGCTATACTCCCCCGCGAAGCTGCCATTCTGACTGATCGATATTACACGACGACCTTGCCCGGCTCACGCAAATTCACAGTGGTGTACGTGACCACGTGGGAACAGCTGATTTAGTAGGAATAATGTCGTCGATCGTCCATTGAGAATCCAAATATAAAAATTTGATGGACAAAGTAGTACGGTCAGCCTAGAAAGACAAATGTAAGATTGAAAATGTGTAGAGTCAAGGTAAACGTAAATAGTGCGATGACAATTTTTCGCTCGAAGTTCAGTTTGCGTGAAAGAATTTTTTTTTCTACGAATTATCGGTGATCCAAGTAATTTTAGATCGATTGGATACGGCGAGGTAAGAATTATCGGTGCGAATACAGTTACGTGGATATTTTATGTTCGAGTTAAAAAGAAAATATCGCAAATTTACCTTGTTGGCTTCGAATTATATTGACTCGCTGTCAGGCTTATCGTCAGATGCCTTTTCGGCAACAACTATGTTACGCCTTTTTAACCTTACTTTTGATAATAGCCATATTACGGCTACTTCGCATTATACGATCTTAAGAACCTGAACGTAGCCTATACGATAATATGCCGATGATCGATTAAATGTTGTCTTATCGAGATTAGCTTCACATGGCATAGATTAAAAAGAAATGGATTAGCAGATCCGTGGCGTTGTTTCTTGCTGGCTAATAAAACGACGCTACTGTGTTAGTCAGACGAACAACTATATTGTACCGAACGATACAGTAAACTTGTTGTGACACTCGAATAAGCGTACCGATTATTTACGATACTTAGTAATAAATCATTATGCTGCTGTTACTATTTGAATTTCTGTATTGTCTCCCGCTCGAACCTAATCAAGTGTTTACTTGACGCATAGCATTAGTCATCGTCGTGCTTGAATAATTAAGTCAGTTTACTGTCCCGCTAGGGGGATGCAGTTTTTCGATAAATAATATTCAACAATCACGACCCGGAAATGTTATGTTTGTAGCAATTGGGAGTTTAAAGATAATGTGGCGTTACCGCAGATAGATCCAGCCAATCCTCCAAGGGGACAGCTGTTGAGATTTCTTCCGGTAAACCGCAACGAAGAAAAAAGCCGTTTGCTAAAACAGGCTTTGAGGAATATAAAATCGGTTGAAATTATGGAAAGTGGATTGCGGGGAATGCTACTAATGTGATAAATGTTTATGTGAGTATAAGTACATTAGAGACAGAGAGAGAAAGAGAAAGAGAAAGAGAAAGAGAAAGAGAAAAAGCAAAAACATCATCAGAAAAATTACTATGGAGACGATTTATGTCTATGCGTGTCCATTATCGAAGAGTTTGACCAGAGTTTTCTGGGTAATTTACACTAGAGTTCCTGTAGCGACTTATATAATTCTATGATTATGAGTAACGATACTGATTTATTTTGAAATTAGCATATAAATGACACAAGGAAAATAAGCCAGGCTCGATTGCACAACATGTAACCTTAACGTGAATTTCTGAAAAACATAAACAGCGTTTTAAAGGTATCTTCTTTTTGCCGCCATCTTTGGCAGGCTAACTTAAAAAGGTAATTTTTAATTTATTAGACCAATTTCAAGCGCGAAAGAGAACGATACATCACTAAAAAGATGTGAGTATCTCACTAAAAGGAACAGCCTAATGACATAACCAACAAATTCCAAAACATTTTCCGTAAATTGTTATGAGCACTTACATAATTTGGAAAATAAATAACTACCACTTACGATCACAAGGTGATATCTCAATGAAATTGTAAGTAATCAAATAACTGCGAGTTTTAAAGAATTAATCGTTAAACGACCAGTCACTAATGTTCTAAACCGGGTTAGATTCTGATCGGTTTTTAGATAAGTTCGTTGAGTTCGTGCACGAAGCAAGCAGTTGGTATTTAGGTTATTCCTAAGTCAGTTCAGTCTACGAGGGATGACAACATATTACGATTGTATTATTATGAGAAAAAAAAAAGGTCAATAAACACATAAGGAACCGAACAAAGATAGTTGACAATATCACTGGCACGGCACTATTAACGTATTAACGCTCGAAAGGACTTCAATGGCAACGACACATATTAAAGAGAGACAGAGAGTAAGAGACGAAGAAAGAAAGAATCCGGTGCAAGGACACTCATTGCCACCGGAACAACAACGATAATAAAAACAAGTAATTATAGTGATTGATTCTAAGAAATTAATTGCAAAAAATTGATTATAATACGAATGACCTAGGAGCACATGAGCACTGCATGTACGAGAAATTATCTGATAACATAAAAGGTAAGATAATATTAAATTAATCTACTCACCGGTCTTACAATCAGCTAAGATGTTCCCGTCCTTATGTAAAAGTATCTGAGAGAGCTCAGAAAGTTCCTGATACTCTCTGCGAGGTAAACACGAAAAGCTCTTGGCAGCCTGGTAGCACAGAGCCCACGCCTGTTCCTGACTGATAGGTCCATTGAAGGAGAGTAAGATATCCTGAAGGTTGATGTATCCATCTGAATTGAGTTTGCACTTAGGTCGTTTCATCCTTTTTTTATTTCTATTTTGAAACTTGGACGGCTCATCATCGTTATCCTCTACATTCATGGGTGAGCACTCCTCGGAAGCAGGATGAGCATCAGGATGGTCGGTCATCTTGTGCCCAACCGACTGACAACTCTTCTAATATCTACTATTTTTATTAGGATACTTTTCACGGTGGAGTTTCAATTTTTCATCAAGTATTCGACATTCGAGACACCGCGTGACCTATGACCGTGGCTGCAAGAACGGGCTCCAACTCACCAGGCACGTCAATTCTCCACTGCTCGTCCAGGTTAAAATCTTCTCCTGGAACCAGCGTTGATCCTTGGTGAATGCTTTATGTGGAATTTTATATTTGACAGATCTCATGGGACAAGCTTTCTTATTAAACACTTTTTCTCTCAGGATACTCACAGGACACTTTGAATCTCATTTCACTGACAGTAGATGATAGTTGCCAGGAGACAATGAGTATGATCCTGAGAATTTTTATTACACTATATCACACGCGGTGCACGGTTGTATATCCGATATGGTCCTCAATCCATCTTTAGAACACTGCAAATCACGCAACTCGATTCGACGCAACGGCTACCAGTCAATGTACGTCAATGCGACAAGCCACCCGAACGCGGTGCACACCGGCAGGCTACTACATTGAACAGCCTAGCGACTTTGCGCGCCACTGCCAGCCAAGATGATGAGCGTCCTTAGGTTTCGGGTGATGGCGCATGTGCCTTTGCACAGTTTCGACCAGTGGAAGTTGGTATGTTATTATCTATTGAAGGAATACATGCATTCACTGAAGATAAACAGACTAGGCATTCACCAGCAGGGGGAAACCAATTGTACACACAAAAGTTGACATCTAAGAAAATATGGACCCAGTACACTTTTGAATCTTGAGAGTCCAAACGATTATAAACAAGTTCGTGAAATAAAAATTGAAAAATTTCTTTATTATACCTGCAGGTATATCACGATATTTTACTAACGGTAGGTAAAGTAGAACACTTCTTTTAACGAGTTTAAATTTAACTGAGTCCGACTGTCTTGGCTCGTTGGTTTACTATTCGGATTATATAATTCTATGGAGTGAGGATTATAGCATTTATTTGGCTTAGAATAAAAGAATGATTACATATATTTTCATTTTCATGTTGAGTTGCATAGATCCATTATTACCTCATTACTTTCATGAATATGTCGTACTAAAATAATTCAATGTGGCGCGAACCATCTCCAACAATAAAATATACAGTGCGGCCTATTTCCTATGTTGCTTTTGATAGAAAAATCTTTAAGAAATCTTCAAAAAGGTCTGTGACGCAAAGCACATTAGAGTTTGTGGCGAATATAATGACGTATCGTAATGGTCTTCTCCTTGCAAATTTGTTATCATGTCAATTCATGATCTGCGTTATACGTATGATAATGTACACAGAACCTAATTGTGGAAAAAGACAATAAAATTAATACTTTTTTTCTAGTCGTTTCCATATGTATAAATGTTTATATATAATATCTAAGCCTTGTCAAATCCTTATCAAGTTACTTAATAATGTTCAACGAATGGAAATCACGCGAACAATTAATTTTTTACATAATAAATTAACGCGTCAAGTAATTTTTGCTGTAACGTAATTTCCATAGAGTAATCGAAGTATTTACTTCCATGTGTACCGATTAAGGATGTCCTGTATCTTCTGGTACTTCTTCAACACGTTCATTGTAGCACGATAAAACGATAAACTGGGCAAATAATTTGTTGACGACTTCGAAATGGCCTAGCCTTTAGAATTACAACAGTATAATACAAAACATAAAATTAATCATTAATAGTACTATTAAACTATCTTCTGATGGACCACATAGGATCCAGCTGACTGAGAGGGTCAACTGGCTTAACTTCCTCAGGTTTCTCTTGGAAATTCATTGAAGATGACTGTGACGTATTTTCACTTCCAGCTCCCACTTTTCCACCTGCCATAATTAGGCGATTCACATTTAGGTATAATACAAAAAATCAAGCGCACCAGCCACTTTAGTTAAATCGCAATAATAAGCACAATATAATATTGATTGAAAGAAAATACCTTGTGATCCTGCAATATCATGCTGCATTCCAACTCCAAGATTGTGAAGAAAATCTTCAGCAGGATGACGATGTTGTGTCTTCTTTCGTACTTTACCCAATGCCCCTTTCACTCCTTCGAAACCTTCGAATGTGGATCTTGTCGATGATAAAATACCACCTGCATCAATAAATTGTTTACATAAGATATATTTAAGGATAATTAAAAAGAGTAAATTATAATGAACTCACGTTTCATCAAAGCATCCTGAGCGTGATACAGAACCATTCGATAACCGAAGAGTAATGTATCCTTATCAACTAAACATTTGCGAAACTTCACCAGGGTGGAGAAGACAAGTGCTACATCCACGATACCACGACCAACGCGAACATGACACACCGTAGCAGCAGCTAGAAGGAAGAGACCACTAAGAGTACCACCTGTTAGACAGTGTACAATAATTGGTCTTGGAGCACAACGTCTTAAAGCTTGTTCAGATATAACATCAGTAGTAAATGCAAGTAGAGGTCCAGGACTGCTGGGAAAACCACTGAAAAATGAATAGCATAAATTAATTAAGTATGATATAAGTTATAAAAAGTATTAATCACATACTTCGATGGCCATGCGACAAACTGCATGTGCACTACAGTCCTCTGAGTCTTGCATTCCTCTCGAGCTATAGAAAAGATTCTCTGAATGTGGTTGGTATGATTAACTCTGTTTTTCAGGGAAACTGTAAAGCTACCAAGAGTTAAGTCTTTATTCTCATCCGTCGGCCAATAAATATCACCGTTCAACTATAACGAAAATTATTGTGTTTTCATTTATCGAAGCCATTAGCTCAAGAAATACATGGACTATTATTTCATCAATGACACTTACCTGCGCATCAGATGCTAGACAGGCTATAACCTCACTCCCCTGTTCCCAGACCATTGTCCAGAAGGTTTCAAAAGTTTGTTGCATAGGCGCCTGGGTAACTATAAATGCCGCAGGTGTCCATTGCGTAATGTCCCTAACGTGTGACGCATTTATATACGTTGAGGTTATATCAGACCTTAACAATTTCACTATCGTAGAATCATAAGGAACACAATCTGCTACTCTGTTCGCAGTAGGATTAATCTGTGCCAATTTAGTCGTCTGCTTTGTAGCTTCTCGTTCCTGACAAAATAGAAAATAACATTAACATTAACCATAGTTAAGCATAACATAGTAATAAGTATTAAAAGGAATTACTTACTTGAAAATCACGAACTTCCTTCCATTTAAGATCCAAAGTAGTAGCTCCACTCAATGTTTTAGCTAACAAACCATCGATGAACTTTTCATACTTTTCGATATCAATGGCAAATTTTTGTAAAACTGTTGGGTCCCCAAGCGGATCTTTCTTTGGTTGTACGTCCGTATACCATGTGTCCCATACTATTTGCAAATTATCATTCTTCTCGTCTAGACGTATCCCAGAATCACTACTGGCATCATCATCCTTCACGTGGTCCGGTGCATTAACGCTCAATGTCTCCTCCGTCGTACTTTCTTCCTTGGTCACCTTTTCCGTGGAATGTATTTCAGGAACAAGCGGCGCATGATTAATCGTTATGTCAAGATCAGCAAGAAGATCGACATTTGATTTTGGCTTGGATGATTCAGTCTTTTCAGTTTTCTCTGCATTTCCACTAGTCGTTGTATTGGTTTCATTATTACTGGCTTGCATATACGTATTGTTAACTCCATTCTGGTTCACAGTTTCTTGATCACTCGGACCTAAACGAAACAAAATATTTTAATAGATGGTAGGTATATGAAATTAGAATAAAAAAAGTATTTCATAACAGGTAACTCACTCTGAGTTTGACCTTGAATCCCGTAAGGTGCTGTATAATAAGATTGACTACTGGCAGGTAGCTGATATGCCGGATCTGAATATTGCGTGGACGGTGTCTGATTAGTTCCAACATCATTATTCGCATTAGTATACCGCGCTATATTTTCCTGCTGATCATAGTCACCACTAACTACAGTTTGCTGCACGGCCGGAGGAGTACTAGTTGGCCTCTGCATCTGAGCTATCCGTGAGTCTTGATATCCTGAACTATACTGATACCCACCAGCTACAGGATCATACGAATATCCTGGATGTCCCTTGTACGAATCTGTCTGAATTGTATTACTCATGTTGTTTGCCTGCGAGGCACCATATGTATTTGCATAGCCTTGAGAATAACCTGGATACTGTACAGTACCAGAATAAAGCGCAGGATTGTACTGAGCATATTGATAATTCTGTGGATAATTCTGAACAGACGAGGACTTGGCATGACTTTGTATAATTTCCGAATTATTTGTATTGCTTGCCAGTGAATAATTCTGCGTTGCAGCCGGATTCAGACTATTTTGAGGAAGATACTGATGCCCGGAAACACCTTGTGTATAATTCCCGTATGCATTTGTATAACCCTGTACCACTTGATTAGCCTGCACTTGAGCACCCATAACATTAGCCTGTTGAGCCATGTTATCTATGTAACTTTGCTGATCCGCATAGCCAAGCTGCGTTGGATCGGTGTAATTAAGTTGCGTCTGATCAGTATAATTAAGATGCGATTGATCAATATAAGTATGCTGCGTTTGATCGCTATAACTCTGCTGAGTTTGGTCTGCGTAATTTCGAGCTGCTTGATCAGAATAAGTGGATTGTGTCGGATCAGTATAATTCTGATGCATTTGTTGTGCTTGCTGCCCTTGTACTTGTTGCATCATATTATTCTGCTGAAGATACGAGGAGGAAGAGGTGGGCATAATGTTGCTCGAGGTTGCAGGATATGAAACCGGTGCAACGTTACTTGTATCAGACATCGGTGGAGTTGCTCCCATTGTACCAGTTTGCGGATACATGGAGTGATGCATTGTCGCACCTGTTTGAATGTTTGATGTGGATGGGTACTGTGTCTGTCCATTTGGTAAAACGGAATAGCCAGCATACTGACTCGCATTACTAGCCACTTCCGTTGTAGAGGAAGCACCACCTGCCTGGTGATACATACTGGCGGTATTGGTAGTTCCTGATCTAGGAAAACTTTGATTGATATTACTGCTAACGCTATTGTTCTCTCCATACTGATATTGCCCACTGTAGTCTACCGGCTGAGGAGTATAGTAACTGCCGTAGCCTCCTGTATAGTAGCCATACGAATGCTTAGGATCACTAGCTGGTAATTCCGCCTGCGCCATTGTCATAGTCGGATTAACAACCTGGTTAGTCACTGTGTCAGTTGATGCAACCGACATTGATTGCACCTGACCAACTTGTCCCGTATGACGATCGTAATATTGATTCTGATACGTTGGCACCACTGGCTTTTGTCTGCTTGCTAAATAGTCCTTTAATTTCAAGCCGCTGCTACTAGGAAGGACCTGAGGCTCCACGTTAGGCAATGCGTTAATAGTACCCTCAGGAACCTTATACATAGCCTTATCGTTCTGTGCCAGGATCTGTTCGCGTTCTTCCTCCTGTACCTTGCAGGTACTCTTCACTCTCTGAAGAAGCTTTGACACGTTTGTCTCTAGCTTCCTATAGAACTCTAGTCCTTTGCTAGACTTTGCCAGAAGATCCTCGTAGGCATCATATGATGATATCAATGAGGATATCATAATTTCACGACGTTTCAAGACCTCGTCCACAGTTTTTCGCATCTCTGCTGTGTGTGCATACGCATCTGTCAGGGCTGCTAAGATATTGTCCTGAGCAGCAAGGTTCTGGTCGATCAGGTTTACCTGAAAGACGTCAACAGCAAACAGTTAGAAGTAAAAGAAAGGTACCAACATGGCAATACTCTTTCCCTGTAGACTAGTAGGATGTACTAACAAATTTTTGATGCTTGCTAATCTGCTCAGCAAACAGACTGTCCAGTGGTCCCCCTTCTGCGACGGCAGTAACCAACATTTGAGTCAAGTCGTCCTGAGCAATAGCGTCTCTTAACTGCGCGTGCAATTCACCTCTTTGTCTACGCATCTCGTCGACCTTGTTTAATATCCGTTTAAACTCCTTGGCACAGCTGACGGAAACATCTTCCGGTTTCTTACCTCCTTCCTGACCTACGTTGTATGAAAATATTCATAGGTTATTCGTGTATATGATGAGAACATCACTGAGGTTATTGTTCAAATAACAGATAACTCGAAAAACAAAATAAGTTTATTATACGTATCACGTATCACTTGAAGCTGATAACAAAGCAATGGTAAACAATGTCTCATTGCTTAGTTGGAACTAAATTATCTTCATACTACTGGACATACTCTGTTTTCCATATTGATTAATATACATAAGCTTATTGATCTTGATATTATTTAAAACTGAATATGCAGGATGGAATTAAAATGAATTACCTGAGGTTGGTACTTTGGGAGATGGTATATGTGCCATCAAGTCAGTAAGTGGTTGAGCCAGTATTCGAAGATTATTAACATGTAATGTCATTGCTCGATGAAGAGCTTGATTACTTTCTGATGCCTTCGCATGTGCCTCTTCATATTTTTTAGCCTCTCTTGTTAAATCGGTAGCAACTATAGATGGGGGCCTCTTACCCATTGCATCCTGATATTTCTTTTCTCTATTAGATAATTAATCCAAAATTTATACAAGATAGTAGAATGTAGCAGTATGTAAATATAATTTAGGTATTTACCTTTGTTGCTCTTCAGCAAGTAACTGGCCAATTTCCTTTAGCATGGATTCCACATCGTGGTACGTATCCGCTAACTTTCCCATTGCATCGACGAGATCCTGGATGGCATTAGGTTTAGCATTTAAGGCTGCACACCTTTCAGCCAATTCCTCTGGTAATGGCATACGATCACTCTCGGATGAACGTCGATCAGGATCCCATAGACTCATGTTGTCCAATTTCAGAGATGCTAAGTATATATTTAGTTGTTGATCACGTTCCTCAATTTTTGCCCGAATGGAACGCAACAGTTTTCCCTTCTCCTCGGAGTAGATGGAACTTGCCGCGTGGACCTTCATAGGTATCAGTCTGTAAAATGCATAAATGTTTTTTAAAACGATCAAAGGTTTCCTATATACTCAAAATTAAATCAGTAGATAACATACCGTGCAAATATATCTGGTCCGGATACCTCAGGATCGTTTACGTTGAATGAAATACCCTTGACCAATGATGCACCCTTTACTGTAGGCAGAGTATCTTTCTCAGGTATCTCCTCGTGGTAGATGAACTCGTTTTCGTTCTTAGCAGCCTTTCTTTTGCCTTCTATTACGTCGTTGGTAAATGTCAGGGCATCCTCGATTGCTTCTTTCTCTTCGGTTACACTTGTGATGCCAGAACCTTTTGCATTTCCATAAAGAGCACGAGCTTCATTTAATGATGCAAGGGCTGCGTTATAGAATGCTACCCTCTCGCCCATTTTCTGTTGCTCCTCTGCTGCAAGACCTTGATAGAGTTGTGTCACAGCTAAATGATATGCTCTTTTAAATTTGACATATCGTTTCCAGCTCTGCAAAGATAATGAGCAAAAATTTTACAGAATTCTAAGCTTTGGAAAGCATGTTTATCATTTTGAGAAGTCTTACTTTATATATCTTTGTGCCAACTGTGTCTGATACCGTACTGTCCTCGGTGCCACCTTGTTCAAGTGTGCTTAATGCTAAATTATAATAATCTACTATTTGTCGGGCGACCTTTGCTATAGAAAAATATAAGAAATTATTTAACTTGTTAATATTTATAGTTGCTTTTTTTATACGGGTACTCACCTACTATAGTAGGTTTGCGATTATCGAGCATACTCTTTTCTAAGATACATTCCTGAGCCTGAGCTAAGCAGAGTTGATGCATGAATGTCATTAATTCTGGTGCTAGGTCAACTCCAGGAGGTTGAGGATAACTGTTTTTCAAATGCTCAAATGCCCAAGCTGCACATTGAAAATGAGCACAGGCCATCTTCATTCCTTCAGCAGTTGTACGTTCAGTACGAGCCCCTAGTTGTGTATGTATGGCTCCCACATTATACAAGATGGAAATAATCTCAAAACGAATATTAGCCAATGAACACACCATGTTAGCATATGTGTCTCTCCTATTAAACAAAATGCAAATTTGAAACTCAAATAACTATATAAAATTTCAGTCTAAATCTAATTTTATGAAACAACTAGTTTGCAAACCATGTAAACGTAATAGCAGCAGCACCATCTTTCTTCATAGGAAATCTGCTATCAAGAAAATGCAACTGGCAGTAATATTTTTTCAGCAAAGAGCAACCAGTTACGTCTATAGGTGGTCTAACAGCCATAGCCCGAAGGCTCTCCAATTGATGTATTTCATTTGAATAAGATTCAGCATCTTCTTTATAAAATTCTCGAATGTACTGAAACGATCAGAAACGAGTCAAAACATGTTGAATTGTAAGACAATAACAATCAAGCCGCCTATGCTTATTAAGCCAATACAGCAATTCATTTAATTGTCTCTTGACGTAAACAAGATCTATATAACATGTAAATCGGTAGTACCCAAGCAAATAAAAGATACAATTTATTGTTCTTACATGCTTCAATTTCGGACCAAAAGAAACTGGCTCAGGGCTAACTTTCAGGTGAAACGAGATCATCGGCAACCTGGGTACTGCTTCCATTTTCGTACCGTTTCTTCGTAACAGCTTAAATAACCGATATGCGTCAACTGTCAAATCCTTAACCCGATAAAACGTCAAACGTCTACCATTTCGTTCCTTCCGACGAGTTTATTATTCACAAGAATCACGAGTGTGCTGCCGCAAGCCGGTCAAAACTGAGCCTAGAAATAAAAAGCGTTATGCTCGAAAACTTCAACATCATATGATCTTAAAACTTCACTATAGAGTCGTTTGGAGCGCTGCTGGTGTAACTCAAAGTGACATAACCTCTTTAGTCAATTCGTATTCCTGGTTTAAAAAGCTGACGCTGACGTGTCGTCGATTCGCCATAGCGTCGTCAGCAGCGCACCACGTGGACGCGGGTACGACACGTCGCTGGAATATATCTCGAACGCACTCGAACGCCTCTCTGCGTTGTATCGTGTCGTTAAACACGCTGCTCAAAGTAACGGTGTCCGAAGGCGGCGAGTCCAGTTTTCGACTTTCTCACGATCCTTCATTGAAAAACCGTGACTCTTTCGTAGAGGATCGAAGTAACTGTTACGGCATTGATAAATTTGTTTTACTCGTGTAAAACAAGTATTTTGAAAAACTTCAAAGACTTTAAAAGGTTCAAAGAATAACAGTGACCCAGAACTATGGTGAGTATCCACAATATGGTATTAAGATTTTAGAGTCATTAAGACACTGGAATGACTGTAGATTGTGAGAATCTTACATTCTAGTGATTGTTACTTTGTTTTTGTGTTACAAAGCCTGCTGCACCGAGTTCTACATCTGTTGGAGCAGGAGGTCGCTCACCTAGCAAGGCGGTTGCACCGCGAGCTGGTGGCAGCGGAACTGTCAGGCAGAGAAAAACAGCACCTGCCACTTCTGCCAGGAATAGGAATACAGGCACCAGCTCGGGAGGAATGTGGAGATTCTATACAGATGATTCTCCTGGAATTAAAGTGTGAGTTTGGTTTTTGTTACTAGATTTTTCACTACTTGGATCCCACTCTTATGATTTTTCATTTATTTTTGCAGAGGACCTGTTCCAGTACTCGTCATGTCCCTCCTCTTCATTGCCTCTGTATTCATGCTTCACATTTGGGGAAAATACACTCGCTCTTAGAAGTAAGGTCATAATTCTAAATGATAAATTCAAAAGACTAAGATGTCCAGAGGACAAAAAGTATTGTGGGTACAGATCAAAGAGCTCAATTTCGCAACACATATGGATGGTAAAGCAATAACTCTTACCAGTATGATTTGAAAGTAACTCAGTGTTATGAATTCCTACAAACTTTTATAATTAAAATCACTCGATAAATCTATCAACATAAGTTATAGCAAGAAATATTGTTACTACCCTCGCAATTTATATACAAACTTTGTATAAGCGTACCATGGAAGTGTTTTATTTATTGCAATTTAAATGTATGTTGCGGAAAAGACCTACTTGTAAGCACATTGACAAGGCATCAAACTCCATTCCAATGTGCATTCAAGATATCAGTTTAATTAAAGTATACTATATGAATAAATATCAATGACTTTAACTTATAAACTCTCCATTACTTTTTTTCCCCTTAACTCCAAACAAAACGTATAGGTCCACCCTCATCGATACTGATCGATGGATCAATAAATTTGGATGAAGTTATCTAGTACTCCGAACTGGACCACTTAGCACCAATTTCTTAACAATTTCTCTCTCACTCTTCCTCACAGTCACCTAACAAAATTCTGTTGAACGTAATAAAGTATGAAAATTTTTCAGTTGATCAATTATCAACCTCCTCTTCGCTTCTCACCACATTTCGTTGTTTACAATTTTTTTTATTTTATAACAATATATTATCTCGATTAACAATATACAATAATCCGTACAGTCATGTTCTGAGCCGCACTGTCGAAAATGTTACATTACACAATACAATATTCTTGATACTGTACAAACTTCGACATCAATAATGAAAAACTGGAAAAAAATTCCAGAAATAATAACGTTTAAAAACGTTTAAAATTGCAAAATTTTCTTGTGCAAAAGGTCGCTTACCATAATATACAATATATACATTTTTACATGTTTCGTTAGAAAAATAGATTATGTGCAATTGTCTCTACACAGACAGTCATAAACAGTCCCGCGAACATAATAATCAGCAGACACAATGATCTTAATCAATGACAGACCCCTCTATCTATCTTACATTTGCAGTCTGCATTTTGTTATGGTATGTTCGATATGCTACATTCGTCCTAAGAAATCATGAAATGACGCACAAATCATTCGCACTGAGGATGTTCATTCAAGCGGCACATGATTCGTCGTCTGGGTTTCCATGCTCTCTATCTGATCAGTGATCACCATTTCAGGCTGTTCCGTTTCCTTTTGCAAGGATATTATAATTTTCTGTTCGCTTGAAGATTGACTATCTGATGATCCTTCCTGAGTGGACGTCGCTGCCTCCTGAACAAGAAAACATATTACCTCAATGACACCAACACGTTAAATATCAAAGAATGGTATAAAATAAATAAGCAGATAAAGTACGACTAACAAAAAAGCAAATTCTTACCGTGCTGCGAATTTTCGTATGCGTTTTAATGTGCTTCGTTAAATGATCGGAGCGCATGAATTTCTTAGTGCATTCCGGACACTGGAACCTCTTCTCACCGGTATGAGTTCTACGATGCCGTTGCAATTCATCGGACCTAGTGAATTTCTTGCCACAGAATATCCAATTGCATACAAAAGGTCGTTCACCAGTGTGCCAACGAAGATGAGCCCTTAGGTGACTCGTTTTTCCATAGACCTTGTTACATCCAGCTATGTGGCAGACGTGCTGCCGTTTCCTAGTCATATCGCGATTCCTGAGAATACATTTTATAATTAAGTATCTTGATTTGATAGAGTTTATAAATATTTTGAGCTGACGGGAATGAAAAAGTTACCTATCGCCATCACCACAATTAGGACAGGTACAGGCAACGCGTCTTCTATGTTGTTTACTAGACTCGTTATCCCCCGTAGCCGGTGTAGTACCAGTTGGTGTGCCAACACTGTTCACTTGGTGCTGATGGGAAGTGGGTGTTGGAGTTGAGAAAGTCCCGTTGGCTTGTATCGTCTGGAGAATCTGCCACTTGGTAGGGTCGATTGGGTCTAGGTGAACTGCCGTAGGAGTACCTACTATAGGTGATCCGGTTGCCGTTGGTAAAGTCTGCATTGTAGCAGGCTGAAGTGCACTCGCTGGGATGACTTGTACGTTTCCCAGGCCAGGTATGTTCTGTATAGGAATCGACTGGAGAAATCCATTGGCAGCGTTCATACCTCCTGCATGTTGCAATTGCATTATGCTTCCACTGCCTACACCGACACCGCGCATCATGCCGCCTTGTTGGGTTGTCAGGTTAGTCAAAGCGGATGCAGGGATTAGGGTAAGTTGTTGACCCTGGGCTCCAGTTATCGTGATGGGCTGCATAGTCTGCTGGGTCGGCTGTGGTGCAGGTATGTGTATCACCTGGCCATTGGCCAATTGGCTGGCATCGATGCTGGTTAATTTAATGTCACCCTCTACTGTTTCTGGTGGACGTGGTAAGGTAGATATTGTTTGGACATCAATTTTTTGGCCATCTTTCGTCGTCAAAACGTTCGTACCGCTGGTGACTGATCTCCCAAGAGATCCTATTCCAAGAACCTGGATAAAATATAAAATGGTAATGTCTGAAGAAAATAGGATCGGAATACCGGGAGAGTATGTTATATAAATAGAAATTGTGTAGAATATTATTTTGGACCACTACCTGGACGTTACTTGGAGCAGAAACTGTGGTCGTCCAAGTTGATACTGTAGATGCGGGAGTAGAAGCCTGCTGCGCTTGTTGCACTTGCTGTTGCTGCTGCTGTTGTTGCTGCTGCTGCTGCTGTTGTTGTTGTTGTTGCTGCTGCTGCTGCTGCTGCTGTATAACTTGCTGTACGACCTGTTGCACTTGCTGTTGCTGTTGTTGCGCCTGGGCTTGAGCGACTTGCTGCTGCTGCTGCTGTTGTTGTTGTTGTTGTTGCTGTACCGTTTGAACAACTTGTTGGGTTTGCTGCTGGGCAACTTGTTGTACTACTTGCTGTTGAGCTTGTTGCTGTGCCACTTGTTGAGCCACCTGTTGTGCAACTTGTTGACCCTAAAAATTTATCCTTGAAAACTTATTCTTAAGCAATGTAGAAGAACTATTGAACCACCTAAAGATGGTTCTGTCCATTTTACTTTTATTAATTCTCAGGGTATAACAATTCTCAGGCGATTCAATAATCCTGAATTATAGTTTATATAAAAATCGAATATTACCTGTAACCCTTGAAGCTGTGGCAAATTTGCTATTTGAACCTGTTGAATTTGCCCATTTGGCGTGATAATTTGAGCTACTTGAGGGAGTTGCTGAAAATAAAAAGCTCTGCACGTTGAAATATATTTCAAATTGTCGACGTCGACAACGTACAGCAATTGATATTCATTTATCTAAGACTTACCTGCGTAATCTGTGGTATCATTTGAGTGGTAGGCATATTGAACACACTGGACAATGCTTGCACAGGAAAATGTACAGTTTGATAAACCGTCTGCCCATTACTCGCAGTGACTGGAACTTGAACAGGTACCGTCTGCTGAACATGTTGCATCGGAAACTGGAGCGGTCGCACTTGTACACTTTGACCTGAAAAACCCAGGCTAGCCTTGGAATCTGCCCGTTTGTCGTTACAGACACAAAAGGCGATAGTTAATTAGGTGGAAGCAAAGCGTGGAAAAGTGATGCGTCTTATACATCGTTATAATGAACAGGTGCTGGTTAAAGAGACAAATATGAGATGTTTAAAACAAATTGATAACAGAAAAGAATAAGGCATTGAAGCAACCCCAACCATTGTTATAAATTGTTGGATAATACACGTACAGCAAGAAACAGAGGTTAAGAGACAGGGCACAAAAGAAAAACCATTATACCTGTTGGCAATTGAACTGTTTGTCCCCCGATGTTTTGGATAATCGAGGTAGGAAAGACATTTGGTGCTCTGATGAGACTGACCGGTTGTGGTGTGATAATTGTTTGACCATTTGCTAGCTGCACTTGCTGACTAGTGAGTTGCACCTGCTGCCCTCCTGCAGTTGCAAACTGCATTGTTGGTTGAGACTGATGATGACCGCCTGCCGCTGACATAGCAGAAGACGGAATAAAGAGTGCTTCTTGCCCATCGATATTCACAGTTTGCATTTGAGGGATCACGCTGTAGCTCAGCTGCTGTTGCTGGGGTTGTTGTTGTTGCTGCTGATTTTGTTGCTGAGCTTGTTGCTGCTGTGACTGTTGTTGTTGCTGCTGAATCGCCGCCTGCGCTTGATTACCGACCAGCTGAGCGCTCTAAAAAAACGTCAGAAATTTAGTAATATTAACTTACGGTCATAGATACATTCTACGCAATACCAGATTTTTTTTATCACTCAACATACTTGTAAGAACTGCTGGGGTAAAGCCTGTACAGAAATGGTTTGTGGCCTCTGCTGATCATGCTGTTGCTGCTGTGTTTGTAAAGGCACAAAATTCTGCAATTGCTGCAACGTAATGACCTGCGGCTGTTGCTGTGACTGCTGCTGCTGAACATCTTGCTGCTGCGAGACTTGCTGTTGTTGCAATTGCTGAAGTACATTTGCACTTAAAAATCTTATTTGTGGTTGCACTGCCTGTTGATGCTGCTCTATCTGTTGTTGTTCAGAGGCTTCCTGTTGCTGCTGTTGTTGTTGCGATGGTTGATTTTGCAACGGATCCTGTTCTTCAATTTCTTCCTGCAATGTAACAAAAATAAAGTAAACCTCCTACATACCAACACCATACAATTTGTTTGTTCAAGATCCACGCATGAAAAACATATTTATCTCATCCGTTTTATAAAAAAATTCAAAAAAATACAAAACGCAAACGCAGACTACATTATTTCCACTAACAATAACGTTACATTACCATGGACATAGGTCGAGTAGCTACCTGGCCGAAAACACGAGAAAACGAATTACACAACGTTCATACGCAAGAACCTGATGAATTAAAGTATTCCTATCATAGCTACCTCATATACTAACAAATCCGCAACTTCGTCGACAGTCTGATCTTATACTTCATTACTAAAAAAAAGAAAGTAATACCATATTTATCCTCAGTATTCTAAACGTAAAAGAACAAATGACCAAATAGCTAAGAACAACAATAATAGCAGAGAGCCAAGGGGTAGCAACTATCGTAATATCGACGCTGTCACGCGGATACGAGGGACAAAGAAGAGAGAACGCGCGGGCCCTCCTTGGGGACCCGATGGAGGACCGCCTCCCTACGCCCCTGTCATAGCAGCCCCACCCGTCAGCGTGCAAGAGGACAGGAGGAGAGAGTGCTGGCTTACAGCCGCACACGGCCGGGGCTGATCAGGAGTCTGATGGGTTTGGCGGGGCGAGGCAAGGGAGGTAGCATAAGGCAAGGCAAGGACACCACTACAGGGTTCGACGCGCACACGTACTCCGCGGTTCCAGTATAAGCTGCTCCTCGCAATACTACACCCACCCGCCCACTCGCCTAGCTCTCTCGACAAACACGGTCCTACGATAACGCGGAAGGCCTCGCGAGCCAGCCTCCACCCACTTTGCCCATCGGACTCCACCTAACTCGCAAGCCTGACACGTGCTCCTTTTGAATACAGCCAGTCAACCAACCATTATAACCACTTACAAGTATAACACCATAGCCCACCATAAAAGTAATCGCTATTAAACTTTCATTTCAGACTCTCAGAAACCATAACGCACTCGACACGTCTCAACTCTGCCAAAAGCCTAGATGATAGACCTTTGCAAGAGACCCATCAGTTTACCTTCGGTTGTATCTTGACCGTGGCCATCGCGTGGACGCTTGTTAAACAGTCCTTAAGCAGAGTAGAGTATATGGAAGACCGTTATTCTCTTCTTCTGGATAAAGATTAAGCCGAATATCGCGAGAGTAGCCGTAGCCGTAACCATGACCAGAGCTGTAATCGCACCATCGTTCCAGCGACAGCCCGATGTGCTGTCCACGCTACGACTATGCTGGCCCTAGTCGTACGCACGCACTAGGCACTGACACATAAATCTGTATGCACATACACGTAGCGTTCGTACACAACACACTATCAAAGACGACGCCGTGCGTCGGCGCACTCTCGAGTTGTGAGCGTCGGCGTATCCGTCTTCTCCTCGCCAATCGATATATGACAATCGACACTCGCTAAGAACCGCGTGTTCCGCACGACTTGATACAAATCTGGAATTATATTTAGAAATCTTTATACAAGATTTAATACATCCTTCCAGTTTAGCTATCCTTAATCGCACTGTTAATTATTTCACAGCTACGGATATTATCTCATATATTTTTCAGTCATCGGCAGGATGTTTACAAGGACACGAACGCGTGTTTCAAACTTGCCGCCAAATTTACCACTTCTCTCGCGACACCTCGAAGGCGGAGCACTTGCACACAAGGAGAATTATGCGGCGAGCCACTGAGAACGTCATTGTCGTTATACAGAATGCCAACTGTTCCAGGAATGCGATAATACAACAACACCACTGGCGACGCTCTTCTTCCGGCTCGTGAAACTTGAGTTTTCCTGCTACGAAAGGTTCGAAGTAACTACACCGTAGAGACGTTAAGACGCAGTCGCTCGTAAAAACGTGCTCACAGCTAGCTGGTAGGGAACTACTTTGGTGTTGGGCGGTGCGCGTGGAAAGTTCGGCGTCACCGAGGCCAGCGTTGGTTCCGAGGCGCCCCCTGATTGGTGGCCCCTAGTTACGCCAGCCCGTACTCGGAACCCAGGGGCGTACGCAGGGGCGGCTGGCCGCCCACCCCCGTCGGGGGGCCAATCCCCCCAATGATAGGGGCCAACATCGCGAGCATCCACCCGCCACCGAAACGTCATCGGCCCCTAGCTCGACCTCCTCATCACCTCGTCATGAAAACTCTGTACTGATTCCCTGGAGGAAGGAGCAGCATTTATGCCACCGCCCCTTGGAGACTCGCGCTCCTTTATTCTTCATCCTGAACCATCTATTCTTATTGTTATACTTATAATTTTCGTCCTACCAATCAACCCGAATCTACTCATCTATTCGAAAATGCATAATTACATTTTAATTGATAATACAAATTCATTGATTCTCTCTTACCCCTTTGCATTTATATTCCTGATGTATTATAGGTTAGGTTGGGTTTGGGATATGAGTAGAGACCCGAACGCGCATGCGCGCCTTAAGTGGTAGAACAGCAATCGAGCGATCTACCAGAACTACTTGGACGACCGAGCGAAGCGTCGAATTCGACCTTTACCTTGTAAATCAGTTTTTCAACGAGTATAAATACTCTAAGGTTCTTTGACATTTTTATTTTTACTAGGTAGTCAAAAATGTTTATTCGACTTGCACTACTATGTCATATTCACCAAAATTTTACTTAGCATATTAATTCGATGACAATTATATGCGTAAAACTTTTCCTAGTTCGTTCATGATTTGTATGTAACCTAATACGTAAATGTACTTTACGTGTATGTGAGATACACACTACATAACTCAGACAATATAGAATATCCAATATTTTAGCAGTTCCTGCGCCACTGCATTTTTCGAGCTCCCGTAGAGGAGTGCCTCGAAGTAGTCATCCACAGTAGTAAAAGGGACGCTGTACCCTCGTGGCATTGGATGCGGGTACGATGGGCTGGAGAAGGGAGTCTACAATAGACTATCCAACGTGACTGGAGATGACAGTGGATACTGCAAGCTTCAAGCACACGAGATAAACTTGATTACCCAGTAGGATCTTAATGTAATATATAATGACTGCAGAAGAAGCGTCAGTGTCAATAGCTTAATGTTTAATTAGAATAATCAGATGAGATGAATTTAAATTAAATAACGTTTTAGATAACGTTAACAAAATTTCAGTGGAATATATCGTACGGGTGATACTATACAAAAAAGTTTGAGATAAATTAACGGCACCAGGCGTCCCCCAGTGTAGACGCCCTTGGAAAGGCCGGGTACGAGAGAGGCCAGGTTAGAGTTCTGGGACCACCTGGCTCGTCCCCTACTCCTCCCACTGCGTGTTTCATCCTTGACGCTCAACACTCCTATGCTTTACCAACATGCAACACAAACGGTGAAACTTTATGCAGCTGGATCATCCGGTACTTTTCTACCTCTGATCATGAGAGGTTATGTTACGAGTTTTATGTTTTACTGTAGATGCTCGTTACTCACCCACGATTTTGTATATATTTTTATAAAATACTTTTCACTGTTCTAAAGAATAGGTATCTGGATCAGTTCCTATTTAGAACCAAGGCATCATAATCATCCTTTCTGAGGAACGTTCACTTGGAGAACTTAGAGCATTTAGCAAGACAAGAATTTTTGCAGTGAGTTCTCATACTCTTCGTTAGCCCAGTGCCTACGCGTAACAACGCCCACTGGTATGACACGTTCTTTCTTACGTTTTAAGCATACGTTTGTACATGCAGTGAAGCACATATGAACAACGGGGCCGGCTCTGTCTACCTGAACCCGCCCCTAGAATCACGGATGAACGGCATGGAGTGCAAGCAGTAGCGTAGAACATTCAGGAACTATGATACTCGCATCAGTCTACCTGAAGTCTCTGGTGTTAGGACGAAGAAGTGGATCAAGTGGCGTATCCTGCGTTACCCGATTTCACGATAAGTCCCACGTGTGATGAAACGGGGCGGGTTCAGTTAGACAGAACCAGCCCCACTCACTATATGATCCCCCGAAGCAGCAGGGTTCACGTGTCCAGTGGCGTAGGGATACTGCAAAAAAAATAGAAAAATCATCTCAAGGGTTATCACAAGCTCTTGTGAAACTGCTAAGTAATTTATAAATATTTCTCTAGATACCTGATTCATTGGATTTTATTCGACTTCAGTGATAATTAGGATCTGTTGTAAATATAGAAAAATCTTGACTCGTATCAGTTGAGGATATCATGCTTAAAAATATTCGTAACTCCTTTAAGGAAAATTGGAATGGTAATTTGTATCCATTCACAATCTATTCTGATGAAAGAGTGTTGTGTATTGCTGGTCCATGATTTTGATTTGAATAAATCTTGCAGTAATTTTACACTTAGTAACTGTTCTTCCTATGGAAAGTAGCTTTCTTCGTATGGCTGTCGTTTTTACTTTGCTTACGAATATTCAATACGGTATATTATAAAATGTAATTAGTGACAAGGACGCAGACCCAAATAACGGAACGATTAGGTACCATAAAAGTTCTCGAAAAAGACAGGCTAGACTTCTTTGGTTCTCCTTGAAGTTACGTTTCTCTAAAGACCAGCAATAAACTCAGGCCTGTCCTTTGTTGTTTCTCTCACCCTCTCTATCTCTGTCTCTGTAAAGTTATAAATAAAATAAAATGTTAGCAGAACACCGCAATAACTTGATATTACGAATATCGTATACTCACAGGTGCTTCTATGCCTTCACTCAGAGAAACTTCTCGTTATCATAACTATAAAACGTCAACTAATCATACATAAATAGTTGGCGCCTTCACATAGGCGCACAACCCATGTAGCAACTACAACTATACAAATTTCTTTCAGTCTTTGAAATTCATTGAATTTCCTTGACACCTACGTAATGGTCCTGAAAGTCTCACAAAATTTCGCAACTCTCCATAACCTTGCCGTAATGACTTTCCTTAGAAAACTTGACTAGGAAATCACCAAGTGTACAAGTATATAGCATGCTTCCTAAATCACAAACGTGTTGGCGAACATGAAGAAGACCAGATCGAGTACACAAGCAAGGAATCAGGAAGATTGTCAGTAATGATATATGTTCATCTAAATTCAAAAATTGGCAAGTAGATCAGGATGAAACTTGCAAGTGGATTAAAATGAGCCAGATCTGAAATGAACGCTAATGGAAGGAAGAATAAAAGTGAATAGAATGACGGCATATGAACCAACCTCATGGGTGGTCGGTCGAGAGCTTTGGGAGGAAGTCGTTGGGAAGCCGTAGGGAAGTTGTGGGGAATTCGAGGGGAATTCAACGGAGGCGGGGCTCGTGGCTCGTTCCTGGCAGCGCTGGCAGTTAAGTCGAAGTCAGGGGTGGCCCGCCCGCCCGGATACTGGAACCTTCGAACGCCTTCCCTGCGTTCATTTGCGAGTTTCTGCCCCCGCGACTTGCCGCCCCCAACACACCCACATATGTTGTCTTTCAGTAAAACTTTGGCTTTTCCAAGTGTGGCGTAAAAGCCACCAGCATTGGGTCCGTTAAAAAAAGCTTTTCTTCCAAAACTAAGCAATAGAACGAAAGAGGCTCTCAGTTACTGACCAACTACCCCATCCAACTCTTACCGTGTATTATTAAAAGCACTGCAGCTCTATAACAGTTTTGTACATTCGATATTTAGGTACCACAGTTTTTGTTCGGACTAAAAAATCGTAATGTACGCGCTCGTGTTCAATTATGTACAGACAGCGCCGGTATTGTCAGTCGATAACAAGCAGTGCTATCTACCTTATCGACGAATGGTGTTGTTCCGATAGAAACAATCTATTTTCTACCTTATCATTGAATCACAAGGAAAATAAACTGAATCGGATTATAATCAATACATTTGATAAAGTTAATGTACAGCAGGTTTTTATTAATTACATGATAATTATATTAGAATAAATTACCCTAAATGAGAGATAGTCTATTATTCTAGTATGCACTCGTGCAACAGTGATACGATTCATATGTATGTACACGCATAATTCTTTTAAATATTAACAAAACTTTCGACGAATATATCGCGCATACCATTTCTTATACGGTTTCGCGTTACTTGATACGTACCCACAAATGCCGTAATTTTACATATGCACATACGCTCATTTCATTACGGTTCATCCCGTATACGTATAGAATACGTCGCTGTATTCACCTCTATATTCTTTTTCCATTTTCGCGTCTTGCCAGCGTGTTTCGTATGACGTGAATATGCGATCAGGAATCGCAAAATAGTTTGAATATGAATCAATTGATTCTTTAAGGAACCATTTAGAAAGTTAGTAAATGAGCTAATAGTATAGAGTAGAGCATGATGACATGAGGATGAAGAATTACGTAGTGTCGAGAATGTCGAGACATACTCAGGTAGGAATCGATAATAAATAGTAAGTCAGTTATGAGAGATCGTGGACACTACAGGAAGGATGATTGTATTGTTCAGAGATGTCTCGTATGATTTCTGTTCCTTCTTTCCTCTTAGACTCTTCAGAGACCGCCGCCTGATCTTTCCACGCTGATTTGTTTCTTCAGCATATCCTTCTCGTGCTGGGCTTCTTCCATTTCAGCCATTCTTGCAAAACGCGAGTACGCCACGTGTCCTGATTTTATAGCTGACATCATCTGTGAAGTAAATAAATTTTTATTTCAATTATAAAACTCGTATTTACCGTTGAAAAAAAAGATCAAGACAACTCTTTTGGAGTCAGCACCGTTAAAGCATTTCAAAGTAATATTTAAAGTGACTTTCTCTCACCTGAGAAAGTTTAAATGAAAATTTTAATAATCTACGCAAATACGTATTATCAAAGCCTACCGCAGCAAGTAGTAATGCCTAGCGATAGTAAGAGAAGAGACGTAGAATGTAAGAGATAACAATAAGGATGACGACAAAGATAACGAGACAGATGCGACAGATATTTCAAAGAGTCATTCACATAGTCATTTACAACATAAAATGTCAAATCACGCAATGACTGATAAACCTATTATCCAAAACATGACTTGTATCAAGTGTGCAAAATTGTTCGCTGATTAAAAAATAAATTTACGCATGTGTTGTCATTTCAAATTTCACAACCTAGTATGAGAATATCAGCTGACCCTGTCACAAATAATTAATCTAAAAATTGATTTTATTTATCCGACGCTATCATCTACTTGTAGGTGTGTCCACATCATCGTTCACTTGAACAACGCGCAAAATATTTAAATTGTTCGTCTAATTGAAGAAAAAACGGGTAATCCAAAATTAGCGACACGACCAGGGCGGAAGAGGAGCTTCATCTTCGTATAACTTCGGTTAGTTAATCGAAGCGCGTGTCATCGCCTGACGGTGCGCGTGCACTCAAGATAGTCAAACCATGCAATTATAAATTACAAGCAAGACGTGCAGAACATAATAAAAAAATTACTTTGTCAAGCGTCAGCTCAGTTATGCGAGAAGAGGGCACTTGGATTATGGAGTTTCGAATAGTATCCATATAAAGCTATGAAACATCATAGCCCAAGGTTGCGAATCAATAAAAATTACAAATATATGACTCCAAATCCGAGGTAGAAAAGTGCTCTTGTTATGGAAACACGTTAATGACTTAAGAACATTTAATAGAGATCTCTGTGAGCATCGCCAAGAGAAAAAGTTCTCGTGAGAAATGCTACAAAATTAGAAGTAAAGTGAACTTAGTAAAGAGACACGAGCAAGTTAACAAGCAAAATGCAACTTTGACCATTCGATCCAATCAATAGAACAATTAAAACAGGAAAGATCAATCGAAAGGGTAAGAAACTGATGATCACGATGAAGCTGACTCTGACAGACCTGAAGGTACTCGTCCAGCTCGACTTGACCGTTCATATTAGTGTCGATTTCGCGAAGTATTTCGTGAAGCTCTTCGCCCGGAACTTCCTTGTCGCCAAAGAGCTGCGAAAGGGAAAGAAAAATCTGTTACGTAATATCTAGCTAACAATTACCTGAAGATAATCTTGTAATTCCATTTGTCCATTGTAGGTCAGATCAATTTCGTTGAGTAACGTATGTATCTCTTTCTCGTTCAGTTTAATGCCGAGTGCCTGAATTTCAAGAATTGCGTAAGGCGCGTGAAGATAAAAATAAAAAAAGTAATGTGCACAGTTAAAAGTAAATTATCAATTGTACGAGACGCATAATGATATCGGCTACAAAGAATATTGTCAAAAGAAGAGGTGTTGGAGCCAAATAATTGTGCTTCAATATTTAAAGAGCAAACCTTAAGGCCACGTCGTATGTCGTTGATGGAAACGTATCCCTTGCGATCTTTGTCGATGATTTGGAAACGCTTGATGTACAGCTGAATTTCATCCTTGGTGAGATTAATTGGGATCTTGTCACGGGAGGCACGATTAACCATTTGTCCCATCTCGTTAGCGAGGAATTCGCTAGCTTGTTTGGTTTGCTTCTTCTTTTCATCGGCCGACCAATGTAATTCTTCCGCCATGATGTCGATGATACCTGGCAGAGCTTCTTGAGCAGCCTGCACGTTTAGGAATGCAAGTCTGAGACGACGTGCGATCATGTCAATGGCCGTCCTTGCATACTCGCGACATCCGTATCGTATCTGGCATTACAGAAGGATTTTATTTAAAAGCGTAATCTAGGTGAGCGTTGACCCTCTGTCAATGATGACTATTCGTACCTCGGCGTCGATGTAAGGGAACTCAGGATGAATTTTCTTTCCGATAATTGGCCACCTTTTGCCTGTCAGGGACGCCATCTTCGCCACGGCGAAGGCACGATCACCGTAGCTCTGAGCCAAGTGCTGAGCTACCTCGCATTCCAATCCGAAGTCCTGGACTAGTCGAATGTACATTGTGGGAGTGAAACCATGAGCTCCTTCCAGGAGGAAGCCGTCGGTCTGGCAAGGTCTTTCCGGTTTCAAATCGCATGCTGTGGATGTATAATACGAGTCAGTTTATCATTAGGCTAAGAGTATCACTTGAGAACTTACCCTCGATTGCAGCATCAACAGCTTCCTGAGCCATGGCGCGATAGGTGGTCCACTTCCCACCAGCAATAGTGATGAGATTTGTGGGACTGACATGGACGATGTGGTTACGTGCCAGGGACTGAGTATTGGGTTTATTTGGGTCTGACACAAGAGGCCTGATACCGCTCCAAGCTGAAAGGACATCGCCTCGACGCACTTCAACGTCAGGATTGAGGTAGTTCTTCACTTCCTGAAGAATGAACATAATCTCATCCTCAGTGGGTCGTGGGTTGTGCGTCACCTGACAAGGTAGATCAGTTGTGCCAGCAATGGTCTGCTTTTGCCATGGCAAAAAGAAGATGACACGCCCGTCGCTTGTCGCTGGATCCAGCAGACCCATCTGCTCAGGGCTACATTCAAATACAGACTCAATCATCTATTTCTCTTTTGCGTCTAGACGAATCATGACAATACAAGAATTCTCAGTGTACCTGTAGTATCCAGGCAGTACAATATGAACACCGGACGAAGGACAGCAGATCTCTGGAACAGTCTGATCATCCATTTTCCGGATGTAATCAGTAAATGGACCAGTAGCATTAATGATAGCCTTAGCCTTTACATCCCACTCTTCTCCTGTCAGCTCATCCCTCAAATGAGCACCGGTCAATACTCTTTTACCATCCTGAAAAAAAAATATGTATCATTTCACTATACTTAATTCCTGATAAATTGCATAGACGCCAGCGCGGTACATACCCTGTCTAGACCCTTGAGAAGATTAACGACAGATACGTGATTAACGACAGTAGCACCGTGACGTGATGCTGTCAGAGCCACAGCTAGATTCATCCTTGCGTCGTCTTGTTGACCTGTAAAAAAAATTGAGTTCCGTAATCAAACTTATGTGTACACAAGACTAAGATCAAAAGTATCTTTTCTTACAAAACGGACAAGAAAAAACCCTTCCCTCTGAAGATTATGTACTAACCATCATAATAAACAATGGCGCCTGTAAGTTTATCACCCTTCAACATAGGAAAGAGCTCCAGTGCATTTGATTTGCTCAAGTAATAAGAAGATTTGACAGTCTTGCTGCCAGCGACCAAATCGTACATCTTGATCCCAAACCAGTAGTACGGTATTTGCCACCATCTACAGAAAAATATTCAAAACTGAAATTAATAACACACAACTTAAAAGGTACAATGACTTTCGGTATTGGATCGCTCAAGCCCTATAAAATTTATAGTAAAGTTTCATTAGACAACTTTAATCATGATCGATTATCTTATCAGTCAGTTATTAATCCTCACTACTAATATATTTAAAAAAATCAAAGACTGCAATTCATTCAGGCTTATCTAATCGGTCGAAAGCTGTTCCTATACTCGCATGTTATTATCTACAAAAAAGTACTTATCAAACACGTGACAGGCGTTACATATACGTTGCAGGAATGCGATTTTCAGACGTACGTGTATACGGGAAGCATAATGGGTAGAGGATGAGCAAGATGTGGTGCACTATTGAGCATAGATGCTCTCTCGTGGAGAGCCTCCTTCACCATTTTGTACTGTTCATAATCCAGCTGCATAATCGCCTTCTGCAGGTAGCGAACACCGCCATGTATAAGTTTAGTACTACGAGATGAGGTTCCAGAGGCGAAGTCGTCGCCCTCTACGAGAGCAGTCCTGAGACCTGGACACAAAGGAATACGATTAATATTAATAAACGATTTTTGTGCATGACCAAAATTTATTCACTAAGTACTACCTCGTGTACAAGCGTCCAAAGCACATCCTGCTCCAGTTGCTCCACCCCCGATAATCAGAATATCGTAATCCTGGGATTTAAGTGTCTTCACCTGGTCCTCTCGCGTTGGCAGAGGCCTCTTCGTCGGTTTTGATTTTTGTTCCACGTCCGCGAACACCTTCGATACAGAAAGTCATTTATGTATAATATGATTATACAGGAATATTCCGTTGAAACGTACCAAATAGATTTCACAGCCGTTAGCCTTCGATCGAGCGTTATTAGACAATGACTTATAAAAAAATGGCAAATTTTTTAAACTTTTTAATCACCCACATAAACATGCCACGAGCAATTCGCATTGTAGCTGCTTAGTATAAAACATCTGATTAATTCTATCGACTTTCTAGTTTCCAATGTCTACTGTCAGTGCGAGTGAGACAGACTCATGGCAATTTACGTACACAAGAGAAACAGCTTATCCCCTCGTCCAACTTTGCTGCTCATCACCTTCAATGGATTTCGAAACATGACTAATTTTCATTTATATAATATTCTGTAATTTTTGTCACACCTGTCAAAACTAGTCCAATACGTTTCACTTGAATAGCCCCAATAAACACCTCCACTGTGTGTACCTGCTACAGGGGTCATTGTCTTGCTGCATGCACAAAATTCACATCTTAAATATAACCTCAAGGAAAAATATTGTTACGTAAGCGAAATAACTATTGGAGGAGACTGTTAAGAACTATTTGAAAGTTTGACAGTATTTTTCCGTAAGGGTAACAAGTGGATACAGAACAAACATCAGCGTTACTTCATGGAAACTAATGGAAATCAGTATTACCATCTGAAATGGTATATGGAAGAAACGAATAGATCCTGCATTATGGTTGGTCGATAAAAAAAATAGTTCGAGTAAAAACGAAACTCGAACGCGATATACTTATTCTAGCGATGACGTCATCGTTTAGTTTTAAATGTGTGTTATTATATGTATATGTGCTGAGATCGGAACGATGGGGAACGCATCCGTAAGAAAATCTACTGTTACAGCGACTTTTGAGCAGTCAAGTAGCACGGCGGTTTCTATCCTGAGCAATGAAGAGGTACAGTTCGTTGAATTTGCGAACGAATAAAATGGTTTCGCATTTGAGCAATATAAATACTCGAATAATGAATTACGAGACGAAGGAATAAATGGAAAGTTAATTCCGTACTTTTTTACACTATTGTACGTCTCATTTAGGTATCATAAATTTAAAATATACCTTGTTCAAATTATCTTTACCCGATTAGCAAATCTATCACTCAGGAACCTGAACAACGTACGAGCGTGAGTCTCGATATTAAGCTAGATAACAGACGAAATGTAGACTCATCTTATCGAAATTTTATTGAGAGTGAAAGCTTATTAGTAATTTACATCGCAGACAGTGAATCTTGCGATAAACTCTGATAAAATATCAAGAGCCGTCTGCTTTTTGAACGACCATGAAATTCGGTTGGATGATAATACAAATAAGCCATTTTACGGGTAGACTCGAAAAATGAACCCGGAGGTGCTATTATTAACTGAGAACATTCACCGTAACCAGCTAGGAAAAAAACTGTTAACATTCATTTCCCAGTCGTTTAGTCCAATCACGCACGTTTGACCGTGAATCTATAATTCAGAAATGCTCGAGGATACCTTTCGAGGTTAGTTGAACTAATCGCGCCGATCGAAAAGTCGAACTTTTCATTGGTCTAGATTTTTCGACTTGAAAATTTCTGCCAATCACGATCGAAATTCTTTAACCCGTATGACTGACCCGCGAGGGCATCTTTTGAATGTCGATAAGTTTTATATAAAATAAAAAGAACTAATGTGGTTTAGTTTCTAGATAAATTTTACCGGACGTCCTTATCCATTCTCGTTCCACTATTACTGCCATGGTCGTACAACTGTCACTTACCGAAATAACGAAATGCTAAGAACTCAGAAAAACTGATCGCGCCAATTGTAAGTCGAATCGTTCGAGGATTTATTTGCCGACAATTTAACGAGTGCGCAGAGCGATAAACGTACTTACGGTGGAGTCGGTTACAAGGAAGTACGACGTGAAGGCACCAGCACCGATAGCACTAGCACCTGCTACAAGATATCTTAAGCTCGCCATCCTGAATCCCAATATTTTTCGATATCCTCAATGTGATCTGCAATAAAACAAATAGACAATATTGAAGAAACATAACGAAAAAATAAATTGACAACACCACAGCACGGTAGTTAGAAAATTCTTTGATCCAGTTCAATACTTAATCAATGCCTGAAGCACGTACTAAATTTACTTTCAGTCATCTCTAAATAGACATTGCGTAGAATGTAATAGCAACGCAGTCTAATCTTCGTTAGCACGTGCGAACTAATGTCTAGCACGATCCAGTTGTATCTGAATGACGATACCCGCGAGTGTCGCGCTACGTAATATCGGACCTTGGTGGCCAGAGTGAGCACGTGGAATTATGTAACGTCGTAATCCGTTATTACGTGTCACAAGCATCCGCGACGTCATCTGCCTTGGAATAATTGAAAACTACTAATCCATAACTTTGATAATTTCAGTAATAGCACGGTTATCAATAAACCTAGATAAGACTGACATAGATTGCAAGTGGATTAAGTTCATCAGTGCTATCAGAATGTAAAATTCCATAAAAATTTCTAAGAGCCAAAGAAAAAGTATTAGGCGAAATTTGTACATAAAGTTCCTCTGTACCTTGTCGAAAGACAAGAGCGAAGACGTGTTGCAAGAAGGTGTTAAAATAGCGCGAGCGAGCTGCGTGCCAAATGCTTTAAATGTCACTGGCATCTTGCATCCTGCCCGAGATTCGCGTGCGCATAGAATGCCCTGCAGTCTTGATACATGCGATCACCCTGAACAGTGAGAGTAACCTCTGTATTGTTAGGGTGATGCTTAAGTACGCAGTCACCCATGCCGGCGGCCTTCGATTATTTTTCACAGAATATCGCGTGCCTATTGAACCACGAGGTACAGAGTGACTAAGGTGTAACTAAGTAAAAAGCAGGTGGGTCTCCATGTAACCGCTCCCTGCCGGATCGATGAAAGACAGTAAAACATCGACGTTAAGACCAGGGAGTGTATCTGTATTATATTACCATAATATCGTATAGCCTGGCATAGTCTATCCTGAGAGATGTCATCACCTTAGAATTTCGTTGCATGTAAATAGCTTCGTTTATGCTCTTCAATATTTTCCAAGGATCATAAGGATCTTGCCGGTAGGATAGAAATAAAAAGAGAGTTGTAATTATAATAGCAGAGAGTTTTACTTACAAAAAGAAGAACAGCATTCATACGAATAAGGAAGTTCGGTTCTACGGAAGTGTTGAATGGCGGAGTCAGCAGCGATTGGCCCAGAACATCTTCACCAGGAGAGTTTGTATCCTGGATGTTTCAGGGTGGGATCAGCGACGAGCTGAGTTACAGGAACGATCTTGACGAAGGTAACTCTTGGCGACACGCGAGATGAGTGCACCAAGGTCGAGCACCGATCGGACTAAAGCAGCCGGTGAGACTGGCGAGGCTGTTCGGAATCGCTCGGCTATTGTCGGCTACTTCCGTCTATGCTCGATTGCTACGCATGTATTTCATGATAATGCATACGCTAGTTCGTTCTGCTAGGCGCTTTTTCGTTATCTCTTTCGTTCGAGAATAAAAATACAATAGCGACAGCTTTCTATCAATTTAATGACAACCCGTAGTTGTCTGACATTGTCTTCTCTATTTTATATCAATTCAACACGCGTTATAATTTTCACGCTAATTATTTAAACTGTCCTATAACATTGTACCCCTTTCTCTTTGCTTTATATTCCTCGCCTCACTCTACATTGTATGTGCACAGCTCTGTTCGAGTAACTTTTGGCTAACTATCGTTACTATTCGCAATGTGGGTTACTCGAGAGAAGAAGTGTTGACATAGGACACATAATTAAACAATAGTAGATAGACAGTCAATGTATAACATTACATTAATAAGCCTATAGCAAAGGTGTCGAACATAATGTAAAGCGCAAGCGTCATTACAATTCTCAGCCGTGCAATCGAAAATTGTTACTTAAAAAATATGCTGAATCAAGCACGTAGTTTAGGGACTTATTATGATTTGGGGACTTATCTTGTCTCTTATAAAATTAGCTAACAATAACGCAACATTTGGATTAGGATCAATGCCTTGGTAGCGAATGGAATTATAATTATACTATAAATGATCCAAGAGTAAAGTGTGATGTTTAGGGCACTCCATTGCACTGAAATCCACTTGAAGATGAGAGAGAGACAGTTTACTCATATTTGAATTTCATATCCATACAATGAATTTGATAATGTAAGTCACAGTATAAATTTTGGAGTCATGTTATTCGTTGGATGTATACAATTTTGCCAGCAAGACTCCATAATTCCTGAGCTTCTTAATGACATTCAACAGCCAATCGTAAACCGGATTTAAACTCCTGGAAATGGTATCAGAGATAATTTGCAGAATGATTTAGTGCCAAATAGTTAATCGTTTAACACGTAGCGTGATCAGCCGATGGTGAGGAATGAATGATGGAAACGTTATCATTCACGTGTAAAATAATAATCATATCACAAAATGATTTTATCACCATTCTATTAACAAATTTATCAATTTAATCTAGAATTAATAGAAATGCAACCTCTTGTAAAATTTAATCCTGTTGAATTCGATTTATCCTTTTAATGAAAGAAATAAAATTGATAAGATCAATTTGTTCAAGAAAAATTATTTATAATTAACTACTGAAAAATTTACTTAAATTTGCACAACCCTCGCGGAAAAATATAACGTCCACGCAGTTAACTAATGTTCTTGGGAATGTCGTATAGCTGCCTATGCATATATATATATATTTAAATCCATTTATTGATACAACTTCTTTCCTTATTACTTACAATAGTTTAAATAAATTCCAGGCATGCGCCCTTCAGACAAACGTTTAATTCGCTTCTTTTTTCACTTTTTTTTCATCCAATTTCTTTTTTTTTTCATACGCCTTAGCATTTACATTGGCGTTATCACGCTCTCTATATCTCTCAAGAAAAGAATTGAGTGGCTTTCGTAAAAGTAATGTTGCATCTTGAGAGATATTTTGGGTGAGTGGGGTGTGGCTGGGGGGAGGGGGGACGGTAGAACGAGGAAATGTTTGGAAAAGTCGCTCTAGGGATGGGTCTGGAGGGCTAGGGGTAGTAATATGTAAAAAGTATATATTTGCTATTACATTTGGAATAATTTAAATCTGTTATAATTAAATTTATCGACAGTAGTGATGTAAAATCAGAGACCTTATCGTAATTCTATACGCGAGCTAGGATTATTACGATCCAAGCCTGGCAGATTCTGAAAGCAGGAAAGGAAGATATTCGTGCGATATATATAATTGAAGTAAAGATAAGAAGTCCCTTTGTATTTAATCAGGAAATTAATATAACTTAATTACTTACACGTTTGTACATATCTGAAGATGTTTTGGGGAACGCATTCAAGCGACGTACGTATACACCTTTCTGTAATAGAAAAACAAAACGAGATTACGTTAATATAAATAGCTAAGATGATATCATGTACTGTATATTAATAGTTAATAGATATAAAGCTTGCCTATCTTCAGGAGTTCGTGCCAAGTATTCGCGTTCGATTAAGCCTTCGATGCGCTTTTTAATAATAACGGGTGAAGGTAGGAACCGGATTCGTAGCTGCTCCGTCACTTCCGTGACAAGAATGTTGTGCTGAGGATAAATGTTTTCATTTACTAGACTTTCTTCAAAATCAACTGTAGTCGTAATAGACGTTTATCAGAATTTCTATACGTACAGCCATTCGTTTACGAGCTTTCATGATGCGCACTATTGCAGCTTCGATTTCGTGCTTTCGATCCTCGTCGACCTTATTTCGAGTTTCTCTCCTCTCGGGTTCGGACTCGCCTTTAGCAGCTACCGTCTGGATCTTCACTCTTGACAAATCAATAAACTTTTATCAATGGAATGTACATGAGCTCTCTCAAATAAGACATCACAGTCATTCGTCTGATATTATTAAAACAAAATTTATTTCGTTTTTCTTTAAATATGAATTGGTCTAGTATGGAATGAGCAATTTTTTTGACGAACTCAGAGCAGAATAATAGCCAACAAAATCGTCTACAAAAATTTACCTGTGCAATTTGCTGGTGAAACTGTCATTCACAGAGAAACAGTGCGAGGGTTCGATTTCCTTAGTTCGTGGATGTTTCAGAAGAACACGTTGAGTTGCCTTACCCATTGCAAGAGATTGCAATGCTCTAACCAGATCTCTTTCAGGAATATCCGTTTCGCTTTGGATTTCCTGGGGAATTCAACTCAATTGTAAAAATACAATTTTAAGCTAGTACCAACAGACAATACGGAAAATAAAAGACAAACCTCATATGTCCAGCGGTCCCTGTTATTGAAAAGCATGAGAACACACATCTGGTATGTCGATACTTGAATAATATGCTTCCTTGCATTTCCGCTGCCGTTTGATCGCTGGCTCATGAGACTACTACTACCACTAAGATTACCACTTCCATTACCACCCATGGAACTTGATGAGCATGGTGTATCCAAACCTCCAACGCTGCCCTCTTCTCTACGGGGTCCATGGAACACAGCATTGAGATCCGCGGAACCTGAAAACAACCAATAAAATATGTTATATGTATATTAACGCGATTATAGTTCTTTTATATTAATAGAAAAAAAATGTACTAACCCAACTGTGGTTGCAGGGTCAACTGACGACCACTGTGTTTGGCAAGGTAGAACCGTCGAAAAGCTTCGAAGGCATTGCGCGGAGCGGAGGGCATGCTGCACTTGGGTGTTGCAGATTGGGTTGGCCAGAAACCGGTGGTTAGAACCCTCACGCTTAGATCGACTCCATGCAGACTTGACTATGACGTAAACGAATCAATAGTTTAATTTTGTTAGATTACAAATAATGTGAGATATACTAAATAACATTATTAAAAAAAAAACAATATTTACCCCAGATGGAACAATATGATCCTTGAATTCTTCCATGATAGTATTGCTCACAGTCATGTCTTTAAACATTCCTTCTAATTTCGAGGTAAACTGACATCCACACTCGGTCTAAAAAAAATTAAAATGAGATAAAATCGTGTTTAGATTTGAAACAAGAATGTCTATTTTTCCTGCTGCATGCCATGAAGTCCTGCAGTAGCACCATGTTTACAACAATCAAAAGAATTTCCACCGCGTACAGGAAAGTGTGAGCTTCGTTAAACCATACGGAACTCCAAGGCAAGCATTTCAAGTGGCGTTAATAACAAAATTCAACACCCAGGCCATACTACTTGCACTTCTAATCAGACTGACAGAGATCGTGAAGTGTTCCTTAGTCAAGAATTCTAAATATTAAACGTTCGGCATTCAGCATGGTTTACAAAGCATACACTTACTTTGTGCAAATAGGATGCGAGTGGAAAAAGGGAAGAAAGCGGGAAGTGCTAGTCTATCTTTTCCTTATAAGGAGCATTCTGAATTCTGAGGAAGACACTCTCCAAGGAATCTTTCGGCGGATCGGGAGTCAGCTTTTTCATGGCAATCAAGATGTCCAAGTCTACGTTGAACGCTCCCTGTGACTATCGAAACTAGTCAATTTAAATAAGCCGTCATTCCCTATTTCTTTTCCCCACCATTAAGTACTCTTTACGCCTATGTGCTGTGTGTTTGATATCTATTAATAGGAAATATTAAAAACCCACCTTGAGTTTGGATATCATATTCTTCTCGCTGTCATCGGACACAGACTTATTAAGAAGTAGCCGTTTAGCTAAGTGCTGCTTATAGTACCGTTCGAACACGTCTTTCTCTTGTAAAAATCTGAAAAGTACCATCGTTTTGTCCAGAACACCTTCGATCTCTTGTTCCGTCATCTGCAATTAGAAAAATGTATCCTCAATGATATAATATTCAATCGATTGGAGTGCTTACGGTAAAAATTTTATGAATTAGAACAACAGCTGACTCTGCAAGAAATAAAAATTATGTGCCGCGATTTCGCAAACCTTACTAACCCCCTTGACACCCTTTTTCAGTTTGTCATCGATGAACAGCGACAGATATTCCGGGCTCTTTGCATTTAGGTTTAAAAAATGTTCGAAGTCGGAAGCAATCATCTGCTTAAATAATTTATCATTGTTAAAGGAATAATGGAGGAAGTGATCGAAACGATCCTTAAGATCCAATAAGTTCTGGACGAAATGCACTGCATTTGTAGTTGATTCGTGCTCTTCCTGTACCATAGCTCGACCTTGTTCCCTAAGGAACTGTGAGACACAGTCGCAAACCGTACGTAAACCATCAGTGACTCTTGAGAATAGCTTATACATGCACCCAAGATCTTCGGTTTTCTGATTTTTGAGCATGTGCACTACTCCACTGTTCTCCATCTGTAAAGAAATCAATAACCAGTATAAATAATCATAACATTGTACTCACTTATAAGAGTAATTAAAAGTTATCAGAAATACCTCGACTATGGTTTTCATGTGGATTTTTATAAGCTCCTCCTCGACAACCTCAACTATTCGTGGCTCTGTAGATTCGTCCAAGTAATGTTTCGCTCTGTCGGATTCCTCGCTGATTCTAGCCTCGACTTTTTTTATGTACACTGATGCGCTGTTCTCAGCGAGAAATTTCTGTGACTCCATCTGAAATTTTATTACGACTTATTAATGTCTGATCAAGGGGATGATTGAAATTGAATATTTATAATTAAAAAAAAAAAAGCGTACTCTATAAAATTCGGCACTCTGCTGTAAGAAAGGTCTTTCAAAATCCTCTTCGTAAACTTGACGACTGTTAATTCCCAGTAGCATTAACATTTGGCAGGCATTTTTTATCGCAATGCGATCTACTACTTCGCCTCTTCTTTCTCTTGCCACCATTCCCAGAAGTGTCTCGCGTAAATGATCTCGCACACATCCGTACCTGACGACCTGGAGAGAAATATACATGAGTTACTTCAGTCTATATTACAGTTGTAGTCCGTCCACGAGTAAATAAACTTTTGCAAGGACTAATTTCAAAAGACTTTTCAGGTAAAAGAATCTTCTAGATAGACTTTTTTACTTGTGGAACGATAGTACGTAGAAGTCCTTATCGATATAGAAAATACCTGGTCTCGGAATATGATAAGTCCCAAATTATATACATTGTCCACGTCATTCTGTTGCACATAAACGCGGTCCATGTACATGAGAATGTCTCTGATCATCACCATTGATGTTTGATGATCGTTCCAGGCTTGATTCAAAGTTTGGAGGAAATTATTGTGGAGGGATCGTAAGACATCCTCGCGAACTTTATTCTCCAGGTGTTGTGTTACCACTTCTTTTAATCCTGTGTAAAGTCGTTCTCCATATTTATGCAAAACCATGGTGTATGCATTGCGATACAACTCTTCGAAGCTAAGGCCAGAGTTATTCTTCTTCTGAATCTCCTGTATGGCATTTTTTAATAGAGTCCAAATGTTCTCTACATATTTTTCATCCATAGTCATCTGAAAGGAAGGAAGATACCATTTGATTTTAATTAATCAGAAATATAATTAACCCACAAATCAATTCAGCCAAAAGTAGAGGTCGATATTGCATTCATTGTTATAAGAATGTCATTTGCCCTAATGAGTTCTCGAAACCTGAAGACGAACTGAAATAACCCTGCATTAAGGGTTATCTCACCCAGGATTGCAGATGCATGTTGTAAGGTAGATCGTTTATACTGATTGTATTCCATGATGTCCGTCTTGATTGTGCCACGTTATTATTCAGCTTCTCTAATTGTTGAGATCTCTGATGATGATGATTTCTTGGGCTGCGATCAGCTAAACTATTCTCTCTGGGGATTCTATTCATTGATTCTCTTGCAACTTGCTAATTCACACTCTTTTCAATCTTTTAATCGTTTAGTCAATTGTTGTATGTGTACATTAGAAAAATTCATGACATTCACCTCTTAAAATTCAATGCTTAGCAGTCTGAGATTTAGCATGATGTTACAGTGTTGAATGCTCTTCTAATAAGATAAAACAATTATTGTTCTTATATAATCAAGAATGAACTAACGCAGGAAACATATTGCTATTTAAAAATCCAGTAGTATACCGTTTTCAATTAATTTTGACACATTGCTGCCGGTACCCAATTGTACAAGAAATTTGTTGTGAATGACATATAATTAAATAGAAGATTTTTACACAAACTTTTTCATTTCGAGCATTGAATTAACTGCAAATTTCTGCAAACACAAATTTTGTAGGTAGCAACTCGACAAACAAGCTAAATTATTTTAAACCACTTATTACATTTCAAACATAGAATTTTGTAGGTGACAAAAAGTTTCTTAGATGCAAAAGAAAAAGTGAAGATGACATCAAGCTTCAGCTGTCTTTTCTGTTGCTATAACAACACTTACTCTATGACAAAGATTCTGTCATACCGGTCTATTAACAAATATAGGATGACAATATATTTACATCAATATAAGAATTACATGATGAACATGGAAAATAATAAATATAGATAACTATGTATTTTGTCACTAACAATTTAGTAGTTACATTGTCGAGTGGGAATAAAATAGCCAATTACATATTGATTGAAAAACTCAAAGTTGAATTTATAGAGAACTGATGACTGAATTCAATAACTGTACATAGTAGCATGATGCATCATACAAACAAGATTGAATATGTAAAATATTCAATATGGACAACTTTTTATTCACAAAAGATTACAGAATCATCGTAATAAATGTCTATGACAAACTTTACATTTCCGAGATAAACAGAATTTAAATAACATACTGTTTTATGTATAATACGTATCTAGAAAATAACACTTTTCAATATATTCTGAAAATTGAACTCGAAAGTATCCTTATTTCACTGATCATCCATAAAATGATAAACCTGTTTCAAATGTATGTAAATAAACAAATTAATTACTTCTATAGCATATGTGTATCAAAGTAAAAGTAATTAATTGTGAAAAAATCAAACAAGATACAAGGTAACAATAAATGACAAACTTTCAAAAACAGATAGCAAACTAATAAGAAAAATGAAGTAGAAGAAGAAATTTACAAGAATCACAAAGCTCAGAGAGCAAGAAAAAGACAGAGCTATTAACAAATAAACATATTAAAGAACAGAGAGTAAATATAAAAGTGAAAGAATTTCTTACCGGAAAAGCACGTATCCGCATTTTGCTTTCCTTCTTGGGCAGTGCACTGCTCTTCATCATGCTGGTTTAAAATATCAACGAGAATCCTCAAAAACACTTGGTGGTCGAGTCGGCGATAATGTCAGCCTGCGTGCACATTGACAACACTCATGAATTAGAGCTGGCATTCACGCATTGAGAATAAAGATAGACCGTATATAATCGGTCAACAAAAGTAGCGTCCGTACCACTGACTACTTTTGACACTGAGAGACCACAGGAACAGGATGACCAGAATATTTTCACTGTTACGGTTCATTTAACAAGTAAAAAAAGAAACATGAGAAAGGTCTTTCCTTGTGCTCGTTGTGTAGTTGGAGGAAATGGTAGCAGAGGAACGAGAGAGTCTGAGAAGGGAAGGACGTAAAGAGGGATATATTCAAAGGGATGAGAAGAGGGGAGAAAGGAAAAAGATAAAGAATGTAAAAGAGGGCAAGCGAGAGAGTAAGGAGACAAACAGTCCCTCGATATAACCGACCGAGGAATAGCAGAGAATTCCCTTTGGACAAAAGCAGGATCCTAATGAAAACAATTATTTCTATGATAGCACAGCTATGATCCGCTTCATTCAACGATTTTCACTAAAATTTCTACGAATATCACTGTCAGACAAACTCGCCCTTTTTTTTAACAATGAGGAAATCTTGGACACAGGAGCGTTGATTGGGACATCTTGAATTTCATTAGCCAGCACATCGGCACTTTTCCGCAACAGAGGGACGTTCGCGAAACTGCTGCCACGACATGCAAGATACGTTCCAATGATTCTTTAATGCTTTTAAATGTTTTAGCTGATTCTACGTGGATTTTATTGGCGCGACACGAACGCGTACCGCACGATCGACCCGAGAGTTTCTAATTCGATTTCTCGACGGACGGCTGGTGGACATAGGAAGTGCCTTTCGTCGTTGGGTAGGTTTATGTTCGCGTTCGACTACAACGCCGCAGCTGGTTGTGAGAAACGAAAGTTACACCGGATTTGTCAATTTCCGTGCGTCCGCCGAGACGGACTTGATGATTGGGCAAAGCTCCTTTACGATGGGACGCGCTGACCTATGTGACTTCGACTTATTAAAATGTAACTTCTTCTATTACAGGTATGCTCCGAATATTACTGCCAGTACTGTGCCCAAGGCTGTGTTCTTATTCATCCATACGCATCTAAGAAAGATGTAATTACTTTTATAGCACTGTCAGTAATTTTCCGAACACATTTGAAATCGTCTTTTGGTGGTAATTGGTTGACCAATAAAAAAAAAGTTTTTCGGAAAATCAAAAACAAAATTTCGCCATGAAGTTAACCGCAGAAAGTTTGATTTTTTTGTTGTCTTCAATATGAGCTTAACAAATGGGTAATTGTTTGGTGTTACAAATAACCGAACTCAAAATTTTAGGTGCTCATGATTTCTTTGGAATATCTAAAAAAAATCTTCTGCACACCGATGTTGGGGATCACGCATATAGAAATATGAAGCTGGCCATACCATTTTTTATTTCTCGATTTCTTGACACGGCGGGGTTCAATCAAAGTAGAATTTTATGTTTTAGCATCGCAATGGAACTCAGGCTTAATTCAGGTGCGCACCACGCAGCGAGCGTCGACCAATGCGTAAAGAGTATTGAATAGACGTCATACTTCATTCTAAAGAACCTTGTTTATTGGTCGATCCTAGCTGCTTGCTGCCTTCGGTCCATTTTGGTCTGAATCAGGTCTCAAGGAGTATTATAGTACAGACAAGTTATTATGACTCATCTCGCAAATGCTTAATACTATCAAGGCTAGTTTCCCTTACATCTTAATTTGAATCATGCATTAATAGGCAGAGAGGCTCCCGACCACGGTCTTACATACAGGTTTTGCAACGAGACCAATTTTTAGTGGTGGGGGTAACACAGGTATTGTAGCAGTTTTGTAATGTATGGCATCTTGCCTACGTGTCGCTACTATCGAATGCGCTCAATCTCGCGCCATTAGAGAGAGGGAGAGAAATATTTATTTCTATCTCTGTCGCACGAGGAGCACTCGATCACAGCGTCGTTTACGGCACGACTTCAGAAAGTGAGTCACCCCCACCATCGGAGTTGCAAGACCTGTATGTACGTAAGACCGTGCTCCCGACCAACCAGAAGATACTCACTCCTGTGAGATTCTATTAAATTATTCAGTTTTATTATTTACGACCGCTACAAAATTCTGCTTCGATTCAGCTCTTCCATGTCAAGAAATAAAGAATAATGTAGCCAACTTCACACTCCTATGTGTTAATCCCACTAAAAAATTTAGTTTAGACATTATATTTTTCACTAAAACCATACGCTCCAAAAATTTCTGATACATTTATTCGTGGCCGCCAAAAGATTAGGCATTGTGAAATTTTATTCTTGATTTTCGAAAAACTGATCAACTACATGTTTTATTGGTCAGCCCACCACTACTAAAAAGATCAATTTCATAGGGGAAAAAAAAAAAATTAATCAGTTGAAGCTGTACTTCTAGCTTCACATCAGTGGATAAACTTAATTTATATTACTATAAAATACATTTTGATACTGATTGCACACGTTAGATGGTACAAGTGTTGCAATGCAATGGACAGCATTCATGAAACGGATTTGTTTTTAATATTTAATCAAATTTGCTCATCTTTCATTAATATCATTAATGTATCGTATAAAGAGTGATCCTGTATCAATCAAATATAATAATTACATGTGAAAATGAATTATGCATAATGTATCGATAATACAGATTAATATGTATATGTAAGGTTATGGAGTTTATGATACTTTTTTTTATGAAATAGCAAAAACGTTTCGTCATGTAAAATATAATCGTTGGAAAATTTAAATTTCTTTTGGAGTTTGTTTTGTGTTTGAAAAAAACACTTGTATCACGTATTGCGATATAGATGTGCACATATTAGAAAGTACTGCGAAATCCTCTAGCACAAATATTTAATGAAGATAAGTTATCATTATCGATTTTATCTGAAGAAGGCAATCATGGTCCTCTAATGCATAGATTAATGATGGTGAAACAACTGTTATCTGTTATACAGAGTTATTCAGTTCAAACACACCAACTGAATTTGGCTTTAGCACAGAAATCAAATAGACAAACTGATTTTAAATGGTACATTTGGCCTGAATAACTCTGTATATCAAAAGAAATAGCAAAGCTCTTACAATACTTGCACTATTATCATTATATACTTTTATCTTATCTTTTTATGCAAACTTGCCAAATACATGCATTAATATAATATATCTACTAAAATCATTTATTGTTGATATATTTTATGTCCATAACATGCATTCAAAAGACAATGCCAAACTATATGTATTGCTTTTTCTAATTTTTAGTAAATTAAAAATTAGAAAATAATATGCCTTATCTTTGACTCTGTTACTGCCAATCTCATGAAATATATGTATTTCAATAATACCTTAAGTCCATAAAATTAACATGTCAATAAATATATATTTTAAAAATAAAAACTATTAAGTGCACCAACAATTTAAGGTAGTGTGGTAGAATTATGCTGTAAACTTGATACTACATTTTTTTAAACTTAATCGAAAGAATTTAATCAGCTACATCTATTGACTCAAAACAGAATTTTATCACAGTTGAAAAGATCTTAATTATTAGAGTTGGGCAAAATTAAGGTGGTGAAGCATAAATGTTTGTATTTAGTCAGATGTCTTTAATTTTTGCAAAAGATAGCAAAAAAGCTAGCAAGTTATCCTATGCATTAAAATATATTTCCAGAAAGCTTGATATGTAAGGCGTTTACTGTAAAAAAATGAACATCATTTACTACACATTTATTAAAAAATTATTGTTAAACGGAAGGCATGCGGTGGCTGTTTTTCTCTTTCGCGTGCTTGTTTCGCCATCCGTAAACGCTACGGAAGAAATGACGGTGCAGGTTTGCACGTTCAGTAAGCGATATAATTTATTTATGAGAACAATTATTATTTGCATGGAATTTAAAAAATTATACATGACTCTTGATTAAACTTCAACCAAACTCTATACTACTACCTCAAGGTTTCTTTTTTTTCTGGAAAGCAAAAGTATTCATTATATTCCTTTGATGCAAGATTAATCACTCTTCCTTCACTATTGCCATTCAGATCGGGTCATTCGCAAAAGAAGAGAATAGTGTAATCTCAGTTGATGCTGCTACATATCCCCTAAAGAGGGTTAAACTGATTAAGGAAAGAAGAGGAAGAAGATCAGGTCGTTGGTCGTTGCTAAGAATTATTAAGTTTCTTATCAATTGGATAACGGCTATCGATAGATAAAATAATACCGTTTAAAGTTAATTTCTATAAAACACGAATATTTATCGGGGAAATCATTCTCGTGATGACGGATTTGGATGGATGTCACATGATCATTTGCTTTCACCCATAAAATACTAAATGTCATTTAGATAAGGGCAATGTCATAATTTTCTACTCAAGGATATATCCCTGATTACACATCAGATGAAAAGAAATAGAAAAATAAATGTAGAATCAAAAACCAGATAGAATCGCATAAAATCTATCTAGTTTCTATCTAGTTTTATTTAAAATTTTAAGCAGGTAAGTTACATGCATGAAATTACACAATAGCTACAAAATCTTAACTCTTCACGAAATAACGCATATAAAATAAGACAAATAAGGCAAGAATAGCCTTGCAATTGAAATACAAAAATTCCTCTCTTGGAATGTTGTTTAACAGGAAGAAGCGAAGTTATGTAACACTACAGAATATCAACCGTTGAATGACTATGTCAGAGGGCCTTTAATTTATGTATATGGTTCAATATAGTGACTACTCCGTGCCAGTTTTATGATGCTTTCAGATAGCTGATAAGGATATATGTCGGTGTCTTTAAGGTTCTGTAACAGTACCTAATAAACTGGAAAAGAAAAATCATCAGTTTACACTATATCAATTCGAGATCAAAGTTCCAAACTCCAAAGTCTAGTAAGAGCTGTTTCTCTTACTCTTTGCTTGTAGTATATCTATATACTTATTGCATATACTGTTGTGAATTGCGTTTTCTCATATCAGTCCTTTTTATTTGGATTATTTAGGACGTCTTTAACATGCCATATTGTCGAGTGATTTCTACTTTAGTTGTGGAGTAAACGTGGAGTCTGGGTGACTGTGAAAGAGAAGTCCTGAAGAGTGTCAACGGATTAACAAGCGGCAAAGCAGCAACTAGCAACAAGTGCACTATACTCAGTGAGAGAAATTGTTTTGTAACCCTGCGAAAACAGGAGAGGTCAGAAAGTGTAAAAGAGAGGGGAACTAATACTGGAGAAAGAGGATCTAAACTGTAGGAGGTAAAGAGAAACGGAGACAGAAGAGTCTACTCGTCGCCATGTTCGTGTCCCACCGGTTCTTTAGAGCGAACACGAATGTGATCAGAGCAGCGACTCGACTTCAGTTCGACGGTTCCAACGGTGCTGGTTTATTGTCGCTCCTGCGTTCTGGCTTATCGATCTCCACATCCAACGATTATAATCAAATTCCTCATCTCCACATCAGAAACTTTAGTATCTCTGCTGCAGCTATGGCTAAGATTAAGGTGAATGTACAGAATGGATCTTTGACAGATATGGATAATGTCACGATATTGTGTATTATATAAATATTTATATATTCTAGTTATTTAATATTTTAATTTTGAGAATTTCTTGTGATACTTGGTAAGATCTCTTTTCTTCTCTGGGAAATAGATTGTGAGTAGTTATATTGTAATTTTAAAAAGTTAATCAGGACTTTGAACCCTATAATGTTTTGGTTCGTCATCAACTGCTACTTCATATATGCTGGTGTTGAATTTGTATCTTGAAAATTGAAAGTGTTATTTACTTCTTAAGGAGGCATCAGCAACATCATAATAATATTATTCTTATTTCAGTCAATATCCTTTATATTGTTCATTACAAAAATATTTCCTATGTAAGTTATTCTTTTTGAGAAAAATGGAAGGACAGAGATTAATCAATTTTTAATTTTTACAACACATGTAAATAACATAGTAGAAAATCAATTAAAAAATTCCAAGACTTTTGATTAAAAAATTATCATTTTCATATTTGGTGTAAAAGAAATGTCTCTTAAAAATTTCATCCATTTTTGCCATCTAAAAGCTGAGATATCTCAGAAAAGAATATAGCTTTTTTAACATATGAAGTATATCTATATAGTGCAATTTTGACTATTTTAATTCCATATATCTCTGTAAGTATATGGTCAATAATATTGAAATTTTTGTCAAAGATGTGCTATATCATGCTGAACAACATATTTTTAGGGCAAATATTAATCTTTACTTTTAATTAACGTAATAACTATTTTAATTGCTGATTTGCACTTATGTATAAATATCTATTAGCAGATTATATACTTATGTTCAGTTGTAGTTTTGAATAATTGTATAATATGTGTTTTCTTTCTTTAAACAGGCAGGACCTGTTGTCGACATCCTTGGAGATGAAATGACTAGAATCATTTGGGACTCTATCAAAGAAAAGCTTATTCTTCCGTATCTTGACATTGACCTTCATATATATGATTTGGGAATTGAAAACAGAGATGCTACTAATGATAAAGTAACGGTGGATTGCGCTGAAGCTATAAAGCGTTATAATGTTGGTATTAAGTGTGCAACAATCACTCCTGATGAAAAGAGAGTAGAAGAATTCAAACTGAAGCAAATGTGGAAGAGTCCGAATGGAACAATTAGAAATATCTTAGGTGGTACTGTATTCCGCGAAGCTATTATCTGCAAGAACATTCCACGACTAGTAACAGGGTGGAATAAACCAATCATTATAGGCCGTCATGCCCATGGAGATCAGTACAAGGCCACTGATTTCTTAGTGCCTGGTGCTGGTAAACTTGAAATATCATGGGTTGGTACAAATGGTAAACAGATTCAACATACCGTTCATGAATTTAAGGGAGCGGGAATTGCACAAGCTCAGTTCAACACTGATGAAAGTATTCAGGCATTTGCACACAGCTCACTCCAATATGCCCTATCACGTAACTACCCACTGTATCTCTCCACAAAGAATACTATTCTGAAGAAATACGATGGAAGATTTAAAGACATCTTCCAAGAGATTTACGAAGCAGAGTATAAGAAACAGTTTGAAGCAAAGAATATCTGGTATGAGCATCGTCTCATAGATGATATGGTCGCTTACGCTATGAAATCTGAAGGTGGATTCGTATGGGCTTGCAAGAATTATGATGGTGATGTTCAGTCTGATTCAGTAGCTCAGGGTTATGGATCTCTTGGTCTTATGACATCTGTTCTCATCTGTCCGGATGGCCGTACTGTTGAAGCTGAGGCTGCTCATGGTACTGTTACACGTCATTATCGCCAGTACCAGCAGGGCAAGGAAACCTCTACTAATCCGATCGCTTCAATATTTGCCTGGACTCAAGGATTACTTCATCGCGCTAAGTTGGATAATAATGCTGAACTAAAGAAGTTCGCAGAGACTCTCGAGAAAGTATGTGTCGACACAATTGAGTCTGGATTTATGACTAAGGATCTAGCTATTTGCATCAAAGGAATGGATAAAGTAACCAGATCTGATTATCTTGAGACTTTCGAGTTTATGGATAAAATTGCTGAAAATTTGAAGAAACAGCTGAAAAATTGACTGCCTATTGAAGCAGACATCGATATTGATCAACAAGCATTACGTGCTAAATATTAGATACATTATAAATTTCACATCGAATTGCAAAAGAATGTTCTAAGATGTAGTTCCGTTTGTTATTCACTTTTATTTATTTTTTATTGAATAACGAGATTTGGAACGAGGTGACCAGCATAGAACGTACAAGGAATATCAGTAAACTCTGTGTAAAACAGCCTATTGAAAATATATTCTGCCTAGGGCAGTCAGTAAAAATGATAATGAGTATGCAAGTCCAGGTAGCAACTAAAGTTATATTTAGAATTATAGAAGTACACATAAAATGGAGGAGTTTTATAAAATTAACAGAACAGTGAATACTATCTTTACAAGTATTGCTAAAAATGTGGTAATTACAATTAAAATTATTTTTAATTCAGTACAAAATATGTTATTTATTTCCCTATATTCTCAATGTTTATGCTATATAATTTATCTTTGTAGTAAAGCAATTGATGAATTATGTAATATCTGTAGGAAGCGAAACACCGTGTAATCAATGTGGTGCCATTTTATGTAAAGATAAACATTTTAATTCTGCTGATTTCAATATTATTTACATAATCGTTGCTATTTAGGACAAAGGTCAAGCACAGGTCTCTGCAAGAACAATGATATACGATGAAAGTAGTAATATTAGAGTCAAAGACATTTTCTATGAAAACCAACAGTAACTTTAGATGCTTTCGAAAATATATTTTTAATTTCTATTATCGTCATTTTTTCCTACTTTCCAATCTAAAAAAAAACCTTGGCTGCCCATTGGAAAATTGTACAATTGATTTTAAAAAATTTACTTGCTCGCAGAATCATAATTTATAATTATAGGTTTGGTTCCAAAATATATTAAAGCAAGGCGGATTAAGTAAATTATCTCAATCCCGAATTAAAAAAGAAGTAAGTTATGAAATTGAAAGTATTATCAGAATAGTAGTCTCTCGCTAAATGCGCACCGAGATGGATTCTCCGACTTGAATAGCAGCTTATCTTCATTACAGGGAGGTATAAGTATTTACGAAAGGTGAGGTGGCGGTAGTTCGTTAGGTGCGCATTTCTTCCCATAGAGCTACTTACAATCCCGGTGGCTCGCACTTGATGAGAAACTACTGTAATTTTCTTTAATAAATTCCAGTTTTAGAGTCTTCATTATCTGTTTTGCTTGTTTTAAATACTACCTGTTTAATGATTTCATCAGATAAATGTAAAGATTATATTTTTTTTATTTTGTGCATTGTTGTATCAGTTTTCTTATTGGATGTACCCATGTATTTGTAATTTATAAAAAGTGTGAGAGTCATCTAATTCGATTTGATAAACTTGCCGTCGTTAGAATATTTTACTAAAAAGAACGTAAAACTGATTTTTATAAATTGTTTGAATATCCCGCTACTTTGAGACCTAGCGACTAGTACGACACTTACCGTGAGTTTTGCAGGTCAGGTTCCCGATTGGAGCCAACCGGTATACGCCAAGTATTTGACGTGTACTGAATGTGTGCAGTGAATGACAGAATATTGTGTTTTATTCACTGGATTATGTTCGAAATGGCTTCAAAAAAGGAACAGAAGGAAAATGAGACTCCTGTAAGCTTGTTTTATATTTAAGGATTTAACTTTGAACTGAAATATCATAATTTTTGTGTGTCGGATAACATCGTGTAGGTTAACCCATATGTGTATATATTTTATATTTGTATTTGGCAATGCATTTTATTATCTTAATCATTTTATTTCACTTAGACTGTATACAAGATAATAAAAATCGTCTATAGATTAATGTTATTTAAAAGGCTTTATAATTGATCTCATTTGTATGTCCACAGGTGATTAAAGTCAATAAATGGGATGGTTCCGCTGTGAAGAATGCATTGGATGATGCAGTCAGAGATGTTTTAATAAGGAAATACAATTACATAGAGAACTTTGCTTTGTTAGATGGAAGATTGGCTCTCTGTGGAGTTGCAGTCGGCATAGCTACAGTTGCATTGCTTTGGGATTATTTATACCCTTTTCCTACTTCTAAACCCGTGCTTGTTGGTTGTGTCTCAATTTATTTTATCCTTATGGGTATTCTGACGCTCTACACTACATATAAAGAGAAAGGAATATTTACAGTTGCTATTCAAAGGTAATTAATGCTAGTATAGGATAAATTGTTATCATCATTCTGGATTGATAAACATTCATAAAACAGCAACTTATGGTATTAATTTTCCTTTATTTACAGAGATCCAGCAGGATTTGATCCTGACTTTGTGTGGGAAGCAAGTTCCTATTTAAAAAAGTATGATGACAAATACAATCTTGTATTATCTGTTAAAAGTGAATCTTCTGGAACAGTTAATGAAACATCCGTCACGAAATCCGTCGCTAATTTCATAGATGTCAATGGTGTTGTCATTCCAGAGTTGGTAGAAGCTGTTGTAACGAGTATGCATGACAGCTTGACCAGTCATCGTAAAGAGAAGTAGATTAGAAAGCTACGAGTGTTATCAATCTGTATGCATTTGTTGCACAATATTGACATACTGAAATCCAATTACAAAGCATTTAAATGATTTTGATACCAACTGTATTTCATTTTTAATAGAAGTCATGTATGATTCTTTATGTCTTATTTGTACTTCTTAGGCTTAATAATGTGCTTTTAAGCTTTTGGTATAACAGGTGCAGTATGTACTCGTGAAAGGATGACGTGCTTACAGTGAAAATAAATTTTAGTTCACTTCCGTTAGTTCCATTAAACTCATTGAGACTAATGTTATTAAAATAGTTTATATTATATTATGATCGTTGAAACAAAGTAAATAACCACTATAATATCCTACGAAGCACGAATAAAAAATAAAGGACGAACGGATTTTGTCTATGATTAAAATTTTATTTATAGATAACTTATCAAAAAAAAAAAAAAAAAAATACCGAAAGTTTTAGATACTATGACACTTTAACCATTTATGAGGTTGAGTGTCTACACGAAATTTGCTTGGACCAATTTCGATTCAAGTCAGAGTGTAATTATATTTTTTGTTCTAGTTTTGCAATGAAAAAAGAAATATATATAATGAATATTTCATTTACATTCAATATATGGACAATAATTTGCATCAATTTACAGCATTGGTACTAATGAAATCTTCTGAATGTATCAAATGACAACAAAATTTCGTTGTTATTTCAAATGACCAAATCACGTTATTCACTTATCAGAGTCATTTGAAACTCATTAAAAGAATCACTGCACAGTCAATGGTAGTAAGAAAAGGGAAGTCCGCTTGTAAAAAAAAAATCTAAGATATTGAATAAGCTGAACTTTTCAAACGCCAATCCCCTTACCCCGTGCTTAACGTTAGCAGAGCTTACAACTACGCTTGAATAAAATTCTGTTCAGTAAGAATATTCTGAAACAAAATGAAGAACAGATTCTCTTACTATTATAATAGAAACAGTTCGATTGCGCTTTGAAAAATGATTCGCGCAATAATCTTTAATCTATATAACGTTCTTAAACATAAATCCATTTTATCCGTGCGTCGTGTCATCTTCGACAAAATCGGCTGCTTCTTCACGCGTCACGCATTCGACATGAGACACCTTGTTGCGGAATTTGACACCATAAAATTTATTCGCATGTTGCAGTAATTCAGGTCTAAATACAAAAAAAAAAAGAAAAACAATAAGGTATAAATAATTTTCAACGTTAAATAAATTTTTACCTGAATGTTGTTGTGATAAATTGTGCATCTGAACTCAATTCGTGAATCATATCAGCCACTGCCTTTCTGTGCTGAGCATCAAGTGCTTGATCAATTTCATCAAAAAGATAAAATGGCGCAGGATCGCATTTTTGTATAGCGAAGATCAAGGCCAGGGCAACCAGAGATTTTTGACCACCGGATAATTGATTCATTTCGCGCATTTCAGCTCTGTGACCAGTGAAAGACACTCGGATACCAACGCCAATGAAACGATCGGAATCTGCTGCTTCTGAAGATCCATCATCACCCTCCTCACCGTCAGCTGTTCTCATAACTAGCTGTGCATGTCCTGATGGCACTAGCTTCTTGAAGACTTCACTGAAGTATTTGCTCACCTGGTACAGTTGGAAATAGTTAATATTGACTGGGAAAAATTTTATTATTTAATAACGTCATTCGACCTACTTGTTTAAATGTAAATTGGATCGCTTCACATTTTCTTTGTTCCAATACAGACATGAGTTCCTTGATCTTCTCATCGCCACGGTCCAATTCTTCTTTACGTTTTACTAATTTTTCTTTCTGATCACTGAACGACATGAATTGATCCAATGCTTTCTTGTTTACATGGCTAAAAGCACGAGAAAGGAGCGAATATTAATGGACGAGCGCACATGATTTATTATTATAGTTTATACTTGTATACATTACCTGTATTTTTTCAAATGATTATTAGCCTTCTCCATTTCACGGAATAACTGTTTTGTACTCATACCATTGAATTTTGAATATATTTCATGACTTGGTAACGCGCCAAGTTCAGTGATTTTTTGCGTGCACTCCACAATTTTCTGTTCAAGAATGTTAAGTTTACTGGCTAACTTTTCTAAATCTTTAGCATCGGCATCTATTTTTTCTTGAGCTTCTTTCTCCTTCATTTTCCATTTCTCCATCTCAGCCGATTCTGCTCTTTGCTGAAAGCACAAAGGAACGCTTATAAATCACCGTCACTGATACACGATTTTTCGATTACTTACTTTCTTCGTAGCTATATTGACCGCCTCGTTTTGCGCCTTAAAATCGGCATTCACTTTGACAAGTCGCTTCTCTATATCAGCCAGCTGAGCTTTCGAGGATTCAAGCTGTCTCTGACGATCCTCCACTGATATTTCTTGTAAAGCCTGAATCAATTCGTCCTTACGACGAACTAGATTGTTAGTTAATAAATTTTCTAATTTATTTTTCTCAGCCTCCAGTCGCATTCTTTTGGCAAAGGCCTCCTTGTTCTCCTTAGTCAAGCTCCTGATCTTATCGTTCAGGGTATCGACCTAATGATTATTTTTAATTAATTTATAATACATTCTTTTTTTTTGCCATACAGAATTCTTCAAACCTTTTAATTTCACAAGCTTACCTGGTGCTGATCAGTCACAGACAATTGTTCCATTAGTTCCTGATGCAATTCACTTTCCAAACCTTCCTTTGTAGCTCGCATTGCTTCCAAATTGGATGTACACTGTGCAAGGCTTCTTTCTTTAGGCGTACGATATCTTTCTATCGCGCTGAGTTCCTCCTTCATCAAACGTATCTCAGCTTTCATCTTGTCGTATATGTCTCTGAAAGAATATTACAAATTCATTAGGACCGTTTACGTTTACACACCATTTAACATAACTTAGTATCATAAAGTTAACGCGTATTGCTGTATACAATTCTATGATAAAACTAACTTGGCTTTGCTGTTCTTAGTCTCAGTACGTTGCATCTCACTAACGTATGAGCTAATACTCTGATCAGCTGTTCTGATCTCCTCTTTCAAGCTGGCCAATTGTGTCTCCAGAGTGTTTATCTGCGCCATTAATTCAGATCTAGTTTTTTGAATCTCTAGACGAGAGCGCAGTGTATTGAAGTATCCACCGGTTAAGGAACCCTTGGAGGAGACTTGATCGCCTTCAAGAGTCACGCAATCCAGACCGGAAGTACGTGCTAAGCTCGTAGCAGCTTCCAAATTACGGCATATCAGAGTTTTACCAAATATATACCTGAACGTACAAGAGATACACGTATTAAAGTGTTTCATTGCTTTACTTTAAACGTTAATTTAATATTATTTTTATTACCTAAGTGCTCTATCGTATTTAGGATCATAGTTCAAGCGTGATATCATGGGAATGGCGTCGCCAGTTTGTGGATAGTCTATGGCTTTGACGTGTAAACGATTTAGAGGCATAAACGTAACTTCTCCTGGTAAACGTTGATTGTTCATCTCTTTAAGTATCTTTGTACCAAACTTGTCTGTCTCTACTATATGGTGGAACAATCGATTTCCTGCTGTCACTTCTACAGCCATGTAGACGCTTTTGTCACAGTCAAAGTTTTCAATCACTGGACCATAGTAGCTGCTCACTTCGTGAGCCATGTCGCGCCGTTCGCTGTGTAATTACAATAATTAATTGTACTGGGTTCATTCGTTAATGTAAATTAATATAAACTGAAGTAATATTTACCGGAAAGTATCTAACACCTTACGCACACTGTCTCTGCCATTGAGAATTGGTTTTCCAGCCATGGATCGCAGACTCTGATCTGCCTTTGCTAAATCTTCCTTCAAGCTTGAGAGATTGAGCTGCAAGACACTCTCTTGTCGGTATCTGTAATGAAAGAATATTATTGTTTGTTTCATTTAAAAGCTATAAGACAAAAAGCTCAAAGACTTACTGTTCCTTGCGAGTGGCTTGACACTGATCCTTGGATTTAGTGAGCTCATAATATTGTTTATTGTGATCATCTATAGATGCTCTTTGACGTTCCATTTCGCGCGTATGTTCTTCTATTTTCTTTTCTAAGGCAATTTGTTTTTCGGCATCTTTCTTGAGATCTTCGCTGATCTTCTTCTGATGCTCTTCCTTATCTTTTATCTGTTTGGTAAGCTGCCTCAATTCATTTTTTATCCAATTGTCCCTTTCATCCTATGACAAATGATTGTTAATCTTGAAAACTTCGAAAAATATTTGTTAATTTATTCTTCTTATGTAGTATAGTTAGTATTGACAATCATGTACCCTGCTAGTAAACTGGCTACCGCGTCCTTGCTTGGCATATAATTCCTTTCGTTTTTGCTCTTTTAATGCAAGCTCTCTCGTGCATTCCTCCTCTACACGTTTCATTTCTTCATACTGAAAAAAATACCGAATTTACTTTTGGTACCAGGGTTTCTGGAAGTTGTGGGTTAACTTGTGGGTATTTACTTCAGGCTTTATAGCTTCAAGTTCTTGTTCACGAGCCGCTATGTTCGACTTCAGCTTTTCAAGTTCTTGCTGAGCACGTTTCCTGCTGTCATTGTCACCCTTTACTTCTTCGAGTAAGTCATTGATTGTCAGGGTGAGTTTGGTTTTCTCTTTGAGCAATTGCTGTTGTTCGGCTCTGGAAGATTTGGTGGGAATGAGTAATTATGTTTAACTAAATGTTTTCTTCATGCATTTTTTACATACGTGAGGGTATCGCGTTCCTCCTTAGCTGTGGAAACTTCTTTCTTTGCTTCTTTTAGGCGTTTCGTTGCTGCACGAACCATTTCTTGTGCTGTTTTTGCTTCGGCACCCAGTCGTGCTTGTTCTGCACCGCTGTTCGCCCGGGACGTTTCTAAATCCTCTAACTTTCTCCGATTTTCTTTTAGCTCGCGTTCGTGTATCGTGTATTCCAAACAACGTCGTTGTTTGTCCCATTGTTGATATTCTTTTAATTCTTCTTTCTCCTCTTCCAGGGTCTTTAAACGTTCCTCTGTTTTGGATTCAGGGATTATACTTCTCTGCTAGAATTCCTTTTACGCTATCAAAATATTTGAGACTTACCAATAGTGCGTAAAAAATCTTCAATCTTTTCAAGTTTTCCTTCTGTTTCTTTTAATATTGATTTTGATTCTTCTCGCCTGTCGTCATACACTCTAGTGCCTGCTACTTCTCGAAGAAGTTTCAATCGTTGGGAATCAGGAGCCGTAGCCATTTGGTTGATCTATCGAATGTGTATTGTAAAGTTTATCTTGCCAAGATAAAAGAATTTAGCGTTACGAACCTTTCCCTGCTTAACGATGTAGTAAGGATTTGATCTGGAGAATCCAGCAGATTCAAGCAGATTCATAACGTCACTTCGTGTCACAATTTTCTTGTTTAAGAAGTACTGATCTTTTTTTGAACCAATCACTCTCCTTAGGAACACTTCATCTTTATCAATCTAAGAAATATATTGTATATGGTTAGGGTCAGTGGCTACCTAAATGAATTGGTGAGCAATTTTCCTTATGTTCGATAAAATAAATCTAATTATGGGATTCTGCGTCTATTAAAATTTCTGATTGTTGGCTTAGAGTTCTAATATGGATTTAATGATTATAACGAAATGCTAATAAATAGTTACCGGCAGCCTTCCATCTGCATTATCAAATATTATTTCTACATGAGCAGAAATAACACGTGGTCCTGTACCCTCATGCAACAAAGCTTGACGTTGTTCTGGTCTCAAGTGAGAAAACTCATCGCTCAAAACGAATTGAATAGCATAGAAGAAGTTACTCTTCCCAGACCCATTTCTGCCAACTAAAATCAAAATGTGAACAATGAAACAAAACAATCCATATGACTTATGTTTTGAAATTTATAAATCCACACTTATTTGAATACATACCTACTACATTATGGCGAGGATCAAAAGGCTCCACGACAGTTTGTTCACGATAGGACTTAAAGCCCTGAATAATGACCTAGCAATAAAGAATTATGATATAAATAAAAACTGGAATCATGCTCATGTACGTCAACAAAACAATTGTTACATGTACACATCAATGAATATGTACAAGAAAGTATTATTATTTATAATTATCTATTATTATTCTCGCACAAAATGCTAATTTGACAAAAAGTAAAATTGAAACGTACTGTCTCTGTGTAAAGCTTGGTATTGTAGCTTTTCATAAACTAACCTAACACCCATTTACAGATAAAGAAATGAGGCAAAGAACAGTAAGATACTTGATTGAATTAGGTAATTCTGATGAAAGTAAATTGCATAAAGATGAGCAAAAATGTAAAATTTCAAGAAAAAAATACCTGTTTAATATACATTGTTAGTTGTCAGATATTTGTTCAGAGGTTGTATGTCCATCCCATCACTACACTATCATCCTCATGTGGTTCGGAGTTTCACAAAATGCAGTTGGATCATCCGATAAATCCACAAAATGTTGATTACAAATACATTATTTATGAATTCATATAATACAAATATTCGACCGATCCGAAAAATAAATGTTTACTAGATAATACCAAAGAGGCAACTGATCTGAAAAAGTCTCTAGATTTCGGCGGGAGAAGGATTTCATGGCCAATGTGCAAGAGTAAAGTTACTAACTGTACTCCAAAATGATAGAAAATATTGAAATTCCGTTTTTTTATATACCACTTTTATTATTCATACATTGACATTTAATAAAAAGTACAGAAGAATTTTCATAATATATATAATTTTATTTCGGAGCATGTATTGGTGTGGTATCATTAAAAATTTAAGAGTTCAGGTCCTAATGATGAATGCTCAATGCGTCACTTTGAACTTCATGACTCAATTGTGTTTGCAAGTTGGAGAGCTTATTCTTCAATGATGCGATTCCCATCATTACTATATTTTCAGGTTTCAGCGCACCGCTGCTTTCAACATTGAAGTAATATTTGTTTGGCTTAGCCTCCCAGTTGAAAGGTGCTTCATCTGAGGGGGAATTACATATGAATATATTTGTTAATGATCAATGAGTAGACCTCTAAAACTCACATTGGTCTTCTTCCAATTCACTGTATTCAGATTTAGGCCATTCATCTGGTTTTGGAAAAAGTGTATGACGCATTGAGTTGTCTGGATCGTATTCAAAACTCACACCTGCAGTAGGATTCCATTTTGCATGTTCTTTGCCAAACCCCTTCTTAGCATATGCTCTTAATTTTAATTCTTGTCCTTTGCGTAGCTTCACTATTAGTATTTCTAGGTGAATAATTTTTAATTTTTATTATCTGTCACATATGATAACATGATTTTTCTAAATGAAAGGTTGTGTTTACCATCAGTTTCTCCATATTCACTAGCATCATCCTCTCGATGTCTGGATGTAACAGGAAGAACTCTAGGGTCACTAGACTTGAAGTCTGCAGTTGTTACATGTCTAGTTTGATCCTCTGCACATTTTACATCTAACGTAAACTCTACACTGCATTCGGGACAGAAATCCATACACTGACAATCTCTTGTGTATTGAATTCTATCTACAACCTAAAACATATATGCACAAGTAGATTAAACATATGAAGTATAATACTAGGCCGTAAACAACATTTTTAAAATTATTTAACCATACCTCGTCGCTAATCAAAGGTATCATGCCAATTCGATGTGCTAAGAACTCGTCACTCAAAACAGTAGAATTTGCTTCAAGCTGAATCCAATCGATAGCCATAGTTGGAGTTTCAGCAATGAAAACACGTCTCATGCTATTTGCTACGCTGTAACAAATTAGTTTAATATCACGTTATATTAATAAAACGCACCATTCATGAAATACAAATACAGGTTAAAATACCTTAATTCAGTATCTTCGACCTGGAACTTAACGTTTTCCTCGGTTAAATCCGTGATATGAACAGAAGGCTGATTTGCATAAGGCATGTTTACTGATTACTTTATTAATAGTTTAAAAATCGTTCAATTCGTTACAAAATAATATTTTCAAATCTGCTCAACCATAAACATAATGCTATCAACTGTCTGGCTGCACTACTTCGAGTGTATCGATTTTATAATCGAAATTCGATATATCGATACGTAAACACAGTTACGGACATTTGAAATAAAAAAAGAAACTCATTAATTTGAACTTTTGTATCTGATAACTCTTAGTTAATAAAACAGTATAAGTAATAAAACATTTTACAGAATCGGAAATTACATATTCATTACTTGGGATGCATATGATGTAATAGTTTATTATTTTGTTATTTATTCAACACATTCTCATAGTACACTGTAGGTGTAATCTCTTCTCAATTAAATATTAATCGCTTGAATCTGCTTATTACTTTTTCACACAGTAATAGGATCATCCTGTTAAATTTTCAGTAACTGTTTTCACAGCTGCTATTGTGCCATTAAAGCATTTCAAAGAGTAATAGTAGTAAATTATTCGGCATACAATAAACGATGCCAAAATTAGTAAAAACTTGCATAGACTATGATCATTTACTATGTAACTTTTCTATACAGACACTAAGTTGTTGAAGACGATGAAGTAAGTGGCGCATATTGGCACTGGACTGTCGTAAACCAGATTGTTCGTTGCCAACGTTAATTCCAGCTTCTTGTTTTTGGCCTAGTTCAAAATGAAGACGAGCGAGACGTTCCTGCTGCTCTCTTATTTCTGTCATTTGTTCCATACTGCAGTCTTTGCCTAAGTTTTTGTCATTAGTTCATTGTGTTTCAAGTATATAATTACATTATATAATTACAAAAGTTTAAATACGTACCAAACGCTCGCAAGTTACCACTGTGAAAATCTTCCAATAACTGTAATAATGCCTGCTCCATGCGCCGAACATCAGGTACCTCTGACAAAAAGCAATGATGTTTGCATGGCGCCACAACTTTATATAGCAACGCCGATGCAAAACAAACAAAAAATTCCACTTAACAAAAGAAAATTTAGGGAAAGAAAAACGTACATATAAGGAAAATACTATAGACACTAATAGACAGTATATGATGCATTGACAAAGAATTGGTTAAATAGTAATTAAATAATATCAACTAAATAATGCGAGTGCAACTCATATTTTGAATAGAGCATACAGTGTGTATAGTATAATGAGCTTATAGGATGCAAAGTGCTGCACACTACCTCTGTGCTGTCTGTTTGATCTTGGAGGATCTATTCTGGATGACCTTTGCTTATCCTTATCTTTTTCATTTAGGTAAATAAGCCGTGATTGATTGACACCATGACCAGATGAATTTACAGCTTTTCCAGACACCATGGAACCCTGACTGGTGGTTACATGTCCAGAGCTTCCTTTACTAATTATCGGAGAGGTTGGTACATTGGTTTCCCACAGTGATTGACTCTGTTGCTAAAGAATGTAAGAGTTAGTAATTAATATATTATAAAAGATACAACAATGTGCAAATGTTTCTTAAAAGGAAATATTCTTACAGGTGCATGGAAGTTGCGGGCTTCATTTCTACCAGATCGACTACCAGATCGGGCAGGTGTAGATGGAGGTGTAGCTTCTCCTCCATTATTAGGCAGCTCTTCACTTTCCTCCTCTTGCACTAATTGCTGAAGTTCACCTGAACCAGACCCTTCGATCATTCTGAACTTCTAACTAGTAATTAACAAATTAATCAGATTATTGTTATAAGTATACTTGATAAGATGGGGTCTGTTTGTTTATCAATGGTGTCAAATTCTTTTACTTGCCTTATATGCTCCTTATAAAAATATAGAAAAATGCCTAAGCTTAATGTAACGATATAATCATTATACTACGTATATTATCAACAGACACAAATAGATCATCTCAATATATTCTTAAATTATTTAATTATCTAATTGTCCCATTCTTCTGTCACTGCCTGTCACTACACTCACTACATACATATATTTACAGAATACACCATTGTGAAGTCCCTAGAGCCCCTAGAGCAAATGCATTTTTTTTACACAGAAGGTTCATTAATATTAGTTCGACATAATCAGATATAATTAATTTAAAAATTTTGACTAAAGTTTACATCAACAACATGTACTAAAATTTGGTTTATTTTCATTGAATATTGTTTATGTAACAAACTGTGACATCTGGTGACATCCTGATCGTCACCAGGTTGTTTCCGCGGCAGATTCGACTGCGTGAATCTGGCGAGGTGGGTTCGTTAGCCACCAAAGCTCTAATGAGCACACTTCAACGGTGTGCAATCCTCCAGATTGAGCTTGACTTTTTATTATGTTGTAATAAAAGGTTTCAGCAATAATAATGCAATTGCTACTAGAGATTACTATTAATTACCCTTATTTGGTTCGGATTATAATCTGAATAATTCTAACTCAAACTACTATCTTTTTTACTTAACGATATACTTTCTAGTGCACTCTTCAAAACCAGAGGTCTAACTCTGATACTTATTGCATATATGTACGCACATACTGGAGATTATGACAAGTCTCGCTTAGCTCACGGCTTGGACTATACACATATTTACTGGTCCCACTTTAATTTTGCATTTAAACTTACTGCTCGGAGTTGCAAGAGCGCTATTTGTCACTAGGCCGCGACATAAGAAAAACGTGTATCGGGATTTTTACTAAACGTCAGGATCTGAACATCGCCAATTTCAAAATGCGTGTTTTTCATTAGATTTTACATATACATATGTATGTAAGTATAATTGCTCATGGATTTATGTTTAATTTTCCATAAAAGATTAGTTAAATTATTCTTGTATAAAGTGAATATTCCTGTGTATATATGTGAGAAAAGTGCATTGAGACTCCATTATTGAAAATACGAGTGATTGATAAAATGTTATGGGTATCTGATACAATAGTTTCGTAATTCTATAAAATATTTGTGAAATGCATGAGGTTTTCTATTAATACTTAGCTCTCTCCTCCGCATATTTATAAGAAATCATCTTAATGCAATGCTGTTTATTAACACTGCAGGTTCTTTGGATATAATTGTATATACTGCGATAAGTTTTGGAGAATATTTGAAAAATATCAGGAATATCAGAAGAGAAGGCTCAGCTAGTTTCATGAATTTGAAAAGTTATAAAGACATGATGCTTGGCATATCATCTGCAATTTTTGAAAGTTTTCCTATCAGTATCATCAGGTTGTCAACAAATTTTTGTATTCATATAATTTCTATATATTATATTTATTATAATACTGAAACTAATGTGTGAATTTTTAGTTTGGATGGAAATTTATTGAGTATTAATATTAGACCTGGTTTTACGATTGACAAGATCAAGCAAATGGCTTTAAAGCACTTTTATAACCAAGATACTTCAAGAAATGCATCACAATTCCGATTGATTCATGGAACCAGGTTTGTGCAACTCATTGATGACCAAACAGCCAGCGATCAGAATATTAAAGAATCTGGTCAGTTTTATAATAAAATAGTTCAATTTCTATTTGACTTGTTCTCGCAGAAAGGAAACATATTTTCAAATAACAAATATTACCTGAAACCAACGATTGCAGATGAGTTAATATTGATGGAAATTCGTCCAGTATTGACAAAAGACAATTTCTCTGAGGAAGCCCTAAGGGGGCCAGACGAGCAAATAATATTACAATTGACAAGAGATATGCCACTATTAAATCCTGCACGTCCAATGCCAACAATTGAATGTACTGCTGATGTAACTATTCTGACAAATTCATATAAAATTGATCAATGTAATGTTACTATTATATAATAATGTTGTAGTTTCAGAATGAAATTCGTAAAATATTAATAACTCTTGTACAAGCATCAGCTAGAATTCTATCAAACAGTCCAGAAGCAGGAAAATACTATGAAATTATTAAGGAAAAGTTAAAAGCCAGATGTAAACCACCATCCGATCCCAAAGCGATTAAACATCTTATGGACATGGGTTTTTCAGAGAAGAAAGTTCTTAAAGCACTCTGTCTAAGAAAGTGAGTAAACATATTTAGCGAAAATTAGCATTTGATATATATCCAATGAAATGGATACTAGAGAATATACAATATCTTAAATATATTCTAATCGAAACATCCTGGATTCTTAACACAGAATGAATACATCAGATGCATTAGAATGGCTGATAGAACATCAGGATGATACAGATGAGGATGATTTCGAATTTCCATCTATTGATAACGAGCTTGATACTCATGCACCTGGGCCTAGTACAGCTCAGGCTTCTGGTAGTTCAACAAGTGCATTTGGGAAGAAAAAATCTCTTAAAAGTTATCTAGACTTTTTCAAAGGAGGTAACAGCGAGAGAAATCTGAAAAGTTATTAACACTATTAATTTCTGTTTTTAATATTTAAATGTGTATTATAATTACACAAATCTTTATAATTAGGCAATCAAACTGCGAAGAAAGAACCGAATCTAATGCACGCAGTGTCACTTCTTTTGGATAATTTACATCAATATAAGAAGCTTGAATTCAAACCAAATCCCAGATTAGCGCAATATTTCAAGGATATGGGATTTGAGGAAAGAAAGGTTACTGAAGCTCTAAAGATTACTGGGAATCACGAATACCATGCTGTAAATATATTAATCTTAATTTTTCATTAGATGATCTGATCCTGTTCTAAATAGTTATTATTTTAAATATCTCATCAAATACCTATTCAAACAATTCAAATATTTAAGTGCGAATGGCTGCTTGGGGAACGAAGACCTAGTTTACAAGATTTGGATGATGGTCTGGATACAGATAATCCAATTTATAAAGCTATTATCAGTAATCCTCACATACAGCTCAGTCTCACTAATCCTAAAATGTTACTTGGTAAGCTTAAGCTGTATAAAAATATAGCAATTAAGAAGACTAATAACTAACTTTTCAAAACTATTATTTCAGCCTATTTGTCAATTTTGGAATCACCATCAGCAACCAATATGTGGATTAACGATCCAGAAGCTTCGCCCATTCTGAGTCAAATATTCAAAACGTATCATACCGAAAAACATGCTATACAAATGAATCGTTACGAAGAGAATTAAAAAAAAATAACGAAATATATTAATTAACAAGAGATTTAAAAAATCGTTTGAGATTGTTTATCATTAAAAAATATCCTGTGAATACATAAAAGTTTAACAGCATCCAAGGTGCACTCATTTACTGCATGTATTTACCGGATATTTCATATATAACTTTAAAAAATGATACTAGTCCAAAGATTCTAATAATCATTCATTCATTATTACAAGACAAAAAAAAAAGGAAGATGCTGAAATTGTGTGTAAATGCAATGTGATTAAATATCTGATAAATCGCTGGTGTAACCGATACATTATAATTATATAGCTGTAATCCACATATAAGCCATAAGACAGCTACGCACAAACTTATACAAATAATTCCTTATGCGAAAATTGTAATCCTACGTTCATTTTTCATTGACGTGTAATGCTCAACTAGATTTATATAACTTACTATATGCGAGGGTTATACATACAAGTCATGCATAAAGTAAGTATCGCGCATCTATAACTTGTGCCTTCTGCCAGATCGCTATGTAGCTCAAGGGTAACCAAGCGATTTCTGACGAGGAGCCAAAGTATTCCGAATTTCTCTCTTTAATTCTCTTCCAGTCTCATCCCTTCCACCCCCTTAAAAACCAGGTCATCAATTGTAATGAAGTCACATGAGTAATTGTATAATCATTTACCTAATATTTATACTGAATTTAAAAATTCTCAATTTTCATACTAATCATGTATACTAAACTTGCTCTTAATTGCAAGTTGCAATCAAACCTTAATTTATTGATGAAAAATATAAGGATGGTAGATAATTTATTTTAAAAAATGGTTTGAAGCACATGAAGATTCTTAGCTGTCTTATCCTAATCCATTATTTCCATCTTGCGTGATTGTCAGAATTCCTATAGTTCAACATCTGTAAGAATGGAAAGACACGCGATTACAGCTGCAGCTTTATGGCGGATCTAGCTGACATTGAGACTTGTTGGAATCATTATACTCTCGATCGAAAGAAGTAACATCTTTTCGAACCAGTTCCCCGCATCTGGCATTGACTCTTGCTTCAAATGTCAAGGAGTTAAGGAATTATACATAAGAATTGATGCTCATCTCACTCCATCTATGTTGATGGATAAATTAATTAAAAGATTTCTTCGATTACAGCGAAACGTACTGACGACTGTTGCATACCGTAATTTTCATTATTCACTTTGACTAATTACATTTACAATCTCACATGATCGGTGTCATAAAATCAGGTAAACAATATCATTTGATATCAATTCAGCAAAATAAATGAGCCTCGTAATAATTTCTTTTTATATGCTTGTAAAGTTTGAAACTATACCTATACGTAATTATAATTTTTGTAATAAATGCGCAAAGAATATTTTATGAACAAATAACTATAAAATTACCTAACAATTTAAGATAATGACGTCATAGGCATCTAAAATATTTTCAAACCTATTAAACCTATTAAAAAATATTTTTGAGGCAGATTTATAGTACCATCTCTCGTAAAAAAAGGTCGGACGGCCTTTTCTTTGAGCATTTTTTACAAAAACTGTTATTTTTAACTAGTACGAATGAATATATGACACGAACGTGCAGTTTGGTACACGAGCCATTAGACGAGTGCACCAGACACACGAGTCTTGTCATACTAGATAGATAAAATACTATATTTGTATAATATATTACTGCAGTGATCAATATCCATGATGTATATAAAAAATTGTACGGTTACATATATTATTAAAATATTATTTTTGTTATAAGAATTATATGGGTTTTTTCATACTGATACAGATTTATCAAAATATATTTGATGTTTATAATGTTTTTTGATCAAATACTTAAGTCTTCAGTTTCATCAATCATGATGTCTTGCACTGTAAGATGCAAATTTATTTGTTGATTATTTAAGTAAGTTCTTATGACAGAAAATTATTGAAAGTGATTAATATATAAATATACGATATTTCACTGAATACGCCTACAGTTTATCCAAAATGAATAAAGCGTGATAAGATAAATTGAATTTAATTTGTTGAAGGATTGAATTCTTGTTTATCTGGATGCGATATTTCACAAGAATTTCTGGTAAAAAGATGCACGAGCAGTGAAAATGTCAGACCGACGTTTACAGAATATTTTGCAATAAGATCAACACGTCGCCTCTTTAATTTCCAAGAGTCAATTCAATAACCCCTTAAATCTCGTATCGCCTTATTTTTATTTTAATCAAATAAAAACGTTATAGAATCCACCTCCTCGCAAACTTTATTTACGATAATCTAAATGTCACCGGAATAAGGTTTGTCAAAAATGTACCAAAAAGAACATCCTTGATTATCTGATTAACGACTATATTATGTTAACTGCTAAAAGATTCTATAACTTCGGAAACAACTCGTAATCTTGTTTCAAAATTCTATTTCACCTTAGTTATCAAACTGAAAAGATGATCTCAACCAAGTATTACCATATATTCATTGTGGTCAGTGATCACATTGCGAGCGTAGTGAATGTCTGAGGTCAAGGATCTCAATTAGCTAAACGATCAGATTCAAATTAACGAATGCGCTAATTTGGCGCATTCCAAAAGAATTCAGATCAGCCTTGAGATCGCATTCACATCAGTTGAGACAAAGTCTTCCCTCGTCGTCATAAGGTGAGAGGGAAGCTCATCAGTACTCATCAGCGATTAGCACATCTTGCAATTTGTATTCGCAGCCAAGGTGAGATTCGGCTTCACTCGGGTTTCTTCGGCTCTTTCGATTCGATTCCTCTGCGTGTTGATCCTGACGATTATTTCTAGAAGATTAATCATTGATCATTGACATAGCACTGTAGCATATCGATGTTAACAAATTGGTAGATATATTATGTATTAATTTTATCAGACTCACTACGTTTGAACTCATCGTATTATGAAGATCGGAACTCAACGGGTCCTTCGCCTATTTTCGCACGCATATGCGAAACGGATGTTTCGTACTTCGTGGGTAATGGCGGTTGTCATTTTCTTACGTTCTTAGCGAATCACAACGCTTCGCACCATTGTATTCGTAAGACAATTGTTTATTGTTCGAGTTTACAACCCTTCAGTTAAATTATTGTTGGTTAGGTTTCCTCTTTCGATGGGGATTGAACAGGTTTTTTTTACCTATTCTCTATTTGGACTTATCGGGTTCTTGTCAACGTATAAGATTGTCTTGAAAAGTGGCTTTTCCCTGTTGATGATTATAATTTGTGTTTTGACGTGATCACCCGACCTCCTGAGGTATTCATATGTATAACGCAATGCTTACGAAAGGCTGCAGTTATATTCAATCCTGAAAGTCGTAGCTCAGGCGTTACAACATAAAATTCCACTGGCTGACACTTGACTTAAAAAGAAATATTGTTCGTCTTTTCTCTTTCTTTTCACCTGGCGCCATCGACTGTGCATGAAGTGGACCGAAAATGAAGTGGCGTACCAAGAAGAATGTGCCAAGTTATTTCGATGCAAATGGCGGGAATTGTTAAACCTTCAAAAAATAATAATTGACAAAAGACGGTCATTAGAATCAGTTAATTTTTAAAGAGATTGTATGAGTAATTATATGTATACAAATAGAATTAACTGCTTATGACTTATCTTAATTTCTTTTAAATTTTCTTCTTTTCAACAAAAGTCTCTTTACACTTCTCATTGTACCAAATTTATAAACACCCTTTTGTACTGCTGTTATTCATAACGTATGTAACCGATATTAATAAATAACCTTAAAAATTCTTTTTAAATTTATACATTTCATTTTTCATGTGCTGTCGCAGTATTTACACAATGAAAGCCTAAGATTTCTTTCTGGAGTACGTTATAACTTTATAATTAACAACGATCGTATCTCGGTGGGAACGGCTTAGTTTTCATTATTCGAAAGTCACCCAGTTTTCCGATCTTTGTTCTGAGACAGGGGAATCCTTTGAATTATTCATTATACCGACTGACAGGTATTAAAATATTTTTATTTTACGTTTTCCAAGATCACTCCAATGACATCTTGTCTGATCGGTATGGGAAAACAACTTATATAAAGAATTTTAATTCGGTATGAATGTTCACGGTTCACATTGTAAAACAGAAACAATAGCACCCGAGTAATAAAATTCTTCAACACAATGATAGTGGGATACAGTAGAAAACATATTTTCGATCAGACACGTTCTAAGTTAGGATCCGTATATTTTGCTCATACAAGGTATTACCAAGATCGCGGACAAAATTACTTAGATAATTAGCCTTGAAATCTAAGTATATTGGGTAATAAGTATTAGCGTGCAACCGGTTAGTTTATGTTTGATTTACCGTTCGCGTGCTGTGCATATTACATGAAAAGTGAAAGGGTCATGTAAGCTTAAAAATTCATTTTGTTTCATAGAACCAGATAGAACGTGAGGTTATAATACCTTAAACAAGGACAACAACAACAATGCACATTGAGTCAACAAAAGCACACAGCCTATTTAAACCCACTGAATGGATTCGTACATTCAATTTGGATCCATTGGACACTTGAAAATATACCTAAAGAAAATTTTGAAATAAAACTCTTTGAAATTTCTGTTCAAGATGAGTAAATAGACTTTTAACAAACTTTTATCATCTTTTCTTGATCGCGCCAGCCTTCACGAGAGTACATTGTAATAAGGATGAATATTCAAGGTTGTTCACAGGTGGGAGTGCTTGGAAATATGTCACAGTGAACTTCAAGAAAGTTGCCCTATCAGACGAAGAAAACAGAAATAGTGAAGCTGATAAGAAAACAAACTTAAATTTTTTACTTGAAAGTCGTATACGGTTAGTACCAAGAGACTAATCTTCTTCTCGAGGATCTCCTTCGACCTTTCTCAATAGTTTGTCGTCAAAGTCAAATCTAATATAAGAACTCGAGGCCTACCATGATGGAACCATGGTCGCTCATTAGCGTAGTTACAAGTCCTCGCTCTCCACTTGTGACCGTATACATAATTTAGTCGCAGAAGAATCTTTGGATTTTTTCTAGAAAAATTCCACATGAAACATATATTTACATATAGCGATCGTAGCAACCAGTTCAATGAAATAGGAAAGATGGCACTCACAGCATTTATATACATATATACACTATATAGTGTCGTTAATGCCTGGGCCTCTAAACCTATTTTTGTCTCTGTCCCACTCATGTTATTTAAATGGACAAACTCAATCGGTAAGTCCAGGCGTTAATGACGCTGACTGTACATAGTACTTAGAAATAATGTTTCATTGAACATAATTTTCTGCATAGATAAACTTCTTATATAGTAGTTATAAATATAGTACAACATACCTTGCTCATCAAGAATATCATTGTCCATGGTAAGACTGAAATTACTTCATACTTATATTGTATCCAAATCCGGATTCCATTATACCAGGATCACGGACTGCAGGTTGTAATTTTATCCCATTGCTGTATTTAGGTGCGCAGCTATTACACTTATCATCAAATAATTTTACTTGCAGTGGAAATGAACATTTGTGGAGTATATACTTTGTTTCTATAGAGAGCGATCAACCAAATACTCCTGTCATTCGCAGACCACGGAGTAACTGATCTAACCTAGAAAATAAACGTGCATAGATTTTTCAGAATCAGTATCCAATCAAGTGGGAAAACCAATCAGAGAGTTTTCTTAATGTTATACCTTTTTAGGAGGCATAGTAAAGAAAAAGTTATTAATATATCGTACGATTATCAAGCAGATGCGGGTAGTAAATTCTTATAAAGTAGCATAAACGAAATCGATTATTTATTTACATGAGCTGCTGATAATCGTGTTAATTCCAGAACGTCACGTCTTATCTTGGTGAAAGTTAAGCAACTCGTCTTCAAGGTCAGGCACTTGATTGTGAGAAACTATTATAGCGATACCAACAGATGATTCAAGTAACGTAACATGACATTCCTTTGACATTTTGTATATTTGGTTATGAGCTTTGATAGTTTTATTCTTTACACCATAACTTTTTTATTTAATCCCATACCAGTAATGATTGAAGCTACTATTTATAAAAGGATCATAATAGCCGGCAGTCAATATAACCTGCCGTAAATCAAGAATAGCATTCAAAGAAGCATTAAGCCAATAAGGACGGCGGGAAATTCAAAGTGGTCCTAAGACATAAAAGTCTTGTTTAAAGCACCAAGAAGATATCGGTAAACAGGTTCTGTGTATTTTTTGTTTTAATGAAAATATATGGCATTTCAATCCTTCGAGAACTTCTATGTTGATTCCAGCATATTTTCTGGATGCTAAAAAATAAGAACAGTCTTAATGATTAAAGACCTGTGTCCAGGATGCTAGAACTTGGATCGAGAAGTTGGACAGAGTTTTAGTCACTAAATTTATATACTTGGATAAGTCTAGGTAGCGTCAAAGTCGCCTATAAGAAGTCAGACTTGAAGTATTTAGCCTGCTGCCAATACAAGTAGTGTACGAACAATGTTAATTTGAGGTTAGCATTTATGACCAAAATTTATGTGGTTAAGATTGACTGCCTGGAATAACTATGACATGAATAATACGAAAAAATGGGACTCGAGGCGTTTTTTAACAGAGTTTTTCGTCCAATTTTTTCATTCAAGTGGTCTGTGTCCACGATACTAGTTCCAGTTATTTTTCTTCGGTCCGAGTTCGCGAATCGTGGACACAGGATTTAACGGTACGTTTAATGACAATTGATTAAGCACGAAAAATGTTCAATTATAGATCATTTAGTAAACCCTGAAACGATAACTAAAAAATTATATCTTTTACAGAGTAAACCGTTCGCAATTCTACAGTGGTGGTGTTTACTCCATGACAACCGGATGTTGACCGAGTTAACTAGGCAAACATCGATCTGAATGGTTGATTTCGAAATTCCATCGACTCCTCGACATAACATGAGATCGGGAGGCAAATAGAAAAAGGATTTGGATCATATGAGTCACGTAATCGCTGAGGTATTACTTTAATCAAAACATCTCAAGAGTCAGATGCTGTTCGTGAAATTTATGCGATGGTCGCATTGGAATAATAATGACAACTACAAGAGGAGATATAAATAACAGTACCACGTTGAGATAGGTCCGTGTGTATTAACTGTTCCAGTAGTCGAATGGAAAACATGCATAGGATATGTTACGCGTAACGTGCTGATTATCTCTTATCAATGAGAGATTACGGGAAAGAATTTCTCTAAAAGAAAGTTGTAGCTCTTAGAAAAAAACAGATTCTGTTTTCTATTTATCTGTTCCAAGTATCATTAGTCTCTTCGATTGAAATTGAACAGAATATACATTTTTTATGTTACATAGGTATAACGTATGTATGTGCTTAATTTTTCCTCTTAGGTTTATAATTTTTTACAATCCCAGAAATAGGTGTAATGAATTTGAAATTTTATCGCACATAACAGGATGTAATTCGAGCGATATATCGGTAGGATATTCGCATAGTCGATTACGTCTTTCTCTGGTGGGAGAAAGCCAACGTGCTTGACTGTTAGGTCAGTATTACATGGAACGCGTAATCCTGTGAATAAACTGTGGATACGTAATCCTGAGAATGAATACGAGTAAATAAACACGCAGAGAGGGATAGATCGTTAAAATAAATAGGAGCATTAAATAAAATTTATGTTTTAAAAAAAAGGAAAATGAAATAAGATTCATAATATCTATACCTATAGATATTTCCTAATGTGTTTTTCTTTACATTGTAATAAATCTTTAGTAAGTAGATGCTGACTGATATCTTGAATTTGGTTTTTCAGTGAAACGTTTAGACAAGACTTTCTGCGGATTACTTAATTCTTTGAAGAACAGTGGCTAATTCCCAGGCCTTCGGTCCATGATGAATTGCTGTCCTTCAATGGGAAATACCAGTTTTATCCGTTTGAACTGGCAGATTATTCACTGTGAGAAAAGAGTTATTCTTGGTGAGTTGTTAGTTAAGAGTTAAGATAAAAATACAATGCTGGCACTTTTGACAATTGGTTTTATTACACTGTATACGGATGTCTCTTGCATATTTAATGTAAGATTAGGGAGACAAAGGTGGGACTGTTTGTATAAATTTGTTCAGATTCTAAATTTATTTAACTACTAATGGGGTAGCAAATCTTTCAGTCCTGCGAGGTCGTCGACTCCCTTCTGATGTCATTACAGGAAGAAAAATAATATGATCATAGACAGACTGTACGAATAATCAAAACAGGTTTTCTGATCAGCGAAACACGAAATTTATGGCTTTAATAACCACACGTTAAAAATTCCGAGATCTAGGTTAAGTTGAAAAATTTTATTTTTGATTGCGCAATACAAACGAGTTACACGTATGCTGCCCAAAAAAATAAAAACACAGTTGGACGGCGGGTGTTCATGGGACTCTTGAAGTATACTAGACCACATAGAAGATGGCCCCTGGATCTAACGTCTGAGAAAGGTCGTGCGACCTCACAAAGGAACAGGAATTAGGTATTAGAATTTATTTGATGTGGTATTAAAAAGCGAAAGCTGTCACGAGGATGGATATACCATAACTGCACATTTACGTAATGACAAAAACGCGTCAAGCCTAGCATGCGAATTTAACAAAGATGAAATTGCTGTTTGAAGTTAAGATAACAGTTTAATCTCAGAATTATTATTATCGAATACCACGTGACCTAAGAATCAATGTAATATTTATGTTTCTCCAGTGGAAAAAAAAAGAAACAGCAAAATGACAATTCTGAAATCATTCTTTTTTCATTTCAGAAGAAAATATCTTTCATTGCTCTTGTACCTGAGAACGAATATGCAGAAGAACAAAAATACGAGCAACAATCTACCAAGCAATAGTTCCACATAGAGAAACTCGTGAATGCTCAGAAAAAAATGAACGGAAACTGCTTTGCCAGACTGCCCGAGTTCTCACTAACATGCAGACGTTAAGCACGGGTCCCAATGGGCCTGTAAACAACTATATATGTATATAGTATATATAATGACACTGAAGGAAACTAGTATAAATAGATAATGACAACAAACAAAATGCTGTCAATGACATCGGTTACGATTTTCTAGGCTGGCCAGTAATTATCGTTCCTATGTTAATTGTTTTGCTTGATACCAGTCGCATTCTTACACTCTCATCTGCCCCACAATTGCATAGATAAGCGTCAGGGTACTAATGATTATGAAATACATTTTTTAGGAAATGGGAGCATCAGGATTATTTTTTGATAACGTCAAAGAAAAAGGATGTAAGGAAGAAAAGGGCAAAGTTTTCTTAAGGAGGGACACCGAGTAGAGGTTATGAAGTGATGCTGTAACAGAAGGATAGGCGATGGACCAGTCGAGGAGGAACGAGATTTTTAAGCAGACGCTCATCAAGGCATAGACCTGGAAGAGGATCGAATGGAGTAGTTGGTACTAAATTCTAATTACCTAGAGGAATGATGAGTATAAGGTCGAGGGATTGGGAGGAGGTTGCTGGTCATTGGATCCGCTGGCACGTGATCCTGAAGATCTTTGGGTCTGTAGGCCCCCAGGGTGGGATCGCACCTCCTGGTTAATAAGTGGTGGGGATTATTTCTATATAACCGCTGGTATAGCTGCCCGTCTCTCCATATTCTATCTGTCACTACAATTCTTTAAGCATCGAACTCTCCGTTTACGTCTTTTGTGGAACCAAGGTAAGTTTTCGATCTGTAAAGTAAATAATATTCATTATCATCGTATTCCTAGCACCTGCTAATATTTGCTTATCTAGTGACTGCGATTATTAATTGTGTAGTCTATTGAATTTTTATTGAATTGTAAATTGATTTTTCTCTTTATTTTTTTAATGTGACTTTTTTAATGTAATTGTCACATGGTCGCAAGACACGTGCATTCAGTTGCAGTTTCCTGATATTGAGTAAATTGTAAAAAATTTGTGCGTTGATGATATTAAGAAAAAATGTGAATTATTTATAATTATTCAAGCTTAATTACTGGTGGCAATATACCTATACAAGACATAATTTATCAATTTGATTGATATGTTTTAGCAATATTTTTTTTAACTTACATGCTTATTTTGTACTGTATGGGCATTGGCAATTCGCAGAAGAACAGTTGTGACATCGTAATTGACGACCTCATAATTTTTGTCCATTTTCTCTTTTGGATGCTGTGAAATGTTAAATTTACATTGATATTTGCATCTTCATCCGATATATCTGTATGTGTTCATTTGCATTGAAATTGCCGGCGGGTTAAAGAAGGTGACGATAATGGCGACAGCATTAGGACTATTCAAGTGAAATGAGAAATTAAGATTAAGAATTTAAAAAAGTTAGAGCACAGACACAATACGATCAATAGAAATAAATTAGACAAACGTATAATTTCATAAAAGATGATTATATCACAGTGTTATGTTAATGTATTTATGTTAATTATAAAGTCAGTACCTTTTCATAAGCAAAAATGGTCGACCTTTAATTCGACGAATTGTCAGCAATCATTACTTTCACTTTCAGTGCTTGCAAGAAAAATCCATGTGACATTAATGAAAGAATCATTAAATTTTCAGATGAGCCTGCTGTCATTGGCCGTGGTGGTGACGGTGCTCGCAGCAGTGGCGACTGCCGAACCCGCCATTAACGAAGCTCGGCCAAACAGTAACCGACCTGGAAGATTTCTCACGTTGCCGATAGCCCAAAAATGTGCAAACCGTACGTAATTACATTACAGATACAATTTTATCAAATTCGGTAACCGCGAGTCACGAATACTATCGTTCGAATGTATCTGATACGGGTCTGTGTTATTGTCAAATGATCAAGTCGCTATAAAACCCCTTCCCGACCAAAAAAAAAGCGTCTGGTAGGAAGAGAAAGAACTTATCTAATTTTTTAAAAAACGTTTGACACGGTTATAAATTTATTTGATTTACGTTTTTCGAATAGCAAAAATGTTTTATTGATGAGAATCGAGCCGAAGTTTTCGCGCTCGTGCGACATCATTATTATTCGGTAGAGTTCTCGAAGCGTTTGGTAAGTCCCCATATATTTGACGATAGCAGCGCCATTGACATACGTGGTGCGTAACGCCGAAAAACTTTCATCGCCGGACGCGTTTTGTATTTGTGCGTCGAATACTTCGACGAGACGTTGCACTTTCACGCCCGTAATTCTTCCGGAAAAAAGACACAAGAAACGAGGTCAAAGAGATGAACGAGAAGAGTATCGTATTACCAGTAAGGAATTACCTTCCGCAGTCTTTGGCGCTCTGCATTTCATTAACCTCCTAACCTTTTTTACCAAACTACGTAAACCAGTCCATTGAACACTAATCTAAAGTACGATTACGGCGAAGTATTCGGATAAGACCGTAAATGCTGCTGATACCAGTAAAACAATGATTACCAAAAGCATTGATCAAATCCTTAATTAGTGTCATTGATAACAAAAGAGGTTAACGCTCGTACAAAATGCGTCCTGACAATTACGGCAATAGTATTGGTGTAATTAATTCCAGATAGAATAATAATAACAGTAAGGATCGCATCTCACAAGAATACAGGTACAATTGCATTGCGTTGTTCAACGATGCCAAAGTAAATGTGGATGCACACTTTCTAATGCGTCAGCCACATGTGCCCCTTCCGCCTGACCTATTCACTGTATGTCCCTTCGTTATAACTTACCAGGATTCTCACTTAGTGGCTCCATTATTCAATTATCCGAACCAGCATCGTCGATTAACACTTTTACGTCACAAAAACAAAGGTATAGAATATATACCTTCGTAAAAAATAACACGAGCCGAATAAACGCGTCTTGGGAAATAGCCTTAATCTCGGGTATGGTGCAACTGCAACAGAAAAAAAATGGTAAAATTAGCTACAAGATATTTAAAAAAAGAAACAACGTATCTCATTAGAATAGTCAGTCTCGTACAACATAGAATATAACGCAGGGCAATCGTAACGTATATGCAATTGCGTAATACTTACTAGAAGAAAAAAGAATTTGACTTTTTCTGTTGTCATATTCAAAACACGACACTCCAATAGGCAATGGGATACGTACTGACGTAATAGCAATTTCACGGCTGGTAAATCGTAAACCGAATAATTGAAAAGCGTTCGTAGACTTCGTAGACTTGGTAAACTTCGTAGACGAGGTCGAGCATCAGGTCGAAGTGAAAGACGAGATTCCTCCTGTAGGAGGCTCGTCGTAATCGTGGTCGTGCAGTTTAATCGGGATTGCGAAAGCAAAAGTGCAAGTGGCGAGTAACACGTTCTGGCGCTAATAAGACTCCTTCTTGTCTGTAACGTGTCGCTGACCAGACGGCTGTTGCAATGAGATAAGTTTACAAAAGGCTGTTGCTGTTGCTGTTGCTGCTAGCTGCTGTCTACGCTGCCTTGTTGCTATGAAAATGTCAGGAACGATTGCGCCACTGCGATCCTCCTCGGTACTACTATCTTCTTTAGACATGCTACTCGAGTTAGGATTGGCTAAAGGAGCAGCTTGAAGTCGTGAGAATTTACATAGTGGATAAAAACACTCTTGTTGGTATTTATAGTATATATAATATGTATACTATGACGTGCATATATATATATACTAGTCTATTTACTAAATAAGTAAGTACACTGAGTCTATTACGGTTTCAAGAGGATAGAAAACGTCCGAGAATATTTTAGGTTATGGCGAATGTAAACCTCATAACGAAGCATCTTGTACGTAACTACTTTTTGCATAATTTGTTGTATATATCTAAGAAGGATATAAACATATAAGTAACGTAATATTAGTTTATACATAGATGACTGGAAATTGTGACAAAATCTGTTGATCTTTTATTTAACTATCTCGTTACGTAACCTCACGTATCCAGAGGCCCTTTTCTTTTATTTCTGCGTTACTAAGTACCTTGTGAATAGTGCTCGAAACAGTATTTTAATACTTGCCGATAAAATTTGAGTGCTGGATGAACGTAATTGCTGGTTGTCTTGAAAAAGAATTTTTTGGCCTTCATGAGATATGCTGGTGCATGCAGTTAACCCGTTGACCTCTCGAAGGAAAGAAAAAGAAATTTCACCTTTAAATTATGCCTGACGTTTGATTTTGATGTTTTAGCGTTGGCAAAGAGAAGATTTCGTTTTCTCTGGAATTCTCCGTGATTTGAAAAATATTGAGCGCGTCAATGGCAATTTCATGATTATATAATTGAATGAATACAAAACAGAAATATAAAAATTCGAACGTGTATAATGAAACTATTTTATACACTATTGCCAATAAATTCTATGGTTGGTAGTAATATTTTCTAATGACTGTCTGACGCTCTGTGTTTAAAGTGTAATAAGGCACCATCGACTCTTCCTATGTGTAGCGAACCGTGTAGATTCGTGCATGGAAAACGTGCTTGTAATCGAGCGTGACAAAGATTTTAATGCATAGATAGTATATATGTGCATATATACAGTACAGGATGATGAATTTCATAAGGATTAAAGGATGTGTATCGCAATGGATTTCGTAATTCCAAGTCCTATCGCTACCATTAGACATAGATCTAAGCCAGACAAGGATAAAGACATAGGTAGGGATCGTAACACACGAAGCTAGGCCTCCTTTGGCCTCTAAGTAAACCGTACATTGTCACATTATAACAGCTCTAATTCCGTTTGCAGCCGACCTCAAATATCGATAGAATTCCATGCTTCAGCTTAAGACGCGACGTAAACAACAGAAAAGCTGGACAATTCGTCCGGTGTAAACCGACCTAGATTCAAACACACAGCGGAAACCAGGGACAACGTAGCTCGTCTGACAGAACCGGAAGTTACTGTTGCCCGTAGAAACAGTCGGCTTTGAATGGTATAAGACTAGTAGTCGTACGATACTACTAGTAGTATTCGCATAATGCTACTAGTCGCTTATGCTAACCACTAGACTATACCGTGAGTAAAAAAAAGGGGAGAGAGAAATGCAATATGCGGATGAAAAATCTCGTAAAGAGATAATGGATCCTAGATGCACGAAGATGCATCTCGCGGAAACTTAACTCATTATTACTTCAATCTTAAGACACAATTCCCCTAAGAGTAATTGCCATAAATTCTCGACTTTCGTGTTCGTCTCTTTGAAAGTCAGCACAAAATCAGAATATAATTACTCACTTTCGTTTTCTCTTGAGAAATTACATCGATATTGAATTTATATAGGACAATTATATTTGCCGTGTCGGATAGAGAAGTATAAACAGAAAAAAGAAACAAACCAGAATGAAAAATGTAACCGCAAGGACCACGGACGTTCTTTCATCCATTCATTTAAATTCAAATTCTTATTCCCGCTGAGATCAATGAGTTAAAGCGGACCTCACGATCTGTTCGATATAACTGTTACGTAACAGTTTTAATCGTGAATGTTTACCATTCGATCTATGATCTACGATCGGCAGATTTACGGATCACGTGCGAGTAATTTATTGTTTCGTATAACGGGCATTCTAAATATGCACGTAACGCGTGATGGATATACAGTCTCTGATTTGAGTAAAGTAGTACCTTTGACGGTTACGTCAGACGAGGGAATTTGAATGATGCGTAAAACAATGAAAATTTTTTCAAATAATCTTGTAAAATATTTGAATCGATCTAGAGCAATAATTTATAACGAATAAATAACGTAATAGTTAACAAGATTTTTTTTTTAAATTCAGACAGCCAAAATAATATTGCTTAACGTCGGTGCTCCGTTGCTTAATTTTGAATGAGTCGATGCATCCCCGGCCATCAAGATTCCGATTCGATCGCTCGATAGAAATTATTGATTCGTCATTCGATACATGGAAAGAAGATTCGAGCAATGTTGCCTTTTTTATTGGACGTTTGGCAAGTTACCATACTTGGATTGATTTTTTTTCCCGTTTGACTTGTCCAAATCGATGTTCAGATGTCCAAGACTTTATTGTAGAACCTGTGTATTATATGTAGATAAAAGCAAATCGTCGTCCCACGAGGAAGTAATGAATTTGTATGAAACTTGTTACAGGACCAAAGGAATTTAACTTCAAGGGCCATAACTATTTCTACAGTGGACACGTGCCAGCCCACGCGAACCAAAAGGTCGACTGGTTGGACGCCAGGAACATCTGTAGGGAATACTGCATGGACCTTGTGTCTCTTGAGACTCAAGAAGAAAACAATCTTATATTCAGATTGATCCAACAGAGTAAGTTTGGCGATAGCTATATAGGCTATCTTTGATTTTCTCTCACGTTTTGCAATGATAATTATTCCTATGCGCATAATCATAATAATACATGCTGCTTTCTCCAGCTTGATATAGCTTTGTATACACAAGTGACAGTTTAACGCATAATCGTTACTATGAAAATTTTGTTCTCTGCTGATAATGCTGTCTGCACATAGCTATCTGCTTGTCAAAGTCCTTCAGAGAATAAGAAACGCTCTGTACATAAAGGAAAGAGTGCGAAAATATTATGCAGACATCTGAGTATTACAGGAAGTGTAAAGTGATACAATGTTTGTTTATGCCAACACTTATGGAAGCAAAAGACCAGCAGAGAATATTGATTAACTACAAACTTGTTTAAATATTAATACAAGCCACGAGTTGACCGTCCAATGATTTTGATGATTTAACAATAGTCCAAAAATCACCATGAAGATTGAAGCAGCGCTCAATAACGAAGAAACCAAAATTAGAATCAAACAAAAGATTAAATCTTATAAGAGGAAGTAAGATAATCAAGGAAATCTGAAAACAAGAAACCAACAAGAATAAAAAAGATGTATATTGCCTCTTAATTATCTCCAGCCAGTCTCATTGTTTTATCTATTCCTGACTGGCACAAAGAGTCAATGTACATAAGATAATGGTTTTAGAAAGTTTTCCATTTTGAAAAAGAAAAAGATGAGGTCGGTAGTCAATTGTCAACATCAACATTGTCGACTCGTAAAAGAACCATGCAAGATGCAACTTTCGTCCCTCGTGTGGTCACGAGGACCTAGAAGTTGCGAAAGGATTGACCTGGCACAAATACTTTTATACTTGTTGATTAATCATCCTGATACTATAAATCCGCTATCTTAACTGTCGTATTCATAATCAGTACCTACGTGAAAAAAAAAAGAAGGGAAACACATGTAACCGTAAATTGTGACGTGTAAAAGTAGAATGAAATTCTACGAATCCTCAAGGATAATTATTTATCTTGAATCAAATTGAAAGATTCGACGTCGCACAGTCTGACAGTCTTGAGAGGAGGAAAAGTAAGATTTCACAAGGATATAAGACAAATGTGACAAGCTACGTGGAAGATGCGTTACAGGTGTAACGCCGGTGGGTGTAACGGCGTAGCTCCAAGGCGACGGAGTCTTTAAAGTGGGTTGAGGTTAGAGAGTTGCTTTGTGTATAATGGAGAAGCTTAAAGTGTGCGTACTTCTTCGCGAATGCCGACGGATTCAACGACCAAGGTGAAAACAATTTTATGCGCGAATCATTTTGCCGCATAACTTTCCTGGTGAAATTTTATGGAGATGTACAGTGGCTCTTGAGAGCTATAGGTTAGACCAGCGCCTTGTATACGGACTATATATTGTATGTTTCGTTCTTGTCAGCCATTTGTATTGAAGTATTGTCAAAACAAAGTGAATTTGATGGATTGATGGTTCATGACACTTTTTAAAAATATTCTTTTGTGCTTCGCAGATGATGTACCCTACATCTGGACATCGGGACGTCTCTGTGACTTCAAAGGCTGCGAGAACCGTCGTGATCTTGAACCCAAGTCTCTTTACGGTTGGTTCTGGTCAGCGAATCGCGAGAAGATGTCGCCTACCAATCAGGTTCCTAATGGCTGGGGTTACAATCCTTGGTCCCAGACTGGTCACAAGAAGATACGTCAACCTGATAATGCCGAGTTTGATATCAATGGCACCAACGAGTCTTGTCTTTCTGTCTTGAACAACGTTTATAACGATGGCATCGCCTGGCACGACGTTGCCTGTTATCACGAGAAGCCTTTTGTCTGTGAGGATTCTGAAGAACTTCTGAATTACGTTGCCAGTACTAATCGCGGAATTCGTCTTTGAATAAATCAATCATTATTTTTTTTAATCCTTAATCTTCTTTTATATCATGATTCAACCCGACATGTCAAACTTATAATCTTTCTTAGAGAAAACATTCCTACCCCTTTTTCTACCCTTACTCTTATAAGCTTATTCACCAGTTCTTAATGTTTCTGGACAGTAGGATAATAGGGCACGTCCAATTACAATGGAAGACGTACTATAATCTTCTTGAGTTTCATGTCTTCGATTACTAGTTTTTTCTGAGGAACTTTTGTTATATTCTAAGTGACGAAGGGATTCTAACAGACTGATTTGACTTGTCACTATAGAGCCTCCTCTAGTGATTGAAGTTTATGTATTGTGTTCATATAAAGGTCTCTTGGATTTTTTGAATGGCCCTTTTGAATTGTTAGTGATAAATATGAGTGACAAGAAAATGGTATTGAGATTTAAGTGAATATTCACGAATGGCTGGGTTCTTGGTTGGATGATGACAATGACTATCTTATACAATGTCGAGCATGTTTATGATAAGAAAGTTTTCAGTAGCAACGCATGTGCCCTAATCGTTCTACGGAGATTCAATGGTCTTTTTTGTATGTCATTTAAATTGTAATCATCATAATTGATAACGATTAGAATTATATACATATATTTATGGATACCAATTTTTTTATTCGTCTATGTACATCTGCGAATAAATTGTGTCGTAGAGGTTTGTCTCAGATCGAAAATAATTGTAATTCAAGTTTCTTCTTTCTTTAATAACAAATTTCTGTATTTAAGAATGCTCAATTGTTTCTTGCATTAAACCGTATACAAAGAATGAAGGTCATTTTAATTCAGATACCAAGATTACATGAGGATCACAAGAGTTAAGTGACCTTTGAACTTGTACTTGGTTCATCCAAGTTCGTACAATTTTCCCATTCTTCGTCAGATCCCTGAGGAACGACTTCCATGTGAATGGAGGAGGAACTGGGATTTAATAATTTACTTTTCTTCGATTTTCTAGTTAGCGGCATATTCATCTTGACTTTACCACCGAACCTTCGTTTCCTGGGTAATGATGTTGGATCTATAAAACGAAAATTTATTGCTATATAATAGAATCTGTCATAACATAAATAGACGGTTAAATTGTTATTAAAAATGTTATCTAAATTGAAAAAAGCCGTTAATATCATAAATTACTAACGGTCTTCAGGAATGTTCATTTTCTTTCTAAGTACGACGCGAACTTGTTTATTGATGATTTCCCTGCATTGATCGTCGAAACCATTTGGTAGCCATCCCATTTTTGCATGACACTTTGCACCTGGTGATGGATCCGGTAACTTGGCCAGCATTTCCTGTACTTCGTCCACGAGAACATCGCAATACTAATTGATAAAAAGAAATAATAGCCATCATTGTTTAAAGTTTAAAAAAAGTCGTTAGGCAGTCGTTAAGAAATCTTAAAAAAGATAATACCTGATAAAACATTTGTCGCGATGGTGGTACAGTACCTTCCCGATAAATATACATGTTCTCATTAGACAATCGTTCCTGTTTTCGATTTTGGTCCTGGGACAAATTTGCAGTGAGTACTGTAGTTTTTGGTTTTGATATAGGAGCTGATTTGTATGGTAAAATATAATTTGAGTAACTCCGTTTGCACTTGATCGTCGCTTGCAAACCGTCTGTGAAATTTATAATAAGAATGAAAAAATATAACTAGTTTTCAATATAAACATGGAAGTGATGGTTTTTTTTTTAATTTTTCAAAATCAACTTACGCATAGCTTTCAGTCTGTAGTCAAGAGTTTGGTATTTCCTAGAGGTAGGGTCGGTCCTGGGATCGTAACCCAATTTGACCCACATGATCCGCCATGGTCCATTCATAAAATAATAAGCCACAGAAGGCAGCAATATTTTCAATTGATCACTAGTAAATTTTGTTTCATATATTAGTGCATTTTTTGACCATATTGGACGTTGCTCAAACATTTTTCGTACCCTCTCTAAGTGGAAACTCTGCAGGAATTTGACTTTCATGGCGGATTCGATACCTTTTGGCGGGGTTTCCGGTACGTTCGGCATATTAAAGTAGACAAAGTTTGAAAAACCAGCACGCCGCTTTCTAGTTTTACCGATAATATTTTGTGGAAGTGTATCAGTTTCTGTTTTTGGTACGTATTGCTGTACGTTATCCATTCTGCTGAATGCAGCGGGTGGTAAAAAGTATGGCACTTTGTTTTTCAGCCATTGATACGGTGGGACGGTTGTTGGATAAATGGAACTGTATATGCATTCATTTTCCTTTGGATTCTTCGTCGAACGTGTGATCGGTAAATATTGAAAATCGCACAAATCTAAAAGCATATCAGGATGCATTATTTTTCGGTTACTTTCATTCTTCGAATTTTTATCCTATCCATAAAATATCTGCAAACGTACTCATGAACTTGAATTCTGTATCAATTCGTCCTAAGACTTTCAATTTTGGTAGTTCATAGTCCTCATCTTGTGATAAATCTTCATACTTATTTCTGTCGAAAGATGGTAAGGCGTTTTCTTTTGATATTGTCTCTGGTGTATTATTACTATCGTTGCTTAGATTATCAGCATTTGATTTAGATTCGGGACATACAGGGTTCTTGGCAAAAGATTGATACTCTTCTTCTTTAGGGTTGGATTTTGCAATATTTTGATTTATATTGGATTGTTCTGTTTCGTCATGTATTTCACATACGGTTGAAATAACTTTGCAACTGTTTAATTGATTTGCTAAGTTTTCTATGGACTTTCCTATATTTTTGTCTTCACTTTGTTCATTGATATATTCTTTATTCGATTCTTCAATAGGAATATTCATATTTTGTTGCGTACTTTGATCTGAGCCTGGATTCTTTACGTTATCAGTTATTTCTTTATCCACATGTATTACTTCCATTACCTCTATATTTTTGGCACTCTCCTTTGTGTTATTCTCATTATTTTTTATTTGTTTCTTTTTTACTTTAACCCGCAACAAAAATCCAGCAACAGTATGTCTATCGCCACAAGCTGGTTTACAATACCCATCATCTGGTCTAAACCGAAGTTCTAATCTCCTATTACGAGTATTAACAGCCTATTACAAAAAATTAAGAGTATGATTTTAGTGATCGAAATTTCATTGGTATTAGTTAAGTACCATCTGGTTCTTAATTATATAAAGCAATGATGTACCGTAGAAATTGCAGAAATTCCTCCTAAAGTTTCAATTGCCTTTTCTGTATTAACAACATTTCCAGGATATTTAATACATACAAATTTGCGATCAAATCTATGCCCTCCGGGTAATATTGGCCCGACATATTCTTTATCATCATCATCCTTATTGTCATCTACCTCGGCTGTTCTGGTACGCTGTACCCGGATACAAAATTAAAAATAAATAGAATGTTATCATAGAATATTATAAGAAAGGTTTACTTCATAATTTATTATACAAAGTACAATTTTTCATTTTTTTAATGAACAAGTATTCATACACTATTTATTCATAATCTTGTATAAAAATATAGTTATTAATTTTTTTTCATTATTAATAAATATACTTTTAGACACTTGTACTGCATTAAAATATTCATAACAAAAAACTATTATCCTGTAGTGGATAGCAATTATGACATTACAATGAGAAATATTACAAATTCCTCACTATAAAAATATAATAAGACAATAATCATGCTATTGAAACAAAAAAATCCTTACGTTTTGATCAGGCTTAGTTTTCAGCAAACCTTCATATGATGATGCTTCACTGTCAACACCATCTTCATAGTCTTCAATATTAAAATCACTGTCTTTGTCGTCATCATTATCAGAACCTTCAATGTCAGTTAAATTACTTTTATCACTCATAATTATATTTCTCTTAGAAACAATGCATCGATTTCTCACAATTCTTTACCGCACTGAATTTCCAGGTTAAGATCCCGGTATTATGTCGGGTATTACGTTCACATGTGTCATTTGTACATCTGGTTGCAGCCGTACAGGCGCACTATTGCCTCTACGATATCATCTCCATAACTTTTCAACAACATTAATGATTTATTCTAATAAAACAAAACTAATTAATTAAATCAAGTTTAATAAAGAAATATAGTCTACACATCGTCGATTAACTGCTTTTAACTTTATTTCTATAATTAAAGGCATTCAAGTACAAACAACAAAACAATAAAGTTAATCAAAAACCTTGAAAACAGCAATTGAAGGCAGATACTGACAAATCCTGATGTATTTATTCTGTTGTCGTATAAACATTTACTAAGTGTCTGATATTTCTCCAATATCTCAAGAAAAGCAACAATAGCAATAACGATCCTATAAACACACGGAATTCAAAGTGTGAACAGAAGTACAAACAGTGCCAATTAACGACGAAGTAGATGCTAGTTTCCTCCAAAACAGATCATAAGTTATCAGTCATCGAATTGTGAACATTCATTTACACATCAATTTACAAGGACTCACGGTTGATCGGTTATCGTTCTCGAACGAGATAAGCGAGTTTAATCAGAATCACGACAATTCGGTGATAATTATTTCTGTTAGACGTGTAGAAAGGAGAGGTGAAGTGCGTATGGAATCTCCAGAGTGTAGCAGTGTTTTAACAGAACCCCGGACAACAGTCCCGTCGTCGTTCTGTCGACGTAACACGATGACGCCGGACAAGCAGAGCTCCGCTTCTTTGTATTGTCGAATCTGTCACGAAGGTACATCAGGGAGAATTCTGTCCTATATATGCACTTTTATCCACCAGTGATCCATCATAGATACTTATAAGCCTTAAGAATAAGAATTCGTAAGACCTCCAAAGGTCATACGAATGTGTTCCTCGTAAAAATTAACGTCGTTCTCGTGAAACTTATCGACTGTGAACTGGTGGCTGTTGATAAATATACAAAATATATTAATTAAAAAATGCCAATGAATAATAAACTATCATCGTTTATCGATCCCTGACGTAATCACGATGACTCATAATCGTCATGAAATTTTCGTAAATTTGGGATTCACTTTAGAACAGCGTTGATTCTAATATTTAGTTTGCAACTGTTGCGAAATATCTTAGGTATTACTTAAAATATGTTACGACATTTGTATGAGCATGTAGGCGCGGTGTATATTTTATTTGCTCTTCAGCAAGATTAGACTATGTAAGAGTTCACTGGACGATAAATCAAACGTGCCATGTAAAGTCTTTGGAATGTAACAGTATAATAATTTAGTCGCAGCTTGTTCGGAGATGTGGTAGCAACGTACGTCAGTGGCGAGACTTTGTTTTTTTCCTTGTGAATAATTATTTTTGCTAAGTTGATTGACTCGTGAAATGTTTACTGTTATATAATTGTCTAAGAATTTTTGTTATAATTAATATTCTATTGGGTTTATGATACTCCATACTCCTTTCTGCTTGTCACAAACGATATGATAAAATAGATCACTGTATGCCGAATGGTACATCTTGGATCTACAGATGGATCTTTGGAAGAATTAGCGGATCCTTGTAAGTGTTCTGGTACCTTGGCACTGGTCCATACTGGATGCTTAGAAAAATGGCTGTCTACTTCGAATAAGAATCGCTGTGAGATCTGCAAGTATCCATACGTATTACAAAGGACGAATAAATCCTTTTCAGAGGTAATTAAAATGAATATCGTTAATTTATAAAGTTGAGATAATACTCTATTTCAATGTTTCAATGTGCTTTACTTTATCAGTGGTGGAGTAGCAGGAACGCTTATGGACCTCAGGGTATTGCTGGAGATTTTATTTGTCTTATGGTACTGACGCCGCTGTGCGTTGCGGCAACATATCTTTGTGGCATTGGTGCAAATGCTTACTCACGTCTTGGATTCTGGGAGGGAACTGGGTTGGCCATACTGTGTTTTATGCTAGTTGCTACTTATTCCCTATGGTTGATTGTTACTCTAAGGTAATCATTATAGTTGTTGAATAATTCATATCTCTTTTCTTAGGTAAATAATTCATAATCTTTTGCAAAGCATACCTGTATGTACTTTGGACGCAGGTTCCATTTTAAATCCTGGCGACAGTGGCGCCAACGTAATCAGGACGTGAAGCTTCTCGTAAAGCACAAGATGGCCGACGGACCCGAGTCAAAGTGTCTTGATAATAATATAAAAGAAGAAGAAGTAAGAATTAATACACTCGAACGACTCAGTACTATTTTTCGGTTAATTTCTTGGTTAGGTTTACCATTTGGATATACAAATGATCCTTCCTTTGATGTTCAGCAACATGCGTCTTTGGTTTGATCGAAAGAACAGGAAGCTTTCGTCACTTAAAATTCCTTATGCATGTTACTGGAGTCGATTAAGATTTTTTTATTGATGGTGAACAGTGATTTTACAAAGTTTATAAAGCACGAAGTGTCTTTTAAATGTATTCCGTATCGTGACAATATTTTATAGAATATTATAAGTTCAAATTATTAATTCAATACCAACAATTAATTGAACTTTCAAGTATCCGTAATTTCTTATACTTCTGAATTTAAAATACTGGAGGAATAAAAAACGATTGTGATACGTATTAATGAAGTATGGAATTGTCAGTAAATAAATTATATTTTTTATAACAAGATTAAATATCCGCATTAATTTTTTTCATTTTTTTCAATTTATCACGTGATAACCATAATGGTACTGTAATTAATATCTGAGATCAATTGAAGTAATGTGATTTGCATATATAATAATGCAATTTCATATTCTACAGCTTTCTTTGAGCAAACTCAAAGTAACATATTGGCAACGTTACAATTTCCTACTTCTTGATATAATATTTGCATACATCAGGCGCTCTACATATAAACTGTTACATCCTAAGCAGGAGATTTCAGCATAACCATAATCGTTACTTTGCGTTTGATGGGTTAGTTCATGTAATATTTATTTGTCCATTTCGTGAATTTCTTTCAATTCAAATTAATTGATCCTAACCTCACCTAAATCGCAGACCCTCTAGAATCTTCTATGGCCTAGAAATATAAAGCAAATACAAGTCTAGTTATGTCCCCTATACTTATTCCCTAACTGTGTAATAAGCTAATTTTAATTTTTTTCATGTTCTTCTCTTCCCTAAAGACCTTGTCCCAAATTATTCGCGTTATTTCCAAACAAGGCCGTACCGTTTGACGCTATAGCAATTTTACTCAGCCCGGTGGTACGTATATCTAACAATAGTAAAGTACACACAGCCGGTATAAAATTGCAATTATAGTGCAAAGAAAAATACACCATAGAAATTACGACTAATTCTTGTACCATAATAACTCATTTGTACATTGTAATTCAGAAAGTTTACATACGCGTCAGGTTAGAAGTCTTTGAAATTAATTAAGCCAAATATAGTTTGCAAAAGTCGTCAAGACCGTAATGCAATTTTTATATAATTTATTAAGACTTGTAAAAAGGAAAATAAGTTAACAATATTCAAAGGATATCCGTATCTATATTTTTAATAATATATATAGCAAAATGGTCTATTAAAGGTTCTGGCTATGATAACAAGCGACAGTCCAGTGTGTGGCTCAACTTGACCAATACCGAACTGATACAAGTCACGTGTCTCTACGACCATTTCATATGTGTATTCAGCAAACTTATCTGACACTAATAAATTATTCTATAATAGATCAATTCGCAGGTTACCTATAAATTTCCGTGGCCATTTTAAAAGCATTTATTCAGAACCTATTAAACCTTTCATGCATTCTTACACGTAACTGACTTTTTATAAAAATACAATCTACCTCTAAAATTATATTGATTGAAATAATGCAATTTTTTAAATACACATTAAAACAATTAATGAGGAAATGGTCGAGCGATTTTGTTCTCCATTTAAAAAGCATTGATTCAAGGGGTGTCTCGGATACCTCAAGTGCCTACTCTCGGATTAACCACGTTCAATCGTTACCCTAAAGTTATTACATACGTGGTATAACAAATAATCACAATGGACATATCAATTTTATTATATACAAATTTTAAAAAGTTCTCCAACCTCTTTATAATACAGAAACTTTGGCAGTATTGAATTTTTTTATTAATTCAAACTCATTATCACAATTCACATTACTCAAAACCCCTGTGCAATTACGAATGGACTAGAATGCAAGATAATCGTGCTAAGACATTGCATGATGGCTTTCCTAGAATGGCATATACATATATGTTATTTCAGGACGTATTTAAAAGTGCGCATATGACACATATGTATATATAAATATATAGGTACCTAGAAACCTAATATATATATACACGTATACACTAGGCCAGTATAACATATATGTATACCATCGATATACGTTACCTTGCCACCCTAGAATTATGCATAGATATGTACCTGAGACACTAGCAGCTGTCTCTGGGTTAGTTTTCAATTATTTAATCTCATGTCGATATCGACAGCACATACCGTCTTGTACATAATTTGTGATTGTGGTCGTCATCGTGTAATGAACTGTTTACGATTCTTATAATCAGCATTCTCTAAAACACCAATTAGTCATGCGACAACACAAGTTATATATATTATTAATATATGCTTTAAAATTTTAGATTTTTGTATCGTAATTTTTCAATTTTTCTTTGTAGGCCCCATCTTTGAAAACGCTTCTTTCCTGCATCTCTAGCCAATGTAAAGCGGCTAAGTGAGACCGGTGACTACTGCGCATGCGCACTTCGTAACTGGGAATGTATAAATTTTTCTACCCCCTATAGCGGGTGCAAAAATTATTTTTACTTCCAAACTCGTGAACTAAACGGGTTTTTCAAGTCTAATTTACCTAGACGTCGCGTTTTCAAACGAAACCCGACAAAAAATATCGTGTGCATCAAGGGCGAAAGGATATAAGTTGACTCGTTTGAACGCCGCACGAGCAAAGGGAGGACGACAAACTTCACACTGGTAAAAATAAGCTCCTTTACGCCCTTGATGAACAATATACTATTTGAGTCTCAGAACTTGATAACTATTTTTCATTAATTTTGCTTCTTTTTTTACTCGATATTTAACTGCAAACAATTTTTTTACTGTCGTAAAATTAATATAGAGTGATTCTCAAGCATTATATTATCTGTGTGAATTTTGTATGGTATATAGCATATTTATATCTAGTATTTTTAAATTAGGAAACTGCAGCAATATTCTGGATATTCAGTTCTTTGTCATATGCGTACTTGTCAATCATCATTGATAAATATATATATTTGACATTGTCAGAGCAACGTGTTCAAACTATACGTAATGAGCCTATAGTAAAATTCGGATAAGGCCATATATATATATTTATATAAGTGTACAAATAATCATCAGTCTGATAATAAGTAGAAAAAAAATGCACTTCTAGAAGATATTTAGAAACTTGTACGAATTTTTCTTAAAGATTATTTAAATCAAGTAAGAAATAATATTACGGCAATGTTACACGAAGCTTTAATTATTAATACACATGATCCACTCGGAAAAGGATTATCCACTCGAATAAAGAATATACAGACTCAGCCACTACCTACCATGTATACATATGTAAATAAATACTTAAGGAGTATTTCCAATTATTAAAGTATATAAAAAACTTTGAATAAAAATGTTACTTTTCCAAAAATCACCTCGAACTCAAAGAATCCGAGAAATTATTCAAGCAACTGCACGAGTCGTTCTACGCACACGTTACCCTGTCGGTAAAGTAGGTATACAGTCAGTATATACCGTCGATAATGTTTTCTTCATTTTTTCCAAGAAAGAAAAAAAACTTTATACATTTTCCATACCGTATAGTATAGAAGAGACGAAGGATATTTCGCAATGGCACGTAACAGGCTCAGCACAACCGAAACGTGGGCATTTAGGGAGAGGGAAGAGGGTGGCTTTACGAAGGTTGTAATTTACCCATATGATTACTGTACAACGTCTGGTGAATTATTCGTGGGATTTGGTCGGGCACGCGGTACCTACTTATTGTTACTCAAAGTATCCAAGGAAGGCGGTCTACCATTTTAGACTTGTTCGTGACTCTAGTGCGTATAATACATATGTACACAATCATTAATCGAATAGCCTTGACTTTCGATAAATTAACAGAACTCTCATCCACTGTATAAGCTCTTAGTTTCAAGGTCAAGAAATGCCGCTCCTTTAAGTCTTTTAAGAACTTTTAAGTAGAGCAATAATAAAAACAGCTTAAAATTCTTAAATAAGAAAAAAATTATTATTTACCGGCTCGTTCTCAATTTTTCAAAGTTTCCAATCAATTTTACTGTAGACGTTAAGATTGACGAGCGATTCGCCCTTTTTACATGTCGTTATGCATTAATTACAATAGGGGTGACTATTCAGCTGTCTAAAGTTCAAAGGATCGACGTCGTTCTAGTTGGTACCATTCACAGTCGACACCTACTCAGGTATGTCGTTAACCTTGGAGCGTGTGGTACACCTGGTGCACCGAACCCTAAATCGACGCAGACAATGTTAACGTCGATACTACAACGTTGCACATTAACACAGAGCACCCCTGTTGGAATAACCTAGACTGTATAAAAATTCAAGTCACCTTACCAGAACATGAATGAATGAAATAAAAAAAATTTTGTACCACTGACAATTATTATCTTGGGCTTGACGACTCTTGGAATAATAATAATGATGAAAGATAAAATATATTTAACCACTGTCCAGTGCCAAAAGATAATGCACGATAAGACGAAGGCTTCGTCTATACCTTAACCTTAAACAGGGTTATCGATAATCGGAATATCTGGTTGGTACCCATTGGTACCATAACGTATTGCTATGTATGTACAATGTACATACAAGTCACTACTCTAATATCAGACCATATAACGGACCTTGCTTCCCCATTCGCCATGCATATACCTTAATAAACACTTGGAAAGCCCTGTTCTACTTTTCAAAGCGAGTAAAGGAGAGGGTTTGTATCGGTTAGAGGTTGGTTGGAATATATTGTAAGGATTAGTGGGCGCACAGAAGTCTAGCCTGTGGGCATTAGGGCTGGATGGTAGTATAAGTTAGGTTCAGTGCGCATGCGCGTAACCATGGCTACAAGTGGTTCCTGCGACCACTGGTCATTCCCGTCAAATATTTCCACCCGCAAGCTAAGCCGTATAAAAGCCTCGTTGCTCGTCAATGACTTTTCATTAATTTTATTAACCTTACGAGCCGATCATTAACCTTATTCAACAATGTCGACAGTTCTCAACGTTGACAAACATCGTCCTGGCGTCTCGTGATTTTACTCGTGACAACAGGGTATTGCACCATTTTACGGACAGGAGGAGAAAGTGTGACGCATCGACACTAAGGGACTCGTCGTCAACATCATCCACTTTATCAACATCGGTGATAGTTCAGTGTACTTCGCAGTGTGTTTCTTGCTCCCGAGTGATAAATATATAATAGAAATGAAGATTTGGGATTGTTGAATCTGACGTTGACGAGTTTGTCAACTTGTGATCGAATAACATTTAATATTTTCAACACGCGTTACTCTTTGATGGTGCAGTTTACAGTGACTCTTAATTCTATTGCGTAACACGTTATACGATCCGATATATGTGGATTTGACTTTCAACTGTTGACAATTATTGACAGTTGTTACTTCTTTGTGACTCGAATTTTCATTTGATTTCTACATGACGATTTATTGCGTTATTGTAGTAAAGCCGAAGTACAATCGACAGTGAAGATCAAGAAGTTCATTCCTGAAAGTACGGTCGTTGTAACGTGCTGTTATTTTTACTTTATTTTTATGTCGCGCCGTGTCACGCGAATCCAGTGAATTATTACGCTACAAATTGTCCATTTGGAGTTACAGGTTCGTTCACACTGTCGAATGCGAGGCAGGGATTTGAGTGTCTTTTTTTTCTATCAACATAGCAACTCTGTACAAGTTAATAAGTGTTGCTGTAAGGTGCGCGAAAGGGTGCTAGAAGCATGTGAGTAAATGGCTGTGGGACGACCGATCCACCCTCCAAAAAACCTACTATGGGCATCTGCCTGGACACTGGTTAGTATTATTAATATATTTTTTGCTGGGGGATACTTTGGGGACGATTTCATTGACGAAGTCGCTATTTTGAGGACAAGTGGCGGTTTTGGGGAGCGTCCCCTAAGAATTTTCAGCGTAAAGACTGGTTTGAAGACCTTAAAGCGGACTGTCTTATCAAATTTTTTTTTTCAATGTTAGGCATCCAATACTTATGATGGGCTTAGAAATGTTTCGATAGGTTAGATTAGGTCAGAACTCAGACAATTTCCTGACAAGACTTAGAACTGCACTCAAATGTTTTTGCACGCTTTTTTCTTGGTCAACATTCCACTAAATCGTATTTAAGATTTGCCTACATAACAACGTATAGTTCTGCTCCTCTGCGCTCTATACGACCCAAAACATACTGTAAACGTTTACACGTTTTACTTCAAATTTTCCGAATATATAGCCTTGATCGGAAATTTCCCGACGACAGTGTATATACAGGGTGAGGCGCGAGAAACAGAACACCTAAATAACTTTATTGGATTTAAAGATACGGAGTTCGCAAATATCGGAATTTAAATGATTAGGAAGGGCGCCCATGGCTATCATAATATTTTTTTTTTATTTCATTTTTTACCAGTTTTTTCAAGGTTATCAGAGTTTTTTTAAATGGAATGGCACATTTTTTGTCCTTGCACATTGTAGCCGGCATCCAAACGAATCCAACCATGTAACATTGTATGACCTTCAAATGACCTCCAACCCAGAAATATGGAATTAATACTAATTCGACGTGTTAGAGATTTGGCTTTATTTCTGTTACGCTAAACGATTCCTGTGAGCGGGGTACTGTCAATTGTATCGCAATAACACAACAAAGTAACAGATTCGGTGATGACAGCTCGATCACCAGATCTCACTCCCCTCGATTTCTATCTGTGGGGAAAACTGAAGGACGAAGTCTATCATGAACGACCAACCACTGCAGAGAACCTGAAAGAAAGAATCACCAGGTCTTGTGCATCGATTTCTTTAGAAATTAACTACAGAGTAGTAAATTCTGTTACTACACGGTTTCACAAATGTATCGCAGTGCAAGGGAGTAATTTTGAACATCTAGCGTAACAGAAATGAAGCCAAATCTCTAACACGTCGAATTAGTATTAATTCCATATTTCTGGGTCGGAGGTCATTTGAAGGTCATACAATGTTACATGGTTGGATTCGTTTGGATGCCGGCTACAATGTGCAAGGACAAAAAATGTGCCATTCCATTTAAAAAAAAACTCTGATAACCTTGAAAAAACAGGTAAAAAATGAAATAAAAAAAAAATATTATGATAGCCATGGCCGCCCTTCCGAATCATTTAAATTCCGATATTTGCGAACTACGTATCTTTAAATCCAATAAAATTATTTAGGTGTTCTGTTTCTCGCGCCTCACCCTGTATATATACACACACATACATATAAGTATATTGACGACTTCGAGGAATAATTAGAGCTTGCGTGACTAACATCCCTTCTAAGAATTCTTAGATATGGAGTGGATCACTGATGGATCATTATACATGATCCATATAAGATCGAACACAAATACGTCTAATGAGACTGTACCATACTACATATTTATTAGAAGAATTACTGCGGTCTGTATAGGAGATAGATCCAAAAACTGATCTGACAAGGATTTTTCCCTTACAATAAATACAGCTTGGATCGAAAATTGATCTAGGTACCACTTTCTGCATATAAGAAAATACAGCACGAAAGCTTCGATCAATTTATAGATCATAGATTGAAGTGACATCGAAAGAGTTCAAGCTATATTTTCATCTAAAATTTTTAACACGAGATCCGACCGTGAGTATGTCTAAAAGGTCGATTGAAGACAAGAAAAAAAAGATGAAAGAAAGAAAAGAGCGAGAGAGTGCATAAATGAAGATACCAGTGTAAGATAAACCCTGGAAATAAGTAAAAACGAAAAAAAAAAAAAAGAAACTGAAAATTAAATATAAAACTATTTTGTTTATCCCAATAAAATAGTCATGAACCTACCCACGATTAATTATTCTCCTAGAATAATGTTAGTTATAATTAAAAATTTTTTAAAAGTAATTATCTAAAGAACATTAATAAAATTTTAATCACCCTAACTATTCCATAGGAACAAATTGTTTATCTTAATCAATTCCTATGTCGTTACAATTATTAACGTTTGCGCGCATCACTCACCGATCCCTGATAACACTATCAGCAGTACTTCCCATTAATTAAAAAAAAATTGAAAATCATCTACGCGAATCATACATTCCTCAATACTAAATTTGATTTGAAATTCAATTTCAAAGATGAACAACATCAGATGTCAAGGGTCCGACCACACAACTATATGATAAACTACAAAAAGATTTAATAACTATAATGAAAAGTTGAGAAAGAACCCTGAAAGCAAATTGTCGACGTAAAACAATCCAAGGCCTACATGGATAGATTTGCATATAGACGCATTAGCATAAGCATATGCATCTGTAATAATGTCACTTAAAAAAAAAAAAAGAGTACCCCTATCCAAGTGTTTCGATTGGTCAATTACGTTTGCGCCTGCATACATATATATCTATACGCATGTAAATCCGCAAGTCTCCGTGTCCATTGCGACACATAAGTCGCACAGTAGTAAAGTGACGTACAGGTCAGCCATAGAGCAGTGACGTAATATTTGAAAAATTGACCAATCAAAATACACCGTAATTTAAATCAGTATGGTTACGTGACGTCATTCTAATTTATATTACTTAAACCATCGGCTCCTTAGTTATTGTTAAAAATAACAAAAATTGTCGTATTAACTGTTATTCACGTTGAATGCAGTTTGGATGCAGCTGAATGCAGTTGCAACGAATATGACAGTCAATGTCCACGTGGTTGAATCAACGTGTTTTCTAATGCGTTTGATCACGCGAGTATCCACATGGTTCATCATGCTGGTATCGTATACGTACAGTATACTCGTGTGCACTAGTGACGACGTACGAGCACGCGACGTATGGCGACACGTAAGGATGCATGCAACACGTGTGCATAGGGATTAATAGGACCGTTCGATAAAAACGTTTAATGATGACTCAGGTAAAAAAAAAGGGTATTTCGTAAAGATGTTTTTGAGAAATTTTTATTAAATTTTTCAAACATTTTTTTGTGTCGGAATTTATGATCAATTGGTGTTTCAATGATTTGGGGTTGTATGTTTCTAATGAGTGGGCGGAGAGGTGTTTAATTAGTTTTCATTGCAGGTCTGCAGTTTTTTGCTGTTGAACTTAATTATTAGGTTAGGTCGAATGTCTAATGTCCTTTTTTTTATCAATGTTTATTTTCTATACACGTATTCTCTGTTGCAGGTATATTGGAATAGACATTGATTGTAATATAGTATATAGTTGATACAGTGTTGACGATGGATGCTGATAAACATTGATAACTATAGTGATATGGATATTGTATCGTTGGTCCGATCTTAAGAAGCTGAGTGTAACGATTATTGTAATTACGGAGAGAGGCTAATTACGATTGGACAATTAATTTTTCTTTGATTAACGAAATCCCAAGTTATAATTAATTATGAGATTCATTATCATTGTCATTGTTGTTTACGTAAGAGGACCTTGGAAAATTTGTTCTTGGATAAATCGCAATGGTTTACGATTAAGGTGAACATTTGTTGCCGTACAAGATAATTTGATTTTAAATTTGATAAAGTCAAAAAATATTATGAGCTGATAAAAAATTGTTAACGATTTTTTTAAACAATATTTTTCCTAACATTGGCAAACTGTCGCGCTTAATTATTATTATTTTACATTTTCTTTTTTTTTTTTTTTTTTCACGATAATTAAACCGTCTATCGATTATTCCCAATCGAACATATCTCGTATACGTCGTTATCGGAAAACAATAATATTATCGCTGTCTTTTACAGTCATAAATTCTATTCAATCTTTGATAATATAAAATGACAAAAAAGTCTGTAATACCTACAGCAACGGAAGTTCATAACGATATCTTCTTTCTGATTACCAGACGTCATATCCTTTTTTATGATTGTTACGTTGCCTATTAATCAATCAGGAAATATTAGTGATAGGTTAAAAAAAACGAAAGCCATAAATTCAGCTATGTTCCAATATGTATATATAGCTATAAAAAATATATATACATATACATGTGACTCGTCGCACGAGAGGAAGATTGATGAAAATTAAGCGGGAAATTCAAATCTAATGTGTGTGTGTATACAAGTGGCGCATGAGCATAACATAATAAATGTGCTAATTGTTCGATCGACGTGTTAAAATTATTTTCAGCAGTTTTGACGCGTAAAAACAAGAGTAAAGCACGAAATGTTTACGCTTAGAAAATCAGACAGTCAGAGTCAATCATACTGTGAGATAGATATGTATATACATATATCTACGTGTTATCGCTAGTCACGCGAATAAAACAGGCACTCCATATCCACAGTCCTCAGACCGAATGATTTCTGACAATAAATTTTATACAAGGAGTATATGGTGTACGTTCGTGTCTATGCACTTTATCATGAAATCATCGTTTGTTCGATGGCTCGATAAACTCTGAGGATTTCTATAATTCGATAAGTAATGTTCTGCTATTCGATTTGTAGTCATATAATGGCGTAGCTAAACAACCGTATCATAGAGATCGAAAATATTAACGTATACGCTGTAATACTTACATCGTGTGACGTGTACTTTGCCAGTTGCAACGTTTGACTTAATTCCAGAACAGTACGTTGGGTGTCGCAGACCGGACATCTTCTTTTTGTTCCTTTTGGCTTTGTACCCTCATAGAGGACCAAGTGTCATAGACCCAACATTTAATGTACCTTTATAGCCAATTTCTTCAACTTCGGATAAAATTTAACCTGCGGATGAATTTCTAAAATATGAAAATGATGGGTCAACTGGGGATTTATCCGCAGGTTAAATATTAACCGAAAGTGAAGAAACTTACTATTAGTGATCGGATGCGGGAATTTACCGTTCTAGGGTTCATATGACGCGTATCTTTTTCTTTTTGTGAAATATAACCTAACCTATAATTATACTTGTTTTAAGGTCTGCTGGATACTTTGAATTCGTCGATGATCAAAAATTAGGATTTATGGTTTTTAGATTTCTTTTTTCTTTCTCATTCGAATTAAATTTCTTCTTGTATTATCGTTGCACGTCAGAAATGACCTACTAACGGTCATCGTACGTGGAAACGAGGGCAAGTCTACGAGGTAAGTAAGAAAGGTGACAATAGAGCAGAGTTGATAAGAGTGATAACAATTTAGTTTGAAAATAACGTTAGACATAAAATTCCTTGAACTTTCTTGCTCGTTCTAGAAAAAGGACTAGTTTTTATCAGTGAATGAATTTTTTATCATATTTGTTAATCATTACTGCCGTGATCGATAGAAAATTTAACAAAAATTTCTATCAAATTGCGACATCATTCAAAAGCTTATTACGTGGGTCGTTATCATTGTGGATCTATAAATTGTATTTTGATCGTCAAGTTTTTGGCGTCTTGGAATTTTACAGAAGAATGATAAGAAGTGGGATCGGTTATTAAATTATAGATTGACTTCTTTACTAGACTTGAGAATTATCTGTAGATCGATCACAAGGCCATATTGAATTTTCATTTTAACTCTTCGTAGTTCATGCTAATCATTGTTTTGTGTCATTTATCAATTTACGAAGATTCAATGATTTTCATGAAATTGTGCAATTGTCGTATAAGCGAAAATCAATAATATGAAAGACAATTTTATTGGACACTGGCGCACTGGGAACGACGTACTTTTACCTCAATGTGGCGATAAGACCTGTCAAACGGATTTGTACGGAAGTATAAAGTTCATTAATAATTCTCGTTATTCTATGAATAAAAAGTAAAAAAAGTTATATCAGACAATCATTGGTTCTAAAATACAGTGAAACATTCCCACGCGAATATATGCATTATTTACAGGTAAATAATCAATAAATTTTCACATGAAAAAGATACATAAAAATATAGAAAATAAAACAAAGATATATTCCAAATAAACACGGCATTCGTATAATTCGAATTTTTATTAGCAAATACAGTGTTACGCACCATCGATAAATGTTCTCCAAACATCTCGTCAAGAACAATATCGTTTTTTACTTCTCTATCTTTTACGAAGTTACGAATGGAGGGTATTTATCATTGTTATTGCGTTATTACGTTTAAATATCTCGGTAGGTGAAACGACGACCACAAAAAAGTTATCTAGTTAAACGTAAAACGAGCTTCGGGTATTCTAATTACTTAATTAATTATTTCACAGCGTAAAGTTTTTATATTAGGATTAATGAACACTCGTGTTTCACGTTTCAAAATTATACAGTTTCATCTGTGTTTGGCTACGAACGAGAGTTATAAGTCTATATACATAGTATCGATAATCACCCGTTCATGGCAAATCGAAAGCACAAATTACCAAAGCTTAATAACGGTTAATAAGCACGTATACACACATGGGCTAGATCCTTCCAGTACGATTAAATATTTCTACTGCAAATTATAGTCCAACCAACAAGAATAGTTTCTTCGACCATTGCTTGTCATATCAAGCCGTGCATAACTGAAATGTACTTTTTCGATAGTTTCAGTATAAGCGTAAGAATAACCAAAGAGGTACTTACATTTTGAAGATAAGTCCAATTCACGTAGTGAATAAGTTTATGTATATGAATCTTTTTAATGTTTTTTAATAACCTTTACAGAGCAACAGAATGGATCCCAGGTGTTCGACGAGAGCAATGTCCGTGGTACGGGTAGATGGCGTGGTGAAGCAGGACTCCTGGCGACGCCACCAGATGGACGTTTTCCTATGCAGAATGTCGGACCGGTTAACTTTGAAACACCCAAAGTGCCAGTCATTTTTGTTCTCGGTTAGTAAAATTTAATCATTTACTTAATTAGTAACGAGATTGAAAGCTCGTCAATAATTGTCTTATACAGGTTGAGATACTGGGTGACTATTAGCATTTTGACACAAATTCTATGATACACAATATATTGTAAGGGTGATATAATTTTAGTGGCAACACAAAATACATTTGGCGCGAATCCTTTTGAAAGATGGTTCTTGTCCTTAAAAATAATGTCTTCTTTCAGGTGGTCCAGGAAGTGGGAAGGTGACGCATTGCGATAATTTGATGCAGGAGAAAAAAGGCATAGTACATATTAATATGACAGATCTACTACAGCAGTATGCATTAGGAAATGGTGAGAGAAATTTTTCTTCAGATGGTTTTTTAAAATTATTTTTAATAATCAATGGATTTAATAGTAATAGTTGTCAGGGTAGTACGATAATAAGTCACTGAAACTAGTCATTGTACATACGCTGAACTAACCCTTAGCTCAAAAGGTATTACGTTGTTTGATACCATCTGACGATTCGTAGATGTCGTCCAATACATGGACAACATGGTAATGTGTACGAAAAGATGCTATATTTCGACTTCCAGAACGCCGGCGGTTTAAGGGTTAAAGTAATGACAGGGACTGTCCTTGTATCACAAATAGTAGTCTACATCGTTACTAGGAATAATCGATATCTCGCAATTTCATATAAATAAATTTCTATAATTCGAATGCTCTTTAACAATATGCGTATCATAAATTATACATTGAATCGATTAATCGTTCATCATCTTGACCCATTGATCATACTGATCTGCGATCTCTGAACGAAAAATTTAGGTTTTATCACACGCTATCGTCATTCCGTGAATGATAGGAGCATCATTCATTCATAGTCAATTCTCAAGTGAAAATTGAAGTACGTAAAAGATCAAGTGGAATAATTTTTAATCACGAGTACGTAATCACATTCGTAAAATTATAGTTAATCAATACATTCATAAAATTATAATGACAGTATCTGAGTCAACGACTGTTTATTTGCTTATCAGTAAATCAGATTCTAGTACAACTGTTCAATTATGGAATTGCTTCAAATCAATAATTATACCTTCGTTCAACTTAATTTTATGTAAATAAAAAAACCTTTTTCAATTACACAACAGATATGCAAGACTTCGGTCTTCTGAGTAGTAAAACCGTGGCTGAGGTGCTCATGCTCGAGATGAAGATGTCACCAGGTGCCAAGACGTTCCTGGTCAGCGGCTATCCAAGAAATATGCGGGACGTGGTCGAGTATTCCGAGAGGGTGAGTTGCACATATAAATTCAAAAAAAAAAAATGGATTGCCCATTTCATCAATTTGAAGGCAACATAAGGTACTAAGGTGACCATCAATGGTACATTTATTCTATATCATAATCAAAATTTTCAATCAAAGTGTAGTTGTTGGATATTGATTAAATAGTAAGTGTACCTCAGGGATATCGTTCGAAGAAAGAATCGTAGTTTCATATGTGATGGCGAAATGAATTTTCCAAAAAAATCAAATTCACGTAAAAAAGTTTTTTATTTTATGATTGACGTCATTCTCGAGCTGCGAATAGTCCTCGGTATAGCAATATCAAATTTCGTAAACTTGTATGTCCAGCGTTGAATGACGATAGCGACGACCAATTGGCATCGTGGAAAAATGACAAGAATAATTTGGACATTTTTTCGACATGATGTAACTTAACTCTTACATGGTTTTATACTAAGGGGACTAGCCTTACATTAAAGGGATACATTTATTGATCTGACTGTGTAACGTAGTCCTTAGGAAAAAAAAATTCTTCTCTTTTCAAGTTCAGTCGCAGATATCCAGATGATAAGTATCCATCGCAAATAAAACTGTATATACATTATCTTCACGTTATTTGTTATGCTTAAGAATTAACGAATTGATTTGAGGAAGAACCGATTGATTAAATATTTAGTTGGTTCTGGAAAAACGCTGTAAATTGATTTTGGTAAAACAGTGTAAATTGGTCGATCGATATATAAATTGTATTTTTCTAGAACAGATATGCCGTATTAAATTGTATTTATTCAGAGCGTCACAGCCCTGCCGTCGTTTACCCCGCGCGCGTTACTCTACTCAGATATGTAATGTAGGAAATGGATATCCTATCCTATCCTTTGTCACGTGTACTAGAATAGAAAATAACGTGATGTGGAAACGAGAAGAAGAACGTTATTGAATAATCGAAAATCGAATTGACGCGGAGTCAAAATACAACCATATTTGCATCGAGAAGATCTAAGAAGGAAATTGAAGAGACAAATGAATCATTCAGAAAAGAGTTTAACCACGATCAAACAAAAGGCTTAAGAACTTGCGTAGATATTTAGCGTAGCGGACAGGCGACGATCACAATACATGAGGCGTCTGATTCTGCGCATGCGCACTAATTTCGATAAGCTAATCGAGAATCGACATTGTCCCATTCAACTAAAACAGTGTACAGACTAATTTTTTTCGTAAGTCAAATGGAAATAGCGAAAAATATTTAACATGAACCACTGTGCCATTGATCTCAATTGCCAACGTAACAGTAAACTTAATGTTCTGTATATATAATACGAATCGAATATGGCTACCATACACATGAAATTCTTTCCACGAAATTCAATCGTTATAACGAATTATTCAAAATTTATATGAATTCAAATTTGAATGTTACGTCATATTGCACTTTGTCTGTACCGACTATGCTACAATTTTTAACAAAATTTTATTAATTCGTAACATTTGACGGTTGGCTCAGATAACTTTCGTATACATTTTTCAATTACTTAATGCCTTTGAAAAATATTTTGCGATTAGAAGATCTTCTTACGCTGTTATGTATAGACAGATATCACTGGAATTTTCTTTTTATATATTACTTATTAATTTCACGAATTTTCATATTACATTTGGTTTTTATCGGCATCGAAATTGGGGCGACATAGAAATAAGCCATGACGCGCTCGTATTTCCTAATAAATAAATAATGTACTCTAAGGACAGCCATGGAATCGATTCGCGAATATTAGGTCGCTTCGCACTTTGATACAAAGATATAGATATATGATATATATCGCATGTGACGTATTTTAGTCATTGACATTGCATGGAAATAAGAATTTTTTTATAATTAAAAATATTTTTTAACGTCAAATTGTTAATTTAAATTTTACAGTGATTTGCTATAGTGTATTGCTGATTTGTTAACATACTAAAATTTCTTCTCAGATACAAATAGTAAACGGAGTAGTCCTTGTATCCTGGAGGCAAGAAGTCCTGGAACGACAGATTGATTACGGGGCACAGCTTGGTCATGTGATTTTGGGACTTGCCAGAATGGAGCTTCACAACTTTTATAGAAACGTCATGCCCGTTGCTGAGTATTTTGATCAGAGTGGACTGCTGCTTGCTGTGAGTCGAATATTTATTTTTTTTATTTGAATAATTTTTTATCATCATCTTCAGTCGAAAAGGGTGTTTTGTTAAATTAAAAAAATGTATATTAAGACAGTGACTGTATCGCCGGTTGCTGCTTTCTTCATGCTGAACAAGCAGACTGTGCAGAAATCCAGGATAACAAATTGGAGCTTTTGAAGTTTATTGTTAAACTATTGAAAAATCGATAAATAGATATTACCAGAAGATGTTATTCACGTTTTTGCGTGACTGATATGTCCGCTAAAGGCGAATTATCAGTAACAGCTGCAATCTCGAAGCAATAAACTAGTCATGCGATGCCTATATATGCAGTCGGAATAGCATTTAACTGTAGTATCAAAGCAATATTGTTATCGACCTTTTCGATATTCATACACTGTCGTACATTACGAAGAAATACTTTAGAATCTGATAATTTCGATAATCGAACAACCATGATTTATTTTGACATTTATTCTAGATTAACGGAGAACGAAATCCTAGTGAAGTTTACATCGACTTCCGGGAAGCCGTTATGAAGATTCTTGGAATGTCAGAGGATGAAAATTTACCAAGGGACGCACCACGTTCCCTGGAGGCTGAGGTTTGCACAGAGTATTTTCAAACTGTCGAAGATTATTTGCAAAACTTAAAATTAATTCCGATCGCGGTTAATTAGGTGGCCGTGGAAAGGAACGAAGGGATGAAAGGTTCGCCAGCCATGAAGCACATAGTTGTGGCGGAAATGTCGCCTCCGCCACCGTCATCGGCTGATGCCCACGTGAAACCTTCGAAAACTGCCGACAAACCCCGCAAGGGTATTCCCTCGTTTATCTGGGTGATTGGTAAGTTTGGAATGATATTATATAATAAAAAAAAAAACAAAAGCAACCAACCTGACTCTGTAATTGATTAAAGGTGGTCCTGGAAGCAATAAAGGTAGCTTATGCAGCCAGGCAGTAAGAAATTTACCAGGATGGGTTCATGTTAGCATTGGTGGCCTTTTGAGAAATATGGCGTCCTCGAATCCACTAGTGAACAATGCCATCGTTTCCGGTGAGATGGTACCACAAGATATTGTGATGCAGGTAGTGGAGCAACAGGTACTTCTTAACCGGGATACAGATGGGATTGTCATCGACGGATTCCCCAGGGACCTTAATCAGGTTCAGGAATTTAAGAACAAGGTACCCTTTTACTTTTAATTATACATTACGTAGTTTTTATACCTAGACTGGATTTTATTATCACATGGTATTATTTCCAGTTCGGTCAGGAACCTCCATTGCTTTTGTTGGACTGCTCGAAACTTCAACTAGGTCGTGGAAGATTGGATGACAGCGTGTCAGCCTTCAGGAAGAGGCTGGAGCTCTTTCGTGAGATGTCCCTTCCAATGCTGAAGACATTAGACAATGATAATCGTCTTACAATAGTACGTATTTTTTATACATCGTATAGGTTTCACCTCTTAGCTGACGGAAGACACGTCCTAGGTAAGGGACTCGTCCCTAAGTGAATTTGGGTCTGTCAGATTAGGGGTTAAGAAAGTAAAGGTTAACTTTGAGCTACGCGAATTGCATGTAACATTTGTCTTAATGTATCGAAGGTCGATGGTGACACTGACATTCCAAATGTCCAAGAGGAATTCGCAGCAGCTCTGTACCAACATGCGCAGCAAGCTCGTCGCAAGGAAGAGCTTCATCCTAAGGGTCCAAGATTCGGCGGAAGTGATGATGCGGAGGATGGCAAAGCCAACGTTACGAATAAAAGCCACCCAAACTTGCTGGCCCCCGGTAACATCAACGGGGGCCAAAGAATTGACAACAATGGTGACAATCTACAGCGAGCTGAGAATGGCTACGCTAAGCAAGTTGGAAACGGCCTGAATGTTCTGGCTAATCATATTGAGAAGCGCAAGGACATTAAGAACAATATTACTAAGAATACAAATGAATTAATCAGAAACGTTAATGGTAATGGTAACATCAATGGCGATATCAATGGTAGAGTATACGGGAGAGGCAATGGTGTCCATCGTGGAAATAATAATGAAGATAATATAGCAAATGGCCAAATTGGCAAAACGATGGCGAACGGAATAGATTCGATTTCGAAGAAAGTTCAAGAAGTAACGATTAACGGAGCAAAAAGAGCAATTGCGAATGGAAGCATTAGAATAGCTAATGGGATTGTAAATGGTGCTCCAGTTAATTTACAAAATGGTGCAGCTAATGGCGCCAACCATCTTTTACAAAATGGCGTTGCTCATCTTGCTAATGGAATCCCAGCCAACAAGGTTGCTCCTACTGTCAGGAATTTTGTTGACAACGGGATCCGAAATCCGGTAAGAAATATGTACAACGAGGTGGAAGGTTATCAGGAAAATTTGCATATTTAAAAATAATGTCACGAGGTACGAGAATATTAGGCATGAAGGACATTACTGTTGACGCGAGCTTGTCCAGGAAAAAAAGATTTTCGAAAGACATGCCATACGACCAATTCCACCTCGTAAGTGCTAGTAACTGAAGAATGCTCACAAGTAATATTGTACGTTTGGATTATTAGGCATTCAATCGATTACTGTTTACTGCCGAATTGGCTGAATCATTTTACCCCCAAAAAAAAATTTAGTCGATTCCCTGCCGAATATTCCGAATACGTATCGCGCGAATTGGTATGGGTGATTGGTGCTGTTTATTTGTACACTGTTAACGTTTCTTTTGAAAAATCTCTATTTTCGATTCCCATAGTTATAATACTCAAAACTATTTGCCCATGAAGGATATTCGAATTTCAAAATAAATTGCACCGGTGACTCAGCTAAATCGTCCGGTACAATAATAACAAGGATACGTACACTATGTCTATTACTTCAGATATTTGTAACAAGATTGAAAATTGCTCACAGGTGAATACTAGACATAGAGTATTTAGTATCAGACGTTAATTATACGTGCTTTAAGTTTAAGGATAAGTAGGTATGTGTCTTATGATACTACACGCGCGGCAATAACGTGTAAAGTCAATCAACTACGAAGCATAGTTATATAAATAGTACATAAAAGACATTCTATTTTCGAATGGGAGTTATATACACATATCTGGTTTCAACATAGCATTCAGACGAGTCATACGAATTGGAGATCGACTTCCCGTTAATATAGTAAAGTTAAAATTTCTTTTTAATGTTCGTTAAGTCTCTTAATAATTAAGCGATGATTAAAAAGCACTGATATGTAACTAGCACTATTAAATTACAGTATTAGATTTGATCCCAGTGTAATGACGTATGCCGGTGCACGTTATAATAAGTTTCAATTTAAACTTCAAATACTTTTATATACAAATATGAATGTCGATCATCAAATCGGTTGATTCGTGCTTACTATGCAGTCCGCAGGCGGATTAAAGATACAATAAAACTATTATACAAGTACCAAAACAAAAGTATTAAGCATATTTCAGCGTAAATATAGTACATACTAGTATTCGAAGAAGCGCCACGTCGGATTGCAATAAAACTAAAAAAAATATATTCGAGCAGAGAAAAAAGCCAGAAGAAAGAAAGTGCCTTAGAAATAAAACTCATAAACGATTATTAGAATCCTGTTATCGATAATTAGAAGTGCATCAATCGTCACCGATACATTTAAAACGGCAATCCTTACTAATATCTTTTTCAAAGGAAGAGTTGCGCTGAGGATATATGTTCTATAGTTCAAGAATTCATGAAAAAATTGCCTCAGGCAAATATCGTGACTTTCGCAACTCAATTCTCGTTATTGGTACTGATTAATAAAAAGGAAAAGATTTTAGAGCCAAAAAGAAATGAGACGAACCTAGTGCCTTTTCACATTTCGTATCCCTTTTCTACACTTGACATTTTTGAAGACGGATCTTTAGGTGTGTGTATATATATATATATATACGCATATGTACGTACATATATATATTTACATAAATTAACGCCAAGTGAATTAAATGGGGTTGCTGGTAAACACCAAAGTGCCCAAATGTTTCCGTAAATGTTACGTCGGGCGAATCACTCGTGAAACGGGTTATACTTAATAAACGTTGTTAGAGGGACATATTAAAGTTATTCATATTAGTTGAACGTTCTTGAAATGCAAAGACAAAAAAGGGAGAAAAATAAATTAAAAAATGGATTTTGGTAAACAAGTGTTATACTTGGGATTATGTATTAGATCTCTAATAATAATAATAATATTAATCGAAGGATATTTTGTAATAGATTTAAAGGAGACAAGGAACTTAAACGATTAGTTTAATGTTGGATGTACTTATCGATTAGTATGCAATAAATATACACGAACACGAATTTGAATGTTTATAGTTATTTATTGCCTTTAATTCTTTTGGATTGTTATTCATTTTAACAACGATAACAATAAGTTTAATAATAGTAGCAATATATTATTGGTCAATGTTAATAAGGTTTTCATAATTTATTCTAATAAATTTTATTCGATGATTCATAAGTGTTTGATTTTAGTAATTTTGTATAGGAAGCGATGATCAAGAATTTTGGAAAATATTTGAAACTTTGTCATTCTTGCTAGGACAAGCCTACAGTCAGTGTTATCTGGCGATGTATGAGAAATTTACGATATGAAAACGACGACGTGAAAAACATTACTATTAGCAGCTTTAACGTATGTATAAGGAGGGACCGTAACCGTAACTGAAACGGAAATAAATAACCGGTAATAATTGGAAAAGTAAGGAACCGAAACCATAACGATTAATCAAAGTTTCATAAATGTTATACCTAAAACCGTAATGGAAACCTAAAATTGCTACAGTGGAAAACCGAAACCGAAACTTTTAACTGGAATGTCTTTTATTCATAACAGAGATGAATAGATTGCCAGTGGGCCTCATTCATTCAAGTTATGTGGCGCCGTCTCTGAGACAACCAGTGTGAACTTGTACCACAGACTTCCTTGTACGATAAATTGATTCCGAATGTAATTTGAAAATTGTATTATCAAAATTTGAATGCGTCAATTCATATTAAATGAAGTTGTATTAGTTTGAATTTTCGCGATAAGATAGCAGCACCTCCTGGGTGTAGAAACACGTGGAGTATCGCGAACACAATTTATATCACGATGTACTTGCTACGTACTTATCTTGAATTTAAAGAAAAACTGTGAGGATGCAAACGCCGTTTTTTTGAGTTTTTCAAAAAAGTATCGTTTGCTAACCGGAAGAAGCACGAAATGGCCCATTCTTGATGAGTTCAGAGTGTGCGGGAATCATAACATTCCGCACGAAATCTCGTGCACACTTTGAACTCATCAAGAATCAGACATTTTGTGCTATTTTTTTTCGTGCACAAACTACGAACTTTCCGTACAGTGCTGCAAAAAATATTTAGACTATATCCGAACCAGCGGTAAGTAGCGGAGAGCCTCTGCTCCAAAAGCTACACGTTCATGATCGTGGTCGGCTCGGCTATGACGGAATCCGCATTATTGATGGAGGCGATGATTACAAAATTCTACTTCCGGACTCGCCGTTGCGATTCAGTGACATGTTTTCGGTATCGCCTAAAACCGTAGCGTTGTGCATCTCCCTACTCGTCTCTGCAGAATATACGGGCATGTTTGGTCTATTTACATTCTGTCGATGGTGATAACATTTGAGATGATTCTTTAGCACGTGTCCGTCAGCATAGGTCAGTATGTCAGAATCGCGCAATATCATATGAAACACGGTAATTATTAGTCCATTTATCTTCTGAAACATTCGCGCGACACGGTCAGTCGACGGTAACTGGATTGTGGCCGACAAGCTCGACCGATTAAACAGTATATAGAAAAATTGAATGTATATCTGCGCCATATTCCTCGTCAGCTGAGAACTTCTGTCATAATTTCGGTGTTGACATTGTCGAACACTCGGATGGTAGTCCTAATTTTGTTGGCGATGAAGACAATGATATCATTGTCGGGAATGCGATGACCAATGTTTTCGAACGTATTGAAGGTGAGCAATATCTGAAGAAGATAATTTTTCCAGTAAACAAGCTGATTTAGAGAGCTCCCATACTCTTTGCTGTGTAACCTCAATCATTTTAGTCATTTACGAGTTTTTTAAATTACGTTTCTGCGTAATTTTCAGTTTTTAGGAATTCAGCTCAGTCGGATAACTTTATAACCTAAATATTTTCATAGTTCTTTAAGTGAATTACCTATTCTGTCCATATTTCTAAACTATGTAATTCGTGATGCATTGATCTTCTAGGATAAATCTTTTGTACCTTTACTGACTTATTTTTTTGAGAATATATCTAATAAATTTAATAGATCATTTCTCTATCTTACAGATCTTTTGATTTTAGCATTTGTTTTTTAAATCGCTCTCTTACAGTGTTCTAGTGTCCTTGTCTCGAATGACACATTGATCAATTTGACACCAGAGTTCTTATACACCAAGGCTATTAAAATGGACAGTCTTTTCACACAAAATGTGTCTGATGAGCCAGATGATATACCACAAACACAAGAACCAGTATGGATTCTTGGCAAGAAGTACAGCGCTATAAAAGGTTTCCAGTTAACAATGTGTTAACCCTAGTATTCTAGATTGGATAAGAACTATTTCCTATTTCAGAACTTGATGCCATTCGCAGGGACATACAGTCTAAACTGTGGTTTACATATCGCAAAGGTTTTGTTCCAATAGGTGGTTTCGGTTCTACATTTACCTCGGACAAAGGATGGGGCTGTATGTTACGATGTGGCCAAATGGTCCTTGGTCAGGCATTGGTCTCCTTGCACTTAGGTATAAATAATACAAATAGAAATTTACCACATGCAGAAACCTACTATGAAAATTATTTAAAACAGGCAGAGACTGGCAATGGACACCAGACACAAAAGACAGTACGTATCTGAAAATTTTAAGCAGGTTCGAGGATCGAAGGGCAGCACCATTTTCAATTCATCAGATTGCTCTAATGGGAGCATCCGAAGGGAAGGAAGTTGGCCAATGGTTTGGTCCCAATACTGTTGCACAAGTTTTAAAGTATGTAATAATATGTTGTCTTAATCAAGAACATAAGTGTATCGTACTTTGAGCCTAGCCTCAAACAAATGACTGGTCCTTTCAGAAAATTAGTTGCCTACGATGAATGGAGTTCAATAACGATACACGTCGCTCTCGATAACACGTTAATCGTCAATGATATTCGTGAGTAACATTGGGCTTGTCGATGCGTCCTTTATCCATAAATACCTGCCAGTAAGGAGGAATGATTACAGTGAGACAATGTAAGGTGGAAGGCGGAATGACTGTCGAAGTTGATGGTGAAGAACCTTTAAAGGCACCCAGCCAATGGAAACCATTACTACTTCTCATACCTCTACGACTTGGTTTAAGCGAGATCAATCCCGTCTACATAAATGGCCTTAAAGTAACAGTCGATAAAAAATCAATTAAACTTAATGAAAATTCAATGAAAGAATTAGTTACGTAAAAAATTATATATTTCAGACGTCTTTTCAAATAGCCCAATCACTTGGAGTCATAGGAGGAAAACCGAATCTTGCACTGTACTTTATTGGTTCTGTTGGTACGTCCCTTACTTTGCATTCTACAGATATAATGAATATAGTAAACTGAGAGTTCGTTGTTCAGGGGATGAAGTAATATTTTTGGATCCACACACAACACAACGATCTGGTAGTGTCGAACAGAAAATTGAAGAAAATGAAATAGAAATGGATGCCACGTACCATTGTAAAACTGCTAGTCGTATTCCTATAACTGGCATGGATCCATCTGTTGCTCTGGTTAGTAATATTTTAATATAAACAGATATAAAATTTGGCTTTCTTGCGAATACAGAAAATAATAATTCTCTGATGTGTTGGTAGTGTTTTTTCTGTGCTACGGAGAAAGACTTTAGGTCTCTGTGCAGATCGATGCAAGAGGAATTAATAGATCCTGAGAAACAGCCACTTTTTGAATTATGTACTGAAAGACAAACCTGGTCTCCAGTGGAGGATATTGCAACAGAAGCTTTAGGAGCTGCTGCATCTACTCGTAAGCTCTTATTCCATATATCTATACTTTTATGATCCCCCATGAAAACACTTATCGATTGATCTGTACAGTTTTGGAGTTTGAACATCTCGATCGTCAATATGATACATCCGACGAAGATTTTGAGCTGCTTGGTTGACAGTTGGCCCCTGATAAATACGATGCCGACGCCTGATCATGATGCTAACGCATTATCAATTGAAGAAAAGTGGAGAATTTAATGAAGATATCCTCACAAATAATATGTGATCTTTGCGACAACAATTTTACTCAACGTAAGTAGTAATAGCTAGATAATGAATAAAAATTATTAATACAGATGAGAAAATGTCAGCGCGATATCTGTCAGTGGTGCTTTGTGAATTTTTTCAATGATTATATATCTACTTGATTTTGTGACTTTAATGACATTAAAGATCACAGAGTCCATTCGTTTGCATCACATAGTACAGATAATTCTTTGGGATCCTTACAGAATATAACTTATCCAGTCCAAAGGACATACTTCGTTTTTCTTTTCCGATCTGAAAATTCTCGTGAGACGCCTTAACACAGTTGCGTACCCCATTTAAAGAACTTTGTAAATATTTTATTATAAATACATATAACCGACACAATACCGCTTATCCGTAAACGCAGGGAGTGTACTACATTGAAATGTAACAAAAAATTGTAAGAAACAAATTTCTATATAAAGTTATACAGAGATTGGAGGGTACAGTATTTGTCTTGTGTTCTTAATGACATAAGATACTTACTTACATGCTTTTACTCTGTTACTTGGGCAAGCTGAGTTATTGTTCGATTTTTCCTATCCGTAGGAAACTAATATTTCAGATAATACAATAATAAGAAAAACAAAATATACTATGTATCTCTGATACAAAGAAATTATTAGGTATATCACTAAGAACAAGCGATAGTAGTATATAACATATTTTTTTTTTAAATTTAAGGAGTAATATTGTTCATCGGTATTCCTATTAATTGTTTTTAGGTTACCTGCAAACTTCCTTTGTACTTTATTGTTACGCGTACGATCGATTCTGCGTTAAAATGTATTTTCTATTGTTATACATATAACAAAAGTGTCACAAGCATCTCTGTGTGCTGGACTACTTTTAAAGTGACAGAGTGAACTGCCAATTTTTTTTATTGTGCAATTTTATTTTACAAACTGTTTACTTTGGCAACTTTGAATAATGTGACTGAATTTAACCGACAGTCTGACGTGCAGCAGCTGTTGAATTTCTGGATGAATGTTGCATAATATAAATTTCTATACATGATAAATATTTTGTAAAATCGAACCCAGGAAAACCATTAAAAGTAATGCGCATAAGAATTTAGCTGTCACTGTTCCTTCCGATAAATCGAATTAATATCACATTGGGAACATAAATATTAATTAATGTATGATACACTCGGTCCACTCCTGCATTCCTATTAAAACTTTGTCTCAGCCACATTTGCTGCGCATTCAAATAGAATCTGATTGTCCAATGAAACTTTCTGTATTGTCATTTTGTAAAATAAAACCAAATACACTATAATTCAAATCTTTTACTCAATTACTTGTTGATTTTGGACGTTTTCCAAAGCTTACTGGCAATGCTGCGAACATCATTCTACATTTTAGTCTGTCATGTATCGAACAATGAAGCAAAGATGTTTGTAGCAGTTTGCAAGTAAATTTTGGAACACACTCATAGCGTGTTGTTAGAATAAATATAGTGGGAGACAATTTTTTTGGACGATTTAAAAATAAATATATTTATTGATCTGGCGAGCAATGCTACAGCCAGTAGATACTCTCTGGATTCCAAAAATTCCATTTACAACATCGATGGTATTTTTTTTCTTTTCTTATAATTTTACAATATACATACACTGAATACACATAAGTGAGCAATGCATTTCAAACAGATATTATTAGTGAGCCTCTTCATCCTTTTCATGATCATCAGCGATAGGACTTTGCGAAATTTTTATATTTATTGAAAAATACAACCGAACCCCGTTCTCTTGTTTTTTGCTTCTTTTCTCAATTTATGTTAGCAAACTGTAGTTGTCAATAATTACATTCATGTTTCATATTATGTATTACAAAAAATGCAATGCACTCGATGCGCAGTATATATAAACAAAGATATTTAGCAATTTTGTTTTCGTTGCGCAACAATACTTTTCGAAGGACGGTTCGTTTGGAAATTTTAAACCCAATTCTATTTTTCCTTCTTAATTGATAGAATTATTTTCCAGTGATTATTCTTATCGAATTAAATGATATTTGGCACAGGTAATACCATGTGTCTCGTTTTCGATTTTTTATTTTTACCCAATTTTTTGCGGCAATTAGTATCATTATCCTTTTTTTTACCCAATTTTTTGCATCAATTAGTATCACTATCCTTTTTTTTACTGTTGGATAACAAACATTTTTTAGATGTAACTAATCGCAAGTAAATTCGTTTGAACAATCGTGTTGACGATAAATTAATTTATATGAAAATATAGTTGATTGAGCCTCCATTTAATGGGACGGCCACAAAAAGCGTCGCAATTGACAAGGCAATTAGAATTAATAATGAAAGCTTCTTCGTTTTATCATCCTTTGCTATGTTTTACGAATTTTATGGGTGGTCAGATTTCGAATGTTCCTTTTCATATGATTCTCTTTGCTCTCTTATCAGAAATATTCCTCAATGGTCATCACAAGTTTTACGCTTATGGCAAAATCAATGTATTTAATCATATTTTTTAAATCTCAGCCTGTTACATTGCTAATCACAATATATCTGATAATTAGAGACAGTCATTGATAGTCATGGAAACTAATTGTTACAAATAGGATCATTAGATTGAAAAAGATATCGAGTTACTATACTCGTTAATCATAAAGGTAAAATATGAAAATTTAATATCTCTTTCTTGTCCTTTTACCATGAAAATTCAGTAACTTCAACGAGATATTTAAAGCATCATCAATACCCATAGTAACAATCAAAATATTTAATATCATATAAATATGTAATATTTTAATAAAAAAAACATCTTTGCTGATCTTTTTCTTTTCCTGTCTCTCAATAACTAAAAGAATAAATGTCAGATAGCTGCACCGAAGGAAATAACAAAAGAATAAAATAACAGAAACCAACCAATAGCAATTTTTAGCTTTTGTACTACCACATAGAAACATTACCGGTCAATAATGGTCGTAACAAAATATTTATAATAACATTTGACAAGGATTTTCTCCCTCTCTCTTCCTCTCTACATAATCAACGTACTCTCTCTCTTTCTTCGCGTCTTCTCTAACTTTCTGTAGGAACTTAAAGGGTGCATGTAATATTCTAAACTTATAAATCTATGATAACTTAACGGACAACAACAAGCGAATATATCTTGCTTCCAGCAAACTTAAGCACGAATGGGTGACGAATAATTTGTGATAAAGGATAATAGAAGACAAGAAAAAGTATTAGAAGACAATACAAAGTTTAACGTTGAATAGAATGAAGCATTGTCTTTTAAGAAATTGTGTTAATTAATTGCATACTGTTTTATCTCTTTTTCATCAATGAATTATCTTGTATCGTAAGCGAAAGAGAAAACTGTGAACACTCGTAGTGCTGATACCAAAAGATATTCAGTGTAAGAAGAATCGTAAAGGAAAAAGAAGAGACTTGTAGAGACATTTAACACTGAATTTTTGATAGTGTATATGGACGACGTACACAAACGTATATAAACACGTGGTGCTATTGTCATCACGCGTTCTTATACGTAAAAGCAGAGATAAATTTTTTCTATACAAGATCATGTATCATCAAATATATGTATAAATATACTAATCGTATTAATTAGACGGATTCATTTAATAATCATTTCCCATGGTGGGATATTTTGTTACTCGAGGCAATTCTTAAGGATGCCAAATAGCTGGTAGCTTGTCTATTTTAACGCGTTTCTATTAAACTGATCGTATTTGATGAATAATAGAAATTATTTAGAACGGCTTCATTAGACAAGCCATTGTCAGTTGAAGCTTTCGCATAGACGAATAGTAAACGCGAAATAGTGACAGCAATGCGAATTGAAAAATTACATATAAATATTGTCAAAATATTAACAAGTGTGTCCTTCTCGCTTAAAACTCATTTATCAATTTTTTGCAAATTTTTTCGAATTTTTTATAAAGATTTTTAACGCTTCCAGTCACAATACTGGTAAAAATTTTTCATCGAACTGCACTGCACGAACGTCACGAATTAATAACGTTGCTTGCGTTTCATTGTTACCTTATTATGAAAAATGCCATCTGTCGACATTGAATCGCGTGGCGAATTCTAAAAATAATTTTTTCTTTTTGGTTTGGACATTGAAGTTTTTTAAATTTATAAATTTTCGTCAGTCAGCCTCGTTAGCTAATTGAGCATTAATTGTATTAAATAGGAAGTTGGACTAGCTCAGAAGCAAGTTTTCATTTGTTTTTCATTTTCTCGTATACGAAGTCACTTTGATTCGGAAACAGATTTCAACTGTGCCGGTCTTAAGACCAAATTCGCGCGAGTATTAGGGTCGACGATAATATATATAGAAAGAGAATTGTTCTCATTCTCTTCCTCTGCTATTCTCGAAATAGATCACTTCTCGAGAAAAAATAAAACAAAAATTCCCATAGGATTTCCAATGTCCCATGTTAATGCGAAGCGTATGCTTAAAATCCGACAACAATGAACAAGATGAAAAAGTTATTCATCAAAATCCTCACGTGACTAGAACATCTTTGCAGGGAAATACAAAGATGATCGTACAACAATTACAGTACGACAATGAAACACGGAAATTGGCTTAAACACTTTTCTTGTTCTCTGATATGTTATACTTGCGGTCTTTAAGGTTGATCACAACGACTGTAATGTTATCCAGAGATCCTCTGCAACAGAATTTACATGTCGGTCAAACAATATTCATTGAAATCCGCGATTAAAATCTCAGGCAGGAAACAAAAGGTACCTGTAATAACTTTGCAGGGTAATACTCTTAGCTCCGTAATGCGGTTCGTTGATACGTTCCTTAATAAAAGAAATAGCTTCCTCGTTGGAGAAGGTGTCCCAGAGTCCATCAGAAGCCAACACTAGGAACATGGGATTGTGATCGTCCAAATCAAACGTCAGAATATCCGGATCAGCTATGACTAGTTTTTTATCCTTTAATGGATAATCTCCAAGAGCTCGAGAAGTGGCAAGGATGCCGGCAACTCTCCATACTCCGTTAAAAGTGACGTGTCCACCGGCTTCTCTTATTCGTTTTTTTTCTCTTTGCTGGATATAGAATAGAATTATTTATTTTTTCAATGATTTTTTTAACAATTTACATTGATTTTAAACATTGTTTACTGTGTATCTACCTGTTGAGGTTTATGATCGAAAGACAGTGGTATTGCAGTACCCTTGCCATCGCACATAACTCCACGTGAATCGCCGACATTGGCCACAATTAATTTATTACCCTCCAAGAGTGCTATTAGTGCAGTTGTACCTGAAATCCATTTACAAATTTATTTAACAACAGTTATATAAACTAGATATAAACTAGAGAAAAATGTTTAACAATTACCAGCAACGTCCATATTTTTTTTAGCAGCTTCCACCAGGAGTCTATCGACCGCCAGGACTTCGTCTGTTAGTAATCTAGCATAGTTAATCTTATCTCCATCCAGATAACTGGCAGTGTCTATCTTTGGTGGTGGTTTTTCTCCAGGTTTGCTAGGTCTTACCTAATATGAGAAGAGTTACGAAATTCTGTCTTTGTACGTATATACTCATTTAAGTTAATTAACTCATTAAGAAAACGCACCTCTCTAGTAATTGGTAATAATTGATCTAATTTTCGCAGCAATTCCGGATCTGTAACACCGACGATCTTTTTTGAACACTCATCGGTCTGCGACGTGCTCATGGTTTTACGAAATGATTTTTTACGCTCGACAGAAGTTCCATCTGTCTTTTCATCCTTTTTCGTATCCTTAACATTCGTTTCTTCCTCGTCTTGTTTAGTATTTGTCGGTCTGCCGGCTATCATAGCTTTCAATTCGATGACCCTTTTATTAATATTCGGGATAAGCTTATCACGCGCATAGTTAGCTGCAAACTGTAGACAAAGATTAGTCTAATAAAAATATATATTGCATTTCTGTTCGTTGCATAATAATGTTTAAGACGCATGAAGTTGTGCACCAAGAATTATTAATAGGAAGGAATCAATATAACTTAGTAAATGGCGATCATTAGTCGTCGTACATGATTCCTCTGTTTCCTGCATATCCACATTTTTCGGTGCATCCTTGTACTATATAATTAATTATTTCTAATGCTCTGATCGGACTTTTAACGTCATCAGCTGAACTGCGTTTGCTCCAATGCGAGTCAGTTATTTACGATTTCGAAATTTGTTTAACAAACATTCCTGAACTTAGTCCAAATATATTGAGACTCGTATCGAATCCCTTACCTCGCCACCATGACCGTCGAATACGGCAAACAAAGAGACTCCTGTGTTGTTAATATCATCATTTACTACAAAACGGTCTTCCATGCGCGCCCTATGGCCCTGGACAGCATAAGCAGCTACATATCCCTCTTTCAATTCCCAGCTCAGCTTCTCACCTTGACTTAGGAGTTGCAGTTTGGATACCTGTGACAAGGTCAGGACAACATTACTAGTTTTTTCTACTTCTTCTTTGTCAAAAGCATCTAGGTCAATCATGCCTGACTCGCAACAAGTATTTTTTAACCTTTTTAATGACTTACGATGGCTGCCAAGAGCAGTCTCGGTTTTAAAAGATATGCAAGCACTATGCCGGCGTATCGTAAAGTGGATGAACGTTTAGAAATGATACTGTCCATCAAGATGAAGTAGCTGTGATGTCTTTTATACCTTAGAAGTGGATCGGCCAAGAGTATACTGAATTCTTCCAAGAAGTGTCCTACTCCAAACGTCAACAGCCTGAAGGTAGACTAGCATTACAACCAGAACTGCGCCACACACCAATACCTCAGGCTTTAGCGCATACGCTCGCATCAATCGCCAAAAATAACCCAGCGGCGTGTTCACCCCAGCATTCAGGCCGGTGGGTATCCCCACAGCAAACTTTGACATCAGCTTCATGTGTGATACGTATGTCTGTTAATAACAGAGCAGATACAGATGTAAATATAGGGCAAATTATGTGTCTCCTAATATATTTTGCCTTTTCAAGCCGTAACTGTACAATATACATTACATAGAATAAGATGTTAAACCTTTTGGAAAACTATAATTGTTACAGTATAATAATACATTATTTCTGAACTGTCTGTTTTTATTTTGCAGTAGAAGTAAGCAATCATATTTTTGGTAACATATGCAAGTAAATTAAGTATACTCAAATAATATAATTAAGTACCTTCATCTAAATATAAAATATTAGTACTCTTAGTAATACAAATGAATCATAACCATGCTATTGTTAGCCAAATGCTGTTACTGCAGGTATTGTTTTTAGATATCCTATTACTCCGTTTTGGAGCCAACCGGAAAGGTACTGTCCAATATCTATTTCGTTTCGAGTTTATAGTGATAATTGATACTGATATAATGATAAAAAATACATTTATCCTATATATTCACCTGATACAGGACTCTATCTTCGAGTTCGTCGTCCATAATATCCTGGGAATATTCGCCCGGTCAGGATCCCCCAAAAGCCAGTTTCGCGGCAGACAAAAATAAGTAAAAAATCCTCTGATATCTTGAAACTTGAACTACGCAACGAGTCCCGTGGCAACGTCACATTAAATACCAATGACGATTTTGTCTTACTCCACAGACCAACTTGAAAACCTGTTAGCAATAATTGCACTGATAAAAATCCCTGTTTTTGGATTCCAAAAAGGTAAATCAAAACATTTTTCGCGTCCCCGAGTACCGCGACCATACACTACCATACGCAAGTAATCTTCGCTGTTCTTATAGTCCAATTGTCTAAACTCACGCCTTCGTCACCCTACTGAACGCGCAAAATGGTATAACCCGTTCGTAATAACTCAAGCCACGTTCTTCTGATTGGTTATCCGAATAGGTTAGTCATATTTAAATACATTGGCGGCTCTTGGGATTTTTTACACAACACTCAAAAGTAATATAAGAAAAAATTCTAATTGGCGGCATTCTAAAATTATATCTAGTCTTTCTTCAACAGTATTCTTACCTTTTTACTGAGAGCACCTGTACTTTTTGTTTCCTATGATACATATATTTAAATTCTATTAAAAATATTGTATTAGGTGAAATATCTATGTTCTATATTCGGAATGAGAAAGCAAAAATGCAATGATCCGTTTAGCGGAAATTTGGAAACTCCCCCTTGGAAAACTGTCAAGTGTTACGACGTGGTAGGAGACGTCAGGGAAACATGGCAGCCTAACAGCTCCTGAAGTGCCGTGGGTGCGCGTGATGATTCCATTTGGTTTTATGTCCTAAACGGTGATGAGACTACGGTGTCATCGTGAAAGATGAGCGAAAGAAAGTTCACCCGGGGCCTGGGTAAACCGGGCATGGCTGCACAACTCCGGGAAACCGTATCTCAGGTGGTTCGTGAAAGCACGGTCCAGGTAGGAACCACTGACATACGCTCTTATTATATTCTATATGATCGTATATGTATATATTCACACATGTCCCGGGTTATTTTCGGTACTGCTATGAATGGTAATTACGCAATAATTACTGGAACGTACTACGCAATGTACTGGCCGGCATTTGATTCTATACCATAGGACACTGCCTTATCGTTACTGTAGTATTCTTTCTTAACAATATGTTAAATTTGTTTATCATTCATAAACTTTTATAAAAAATTTGTTTCTCTTTGTGATATTGTTTTTATATCTTATATTCTAATAATTTTCACCTGTTGCTGAATAGTTTATGTAATGATTGTGGATTATCGAACAGAACCTGGATCAGTGGGATCTGGATTTTGATATTTCGAAGAATACATATTATTTTTGTAATCTTCCATAACAGATATTTTGTTTTTTAAAGAACAAATAAGTAGTTATTTATGTATCTGTTTCATATTGCTTTAGTTTACTGTTTGACATATTGTTTACATTTTTGACTAAAGATCAATACATTGGTCCTATCTGTCTGCTATAGGGTTCTACTTTTTGTTATTTCTCAAGAATAGTTTTTATTATGCAATCAGTCTGAACATGCTAATTAGGTTTAATTTTGTCTAATTTTAATGTATATTTAAGAGTACCATTTTTATCTATGTAATCATAGAAGTACTATTAATTTATTTCAGAGTAAACTACACCTAGTGGATCCAATAGATTTTGAGAGTTTTGTTTTGAAGAATAAAACTCTCTTACAAAATGATCCACAGAGGGAACTCTTGCTGTATCCACAGGATGATGTTTCGGTAAGTCACTACATTGATTGTTCTTATCTTATGGAGCATGCAAAATATCGTTACTGACTTAGATAAGATTTCCTGGTAAAATGCAGTATATATTTCAATGAGATCATCCAGCAAAGACTGATATAAAAATTACAGAAAAGTCTCTACAGTAAGACTGGATAGAACCCATAGAGATTCTATTTATATCAAAGAGTAGATTTAGAAAGAAGGTTCATGTCATCAGAATGCTACTATCACGTATATATTTTTCTTGACCTCATTCCGTTAAATTTCTACCGTTGTAGCGTAACACATACAACATGAGTTGTTTTTGAAAATGATAAGCCCTAGTAGTAGTACTCCCACGCAGTCTACTGATATGATTCTTGTATAAATCACTGATATAACATTCAAAGCTACAGATTTCATTAAAAGAACTTCCATTAAGGAATGTAAAAAATACACGAGATATCCATTAACTATGCAAAAGCAGCATTGCTATAAACTGAAGAAATATTTCTCTGGCATTTAGCAAGTGGTCCTGCCCAGACGGTATCGTACGGTGGTACCTACGGTTCAAAATGTTTCGGAAATGACTGATGGTGGTGAGAGTCTCCTCACAAAGGAGTGTCTACGCAGTTACGCATCTAATTGGAATCTGGTACACTACAAATATACAGCCTACAGTGGGACCTACCTTGACCTGCCTAAGTACGTTTGGCAATGCATTAAATTAGAGATACCATAAACGGCTTTTAAAATGACATTTCTCAGTGCCAGTTCGTTGGTGAACTGGTCATAAATTTTCCTTTATGGTTCAAGCAAGCAGGATGGATCTATTAAGGAAATTGTTCTTATTCTTTACAATCCAATAATAAAAGAGGGTACGCTTATTTCTGGGTACCCTAATTAAATAACAATGGATACAATTTTACAATCTTAAGATTATTTCAATGCCGAATGAGGCGACAATCACCAACTGATGTGCATTGCGATACGCGTTTCTAATGTATGCATTGTCGTTTCTCATATTTTTTTTTTTTTTTTTTTTTCTTATAAGCTCCGCATACCAGGTGTATGTACAAGTGGCCTGACGACTTTACAGAATCCCACGTAACCAGTTTTACTTATACTTTTCCATAAAAAGTCACCTTTACTCTTTCACCGTATGTCTGTCTGGTAGATAGAAGAATACCTGAAATTGATAATGTATGCTATTTTTTGAATCCTGTTCTTAGGACTTCAGAACAAAAATGTGTACGAGGCGCTAAGAGTCACCTTGTTGCACAGAAACTTTTTAAATTGATTTTATAACGAGAAATTGCAAGCATTACACATTAACCGCTTGAGTCCCAAGCAGCGCTAACGGGCTGTTTAAAATTGATATCGAACAATCCCAGTATATTTGAACGCTATGGATTAAGACAAGCCCTATCGGCATTTTTCGATAATGTATTTCCAATGACCCCTGAGTTTCAAACGGCTAATGAATGTCTCATATTAACCTGTTACTATCATTATAGTTGGGCAATGATTTTTCATTTCATTGACGTCACTTTATAGGATACCAAAAGCAGATGAACTGAAGGATGAGGTTTACGAGATCGATACAGAAGTCGATCAGGTTGATGAGGTAACTAAAGTAAATGATATCCTATTATTAATGAATAACAATTAATTTAAATTACTAATTATACACATTCGTCTTTTTAGTTGTGGCATTATTTAGCAGGCCGCATTTACAAACCAGTGAGAATGGTTAGACATTAGAAAACATCGTCTGTGTTTTTCTATAATGACAAAATCATATCTTGCACGTGACTTACATTAGTGATTCTATTCAATTGGGCAATGTTCAGTATCCTGTCATCATCGTGTATCACTCTAGTTTATTCGACGTAGTTCCCCAATCATTCATTTCCATATCTATGCACTACTTAGTTCCTCAATCATAGAGGCACTCGAATTTTTTAAGTTACCATTTTTGTATAGTGAAGTACTCTGAGAAATATCTTCATCAAAATAGCTCTGATTGGTTATCATTTATTTTCCCAGGATCTCACAAAGAGCGATGGAATAACTAAGCAAGGATACCTAATGAAGGGTCCGGAGATTGGGAGCAGTGACCGGATGTTTGTCCATATTGGTTCAAAATCCTTTAAAAGACGCTTCTGTTATCTTCGACAAGAAGTCGATGGCACTTATATTCTGGAACTTTTTAAAGATGAGAAAAAAGGCGAGGCCAAGTTAACAATAGTAATGGATTTCTGTACTGAAGTCATAAGAAATCCAAAGCGCGGTCGTTATTGCTTTGAATTACGTATGAGCGGCACTCACAAATCGTATACATTAGCAGCGGACAATGAAACAGATTTGCAGGACTGGTTATTGAAATTAAGCTCAGTATTACAACATTATAAGCAGCAAGAAGAAAAGCGAGCAGCGTCCTTGGAAAGAACTTGCAATACTCCACCGCCGTCGCCACAGCCCATGCAGGTGTGTAACACAGTGTATTAATAACTATTTTACATTATAATTGTATTTATACTAATCGTTTTTGTAATAGGTTTATGGAACTTTGAAAGGACTGGAGCAGAGTATGAATCCTCAATTGATAAAATACTCTAGAGAAACGGACACCAGCATAGCTCTAGCTAGGAGAGAGAATAGAAAACGTTTGTTTAGCATGTATCCTCAAATACCTCATGTTAAAACACCTATAGGAAACTCCAGCGAATCCAGTGTAGATCCATACAAAGAACAATTTGGTCACAGGATTTTTGTCAAGTGCGAAAGTCTTAAATTTAGACTCCAAGCTCCTATAGATGAGAAGGAAGCACTTTGTCAAGTCGAGCCGTATCATACAAGTCTCTGTTTATTCGATGCTAGACACGGGAGAAAACTTACTGAAAATTTTCATTTTGATATTAATCATGAGGTTGTGCGCAATATCGTACAGGAGTTAAGTCCCGTAGGTGTTATGAGTGAGAATCAGGAGAGTATTAAGTTACCAGATGAATTAAAGAATGTAGCGCAAGAATGGATCATGTATCCCAAACAGGTATGATTTTGATTTTCTATTTTAATTGAGTTCTATTACTATTATCTTAATCTTATGTTCCAGGCTATACTCAGTATTAGTAATCCTCATCCTGACATATTTCTTGTTGTGAGGATAGACAAAATTTTACAAGGTAGTATTTGTCAAACTTCGGAGCCTTATTTAAGAGCTACGAAGGATCCACGTCTTGGTCTGAAGGTACATAAGCAAGTCAGAGCGTGCTGTCAAAGGTAAGAATAAGAATAATGTATGGAATCTTATTGATTTGACATAATTCTTATTTTCTTATTTAATTTTAGACTGGGAAATTATAGAATGCCTTTTGCTTGGGCCGCAAGGCCTCTATTTCGATTGTACAGTAACGAGTTAGACACGTCCTCTGATTTCCCTGCTATATACAGACAAGAAGGGAACAAAATAAGGGATGATGAATTACTTAAACTTCTCAGCGAGTACAGAAAGTATGTCTGAGCATTAACAAAGCATCGTTGCAATACACAGAAATAACAGTTTCACCATTTATCCTTACAGGCCAGAGAAATTAAGTAAATTAACTGTGATACCCGGATGGTTGAAATTGAAAATTGATTCAGTGACGGACATTCCTGAAAGTAAATATAAAAACGTTACATGGACCTTGAATATTATTTTGTTATTTATAGTAAAAGGAATTAATAAAACTTCTCTACTTCCAGATACCTTAACAACAGCCCTGGCACCGCTGAAGCCATTCCCAATACCACCTACATCCGAACCAACCTTAGAAATAGCAGAATTCGAGGGTTCATCCGAGAGAGAGGTTCACCCTTATACAACCTACGTGAATCATCTTTATGTCTATCCTCAAACGCTGTGCTTCGATACCCAGAAGATATTCACAAGAGCCAGGAACATTGCCTGTATCGTAGAGCTTCGCGACGACGATGACGAGAATTCTAAGCCATTGAGGGTTGGTTGAACATCATCTCCAGGTATCATAACGTTCAAAAAATGTGTCTAGAGTGTGAGTTCTTTTTTTCACAGTGCATATATGGAAAACCCGGTGCACCGGTTCTGTGTCTGAGAGCATCCTGTGCGGTTTTGCACCATAACGCAGTGCCGTCTTGGTACGAGGAGATAAAAATGAGATTACCGACAAAGCTACACTCTAAGCACCATCTGTTGTTTTCTTTTTACCACATAAGTTGTGACATGAACAAGAAGAAAGAAAATGGCGTGGAGAATTGCGTCGGTTACGCATGGGCACCGCTCCTACACAAAGGCCGGTGAGTTATTTTAATTAAATTCAACGACTCCGCCAATCCCTTGGTTGACGTCCCAGCAGCGAAAAATTATAGCAGCAACAAAGTAAACTGTCCCAAATGCACAAAGGTACAGAGTGTCATAAATATTATGAAGCTTGATTAATCTGCCTACGTGATTCGTCCTATGTCTGAACGTCTATCTCATTTACACATTAGCCAGTCTGTTATCAAGCTTTAGTATAAAGTACAATTATTGTCTGTGATGTTGAGAAATACGATAGGTTATTATTCAGCAAGTACATACATACAATTGTACAGTACATTCCGTTAGGATATAATGTGCTTAATTGATCAGGCTAAACGTGGATGTGGATACGAACGTTCAAGTGTTGCCTGTGGCAACACACTTGCCAGCAGGATACCTTGCCATTCAACCCCTTGGCCTGGGAAAAGGGGTAAGAGTAAGATCATGCTATTCAGTCACTCATTAATACACTTTGTTTTGGGGCATTTGCTTTATGCCTTGTAACCCGTTAGAATTGCATCGATTCACCATTTTTCACTTTGGCACTATATAATAAAGAAACATTCGAACGTTCACAGAATTACAGTGTCGTGGGAACGATATTGCGTACACTTAATTAATTTTTGCATACTCCATCCTTTTTCTTTTTTTTTTTTTAATCAGCTTTAATTCTAATCGATGCTATTTGACGGATTGTGTGGAATAAAGTTTAGGCCTTATAGCTGCGGGCACTTAGCGTGTGTGCGCGCAAACGGTTTTTCGGATGCAGGCATGGAGCGTGTGTGTTTTTGAACTTATTCATCGACTTTAATCGATCATCTGATATGTGAGTTAATTATTTACTGTGGAGGTGCTTTGGTGCGCACTTTTAAAATGTTTTTCCACGTGCGGTTTGCGGTTTTTGGGTGACATTAACGCTTTTTAATAACACATGCATGACAAGGATTTTTGTCTATATACGTTTATCTGAACCATGTTTCAATATCCAATGCTGCAGACTTTTTAAGAATTTTAAAAGTAATGATTGTCTGACGGTAGTTTCTAGGGTAGCCTTTTATTTGTCGGTATTAAGTTGAAATTGATATTTTATTATTAATAAGTTGATTTTATATTTCATGTTAAATTTGTTGGGCTTATGTTTTTTTTTTTTCATATAAATTTCATTAATTGCTCTTCAGTAAGCTTAATTCAATTTCTGTCAGGATATTGAAAATGGGATCTGAGCTTCTGATCATGGATTAATTGGATTTTCATCTCTTAGAACGCCGGACCAGACATCACCTGGATAGATTCCCAGCGACCGATATTCACGGTTGGCTTCCAATTAATATCTACTGTCTTCACGCGCGATCCTCATCTGCACAATCTGTTCGCACATGCTGAGAGAATCCTGGGGACGAAACCCTCTGCGATGCCGTCTGATTCTGAAACCTGCAAGATCCTCAAGGCTGCTCATGCTATACAGCTAGTAACGGCTCTTACATTCTTGCCAACGATTTTAAATCAATTATTCACGTTACTTATAGTCACGAGTAGCGAGGAAGTTGGTCTTTATATTATTCGAGTGTTGATTCACATTATAAATATGGTACATGAGGCTGGACGCAAGGAAATACTTCAGGCATATGCGAAGGTAGAAAAAGATGTGAACAAAAGTTAATTATTCCTTCAATAACACTGAGTATTTATTTTAAGAAATGTTTAATAATTTTGTTGACAGTTTGTCTTCGTCTCACCGTCCAAAGGAAATGGACATGCTACAGTACACGAGCAATTGGGAAAACATTTGCCAACTTTACTTCAGCCAAGTAACACAGACTTTTTGGTAGTGAACAAATTCATGCATCATTCCAGCTTCTTCTTTGATATCATGGTGAAAAGTATGGCACAGCATCTACTGACTACCGGTAGAATAAAGGTAAGTTCAATTTTCACCCATAACTTATCATTGTCTTCGAGTGCACTTGCGATCATTTTGGCAGAACAATTGTATGGGCTTATTACGGCTTGCCAGAGAGGTGCGCACTCGAAGGGTTAAAAGTAATTTTTCTCATAATTCAATTGATTCTGTATTACAGATGCACAGGAACGAACGATTCTCTAAGGAGTATCACAGTAAAATAGAAAATCTCTTAGAAGTAATAACACCATACCTCATGAACAAGTACAAGGAGATGCCAGTGGAGACGCACGAGCTAAACAAGAGTCTTGCTCATTTTCTAAAAAGATGCCTGACCTTTATGGACCGTGGCTTTGTCTTTAGATTGATAAATTCATACATGGATAACTTTTCACCTGGCGATCAGCGAACTCTTCATGACTTCAAATTTACATTTCTGCAAATAATCTGTTCTCACGAGCATTACGTCTCTTTCAATCTACCAATGATGCAGTCGCGTATCACTACACGTGGTAAGTTTGTCTGTTATCAAATTGCACATATTATCTGTACATTTGTAATATAATCATTTTATGCCTGGCTTCGAAGATACAGAGCGAGAGACCGATTGTGATGGTACGTGCCATGTTCATACACTCCCGTCTTTATTGTGGTTTTTTCATGTAGCCATAGTGAGTGGGAGTACGAGCACAATCCTCTTTATATTAAAGTATTGATATTAGATAAAGAATACCTGAGAATACAGTATAATTAGAAATTAGAATTCACTCATAGTACCTCATTCCTCGCAATTCGTTATCGCACCACTTGTGGTCAACACCGATTCTTCTATGTTCACACGTCCATTTTGACTACAGCACCTTTAAGCAATGTTAGACAGGATATTGCGTATATATGTTTATATCTATTCCCTATCTATTGCAGATCTAATGAACGAGTATTGCTTGTCAGAAGAATTTTGCAAGCATCACTTTTTGGTGGGACTGTTACTTCAAGAAGTGAAAATGTCTTTAAATGAAATTGTGCAAATTCGCAAAGTTGCTGTGGCTACTTTAAGAGATTTAATGGCGAAACACGAGCTGGATGACAGATATCAAAATAAGGTATCATATCGTTTGTTATTTGTTGAGTATCGACCTTTAAGTTGCTCTAGTATAAATATCTGGAATATTTAGGGTCAGTTGAGTAGAATAGCCTCCATCTACATACCTTGGCTAGGAATTGTCTTGGAAAATCTACATCGTTTACAATCAGTCAACGATGGAGTTAAGGCAGATTCTAAACAGAATGCTTCAAATAGAATGTCTACCAGCAGTTCCTTCCTAGCAAGTAAAGACACAGCTGCAAATAGTACAGCCAGTGCAGGAACACCAAAATCACTACACAGGTAATTTAAGTAAAAATGACTGCTTAGCAGAACTTCTTTTTAATTACCAATCGTTATATCAGATTTACGCTTCATCTGGATACGCAATCTCCTATTAGGGCTTCGATGCACCTTAGAGATTCTACGTACTTCGCAGCCATTGCTGGTCAGGGTCTAGTTAATGGATACTCATGTACTAGTATCGAGTCGGATACCTCAACGATGTCTAGTGCTTCTCAGTCAAATATATCTCAGGAAACAACTATTGTACGCGAGGCTCTTGAAAATGGGAATGCTGAGCGAAAAAGTCATTCCAGATCATTGAGCGTGACGCAAACCTCATCGAGATGTGACAAGCTTCAACCATCGGAAGTCAAGGATCTTTTACTTTGCTTCCTATTTGTTATGAAGCATCTGGGTGACCATCAGATCATTGCGTGGTGGCAACAGTGCAGTGACACTGAACTTCTTAGATTCTTCACTGTCATTGAGTGAGTATTACGGAATAATTCTTGCATGGCAAATCTTAAAGATTTCGTTTTATTGCAATTCTCACAGTCATTCATGTTTCTTATTTTTTTTTTCTTACTGCAGAATGAGTATTTATCACTTCAAATATATTGGTAAGAGACAAATAGCAGCTAACGCTGCTACTAATTCTGGTAAGCCTAGAACTGTCAAAGCTATGACACTACCTGCCAGAATGGCACCACCAGATTTCTCGACTGACAGTCCTGCCACTGGCACTTTACAGCCACACAATACTGCAGCTCGAGAGAACTTAGTGGATAATGATAGTGGAAAAGTTTATCAGGCTATTTTAGATGCTAATATGACAACTGAAGTGGGTCTTATAGCATTGGATTGCTTGGGATTATTTTGCATTCACTTTAAGGTATACCTCGTTCTAATTCAGGTACCTTGTACGTTTTCGTATAATAAATTTACTGACAGCTCTCCTGCATTTCTTAGGATGCACTTCTAGCTGGCGATGGAGATAATCCAGTTATGCAGAAACTCTTTGACATTTATTTGTCGTTCCTTCAACTTGGACAATCTGAAACGTTATTCCGCCATGTCTTCGCCGGTCTTCGAGCTTTCTTGAACAATTACTCTATAGCCTTATTTCAAGGTAGATATCGTACTTAATGTGAAATCTCTATAGTCGATTTCTTAGTGAATTTTATTTTGTTTTTAAACACCTATTACATAAACGACAGTCTCTCGCGGATGAGCTCTATTGTTAGTAAGTGACAGTAGACAATTAATCAGCGGAAATAAGGAACAATAGGTGTTTATAAACGCGGGCTCGTTATTAACTTTACAACAGCCTATAGAATTCACTATACAGCAAGGTCTTCTCTTTTCCAATCCAGGCAATGCGGTACTTTGCGGTCGTCTCTGTTACGAGTTACTACGCTGCTGCAACAGTAAGCTGAGTTCTATCAGGCAAGAATCGTGCGCTCTGTTGTATTTGCTTATGAGAAGTAACTTTGAATTTACAAGTAGAAAAGGATTGACGAGAGTGCATTTGCAAGTGAGTGAAACAATACTTCAAATCGGAAAATTGATAAGTGTATAGTATTGAGGGATATAATCTTTAATTGTCTTATTTGTTTCTCAGGTGATAATATCAGTCTCCCAAATGCTGGGGAACGTTATTGGACTTAATAATTCCCGTTTTCAAGAATCCTTATCATTGATAAATAGTTACGCATCTTCTGACAAGGTCATGAAAGGGACAGGATTTCCGGTTGAGGTTAAGGATCTTAACAAGAGAATCAGAACTGTATTAATGGCTACAGCACAAATGAGAGAGCACAATAACGATCCAGAAATGTTGGTGGACCTGCAGCACAGTTTAGCAAATTCATACGCCAGCACACCGGAACTAAGACATACGTGGTTGGAAACGATGGCCAGAAATCATGCGCGGGACGGAAATTTCTCTGAAGTTCGTTATACTACGACATGTTAATATTAATTGTGGTAATTATTTTAAATGTATCTTATTTCTCATTTATAGGCGGCTTGCTGTCAGTTACACATAGCTGCACTTATGGCGGAATATCTAAAGCTAAAGAAAGTTCATTCCTGGGGTGCTGAAGCATTTGACAAAATATCTGTCAATATTTCCAGGGACGAGCGTGGACTGAAGCTCGATGCTGGTGAGATTTGTATGTCTTGCACATGTTTGTTTCTGCATTATCCAACACAAGCACGATTAGGGTAGTGATTAAGAAAAAAAAAGTCAGCCTCCCTTAACAATTGTCATATCCTATGCATGTTAAGAAGAATGATTCTGAGTTAGCATCCATTTTGTTGTGCAATGTGGTAAATGTCTTGTTTTTGTATTACAGACTTGGGATCACAGTTTGCTGGTGTCTTTGATATTTTCGTACGCCCCGGTAGCCTTCCTTGTATTATTGTATTGTTACGCTTATTATTTGCTTGACATTTTGTGCTTAGTCCCTTATTAATGATGTTATCTGTATATTGAATTAAGAATCATATTATTTATTTCAGGCGTACAGGATATTCATTACAATGAATATCTCCTATTGGAACAATTGGAAACTTGCGCTGAGATGCTGGAGAAGGCTGAACGTTTTGAACTCCTTGGACATCTTTATCGTTTAATTATTCCTATGTATGAGAATAAAAGAAATTATGAGGCCTTGTCAAATTGCTATACGCATTTGGCGCAGGCTTGTAATAAGGTCGTGGAGGTCAGCAAAAGTGGAAAGAGACTCCTTGGCAGATTTTATCGGGTCGCTTTCTTTGGAAGTGTAAGTATATTTGTATTTTTATTTTTTAGATTGTAGAATTAATTTAATCGTATATACAGGCTTACTTTGAGGAAGAGAATGGACAGGAGTACGTTTACAAGGAACCGAAAGTAACATCCTTATCAGAGATATCGGAACGTCTTCATCGTTTACATTCAGAAAAATTCGGTGCGGAAAACGTAAGAATGATTATGGATTCCGTACCCGTGGATATAAGCGAATTAGATACCAAGACAGCATATATCCAAGTGACACACGTCACTCCATATTTTGAAAAATATGAATTAGAAGCACGACCAACAGAATTTGAACAGAATCACGATGTATCCTGCTTTATGTTTGAGACACCATTTACAAAGGAAGGAAAAGCCAGGGGTAACCCTGAAGATCAATGGAAGAGAAGAACAATCCTAACGAGTAATATAAAATCTTTCAAAATCCTCAAATATTCTCACTTTCTATTATTTTATTTCAATACTTTTACTTCGCAGCTGAGTACTCCTTTCCCTATATTAAGAAGCGAATATCAGTAACAGAAAAAAGAATAATGGAATTAAGTCCCATCGAAGTGGCTTTGGATGAGATGAGACAGCGAGTGCAGGAATTAGAAGACGTAGCCCTGATAGCACCAACCGATGCCAAGAAACTTCAATTGAGACTTCAAGGAAGTATATGTGTAACTGTAAATGCAGGACCCCTAGCCTACGCATCAGCATTTCTGGATCCAGCACTTTCACCACAATATCCAGATGACAAGGTAGAAGAACTAAAGGATGTCTTCAGGTAATTACGAGAATTCACACATAAAGCAAAATCTATAATTCCTACAATAATGATCACTTTAACTTTTTATTACAGAGAATTCGTAAAGATTTGTTATACAGCGCTGCAGATAAACAGCAAATTGATCACGTCGGATCAGCACGAGTATCAGGAAGTACTTCGTGAGAATTACCAAAAACTTTGTCAAAATTTATCATCCTTGCTTGGCGAACCAGTCTGGCCTGACGAACAAATAGGAAGTTGGAAGCGCAACAGCGCTGCACTCTTCAGTGCTATTAGTGGTGCTAATAATCATACTAGTACCGCCTAAGTCAAGACTTACCGGTTAACGGGTATTTAAAATAATATCGTCCCAGGTATGAATAATCATACACAAATATATATACATATATAGATTTATATACATATAGTCCCAGTTGATATAAAAAGCAAAAAAGGTACAAATTATATTTCTTTTAACCTCGCTTATCAGTTTCTTGCTAAACCGCGCAGGCGCATAACATTGCGAGCTGTGCCACTTTATTATTTTATATTACAGTATCTAATGTACCGTGCTTTTCAGCTAGAGCCACCAGCAATTAGTATGAAATTTATACATTTTATATTATATTTAATAACTAATATCAGCTTGCTCTCGCGCTAGGCTGATAAATTCTAGTTAGAATAATTTTTCACGTTCTCATTGATATTAGAGAATAAAAGCGAAGTCCCGTACCAACGTGTAAATCGATAGTGCTACTTTAACGAGATAATAATATTAGCCAAATCTGTGAACTTTGATAGAGTCGGGATTGAAGAGTAAATCGTGAAATTGTTCGTTTCTGTATTTCTATTTTTTTCTCTTCATTTTGGAATTCGTGGAATACACGATTGCGGGAAATGCGTGTGTTAACTGGCTCGTGATAGCGCATGTGGAACTAATATAAGTTAATTTAAAGTTCCGATAAACAAGCGCCAATTAAACAATTATAACGAATAAATTGATGCGATGCTTTGATTGGACAGAAGCTGTGTAATGTATCGGCGTACGTGCGTACAGGGTGTCCGGAATGAAAGTGATAGTGAGGAAATGTCTCGCCGTGTTTAATCAATTGATAATTCACTGAACGCCCAGGTATGCCAAGAAGTGATAAGAGAGTATTATAATAGGATTGATAACGTAGAGACACGGACCTAGGTAATTGGCCGGAAGTAAAGAGATAACACTGCCGTAATGTTCAAGTAGGGAATGAATATATGCAGGATTTGGTCCACCGTGTAAATTTATTTACGTTCACGAACTTATAAATTTTAACGACTGACTATTGAGTGATTTTTTGGATTCTTCTTTCTCTCCTCTTATCCGAAGACTTTTCTTCTTCTTGTATGTTGTTCTAGTATGCTACGTCGTGCGTGGTTATTGTACTATGGAATGGAAGGGATGTTAAGAGGGATTTTGGCGATTCTATTATCTTAAGGAGGCTGGAGCGTTTCACGCTAGTCAAATCAGTGCTAAATTTTAGTAATCGTCTTTGTAAAATTGTATGCATTATGTAAAATTCGTTGAATGTCATTTGTATTACTACATGTGCCCTTAATCCGGAAACATTGATGCTGATTGATTTGCAAAATATTCAGATTAGTTCTAAAATAATATATAATTCTTTACCGTTTTAAAAATACGGGACCGCTTATTCTGTTTCTCAAAAGATTCTCTACAAATTGACCGTCGAAATATTGAATAGTGCTTACAGGAAAGAATTCGTAAAGGATTATCTAAGAAACGGTTAAAATCGGTCAAAAATTATGGATTATTCTTAGAAAAGAATTTTAAAAAATGTACCTCTTCGGAAATCGATATTAATCCGGTAATATTATTGTAAATTCATCGATACGAATGTGTCTATGGGTTATGGGCATATGTTATAATACAGTCACCCTTCACTGCAATCAATTAGTCCATAAAACTTTGTAAAAACGATAAAAAGTATTTAGCACTAATTTGACTAGATTAAGACGCTTCAACCTTCTTAATATTAATCGCAATAACAATAAGGAAGCGAAATGATATTTTACAGAAAATTTATAATCCTACTTAGTATATTTAGATAGGTGAACGCGTGTGGTGGGGCATTTATGGATGAACAAATTGTATATGAATTTATTATAAGTTTTTTTTTTGTATATTTCAGCACCTTTATGTAATAGATTTAATCACACAGAATGTACGCATGCGCGTATAGTGTAAAGAGAAGGGTAGTGGGCGATTGAAATCGTCCTCGCATTATTACAATTAATTGATATTTATTATATTCTCTTAGTTAAGGTGGTACGACTTGTCTATTAAATAATTATTATACGTCATTAAACTTTAGGTAATGTTTTGACATATTTTTTCATTCGCTCCAATCAACGTTTTAAATTTTGAACTTTTCTCTCTGTATAAATGATTTGTTATAAACAAAGTTTGTGATATATCTTCTAGAGCGTAAACGTAAAAATTGAAATCACGCGCTCCCTTCTCTGGTCATTGTGACACCAAGCTGTTATTCGCGCTTCTTTTTTTTCTTTTATATTATTCAGCAATATCATGTAAATATACAGTGTCGGGTGCACAATGTTTTTATAGATAGTTTAGCATAATGTAAATTCGGGATGAATTTTATTTTCTTCAAATTCCAATTCAGAGGTCTCGTCCACCCGTGTGAAGCCCGCGCGGATGTAATTGAATTTAATATATCGTTGTTAATTTGAGACATTTACTCGAGTGTTAATTAATTGTGTATTACGAACGACTTTATATGTAAAAAAAAACAATGCGTTGACGCGAAACGGCGCTTTCACGACGTTGACGTGGAATATTTTTTTCTTTACTTTCGTTTGAAATATCCAATGTTTACATTATGTTGATTATACAATTTTATTTTTTCACTTTAATCCGATCCAAAGATATCGGCCAGATTTAAGAGTCTTCAGTATCAAAGATTTGAACGATGACTTTATTTGTTTATATTGGTATTATTATTATTATCTTTATCTTTGAGGCGCAAACTGTTCGATCGTCGAGTGAGATGTTTTGATAAAAATGAAATAGAAAATGGAATTTTTAATTAGAGTGGAATATGAGTAGAAACTATATATATACAGTAAAAATGTATATGCGTGAACGCATATGATACATTAATCCAATAAATACGAAATCTCATTCTAACGTTACACCGATAAGGCTGACTTAAAACATATACACGATGATGCTTATTTACGAGCAGAAGAATTTATGACTGTACAATGTAATTCGTTTGCCGGACGTGTCTCCGTAGATAATAGATTGATCATATTTACTGGCAACATACAAACAATCAATCCTCATGGGTTTGTCGTTACACGTGTTAATCGTAAGAAAATTATAAAATCTCCAATATACTTATTGTATCTTCAAACTAAGTATTAGGGAAATGAAAACAATTGAAATACAATAGACTGTCAATTATAAATTCATCAATTAAAGTCAGACTTGTGAAACATAATTCGTTCTAAAACAAATAACCTGCCCGTTGTGACTAGAGTCTGAGGGGGAAAAAGTATTTTCAGTACATTACATTAGCTACAAATTTGCATTGAAATTGCATCAAGGTATACCGGTGACTTTTTGATGTTGAATTTATCGATTTCTCGTTAACTCCCATGAAAAACCATATTGGATGTTGTATTTGTCCTCTGATACAGACTACCCGTAGATTTATTACCAGTGAAGTATCATCGAGACCAAATAAAATCCGACCAAAATTCTATTATTATCTTTCTACACTTTGAAAACGCACAAATAAACTTTAAGAAATATTGTACGTCAGTCCGAGGAAATACTTCTGAAACTTGCTGTTATTACGTTTGTAGAGTAACGAGTAGTGCAATTGTATGATGGTGATGATTAACGTAAAGTGTAGAAGGAAATTTAGTCGTCCAATTATGTAGATCCTCTGTAATAATATTTATTGACAATTATTAATTAGGGCGACACCGTATAACTGCACGTTACTTAAAGCTGTATACGATATATATAAGCTTGAGGAACGTGTACGCATTCTTGTTTTTAATTGTTTTATGACGTGTACGTGACGACTTTGAAATTTCTACATTTATTACAATCGCTGCTTTTTTACTACCTGGTATAAAATCTTTGTTCGTTTGTAAAGGCGTCCAACTCGATGTAATTACGTTTGCCCAATTAATCGGTATAGTACTCTGTATTTAGTATTATATTATTATTGAAAGTAATTGTATTTATTAATGTACCGTCTCACAATAAAACTCAGTATCACGAAATCTTGGTTATAGTTCTTTTATTCAGGGTAGTTGTAAGATATATGTTTTATAAAATGTTTTGGCTAAAATGTTTTGTAAATCATTGTAAATAGTAATACCCTTACAGGGAGTCGTGGGAAAGCCCTTTAGAAAATATATATATGCTACTTTATACCAAAGATGAAGTAACTGCACGTGTACATACAATACAGGGTGTGGAACATATACACGTGGTAACTACATGCCGTCTGCTGTCATCAGTTTCAATCAATTGTCAGCTATTGAAGGAAGTATCAGAATCAGATGGAGAGTGAAGATGATGATGGTACTTCAATACTTGCAGAGCTGGAGCGCATTAAAAAAGAAAGAGTGGTGGATCAAGTAATAAGGGTAATAATAGAATTAAAATATTGTTGAACATAATTGAAAATTTGAATAGATGCTAATCTTATTGCGTTTGGTTATAATTACAGGACATGAAAAGAGACAGAAGGAATAGAATGTGAAAATAGAGAGTACTCTCTCCAGCAATCCCTTCATTATTTTTCTGAATCTGGTTGCACTGACATGAAAGTAAAAAGATGATGTGTTTAAGAATTGTATGCATTTTCAGCTAGAATAGAAATCAGGTATCTTCATAAATGGTTCTCTGAGAAGTGAATTTCATCGTTAATATGTGAGAAATATGTTAGAGTGTCACTGGTCATGAATTATTTACAATTTGGTAAATCGAACCGTCCAATTTTATACGTTCTCTGTGATAATATTTATTAAAAATTTTGTATGAGACTATGTATTATAACTTTATAGACTGAGATATGTATTTTTTCTTATACCCAATCATTTCTTTTATTACTTGCATAGACTCTATTTGTAAATCTGAGTGATTTGTAACTATTTTCACAATTAATTGAAACAGTACTTTGTAGTCAGATTTATATTATCATTGAAAATATTGTATGTGTCCAACGGCCTGTTACACAATAAAAATAAACATTGCTAAATGCCAAAACCTGATACCTTTTTTATTATATCTGTTATTGATTTATAGTCTGCGAATAATATAATTTTGAAAAAAAACCGCGCTACTCGTGACGCATAATTATTACAAAAAATTAGTAGCGTCAACAGTGTACCATTAAATATTTTCATAGTTAAACGTTTGTATTTTATATATTTTATGACTTTCTTAGAGAAAAATATATACCTATTTTTTTGAAAATTATGTGATTACATATTGAAAAAAAATATCACATGGAATAACATTTCCGCGAAAATTCTTGTATCTTATGAAATTCTTTGATAACATTTTAGATGGCGCTGGCGTAGGACGCGCAGTAAAACCAACCAATAAGGAAAAAGAAAGACACATAGCTGTGAACAGTTGGAGAGTGCAACTATAACTCAGTGAAGAAAAGCGTAAAATTTGATTGAAAACAATATAAATATATTTTGCTGCAAACAGGTGTATATTTCTTTGAATAAAATTATCCAAGTCAAAAATGACGACCGCAGCGAGGCCAACATTCGAACCAGCCCGTGGAGGACAAGGACGTGGTGAAAAAGATTTAAGTGCTATATCAAAACAATATAGTAGTCGCGATTTACCTTCGCATACAAAGTTAAAATATCGGTAAGATACTTATTAAATAGTCACCGATATAAATATTTTTGTTTAGTATTATTTGTATGCATGCATTTGATATTTGGATCTATATATTTATGAAAATAGGTAACATAACCTATACTTCTTTATGGTGAACATTCTCTTTTGTATAGTGAACATGGTCAGGGAACTATTGAGGAACTGCGCAACCGTGATTTCCGTAAGGAATTGGAAGAGCGTGAGCGAGAGAAGGACAAATCCTCTAATAGACGCATGATTGAAATTGCCAGAGAAGCTTTGCCTCCTAGTTCCAAGAGACAGAAATTGGATCAAGTTCCTGCCGCCAGCTTGGATGCTGATGATCCCCTTGACGAAGATGAATCAGATTCAGACAGTGAAGATGATGATAGTGCTGCAATCTTTGCGGAGCTAGAAAGAATCAAGAAAGAACGAGCAGCAGATCAAGCAAAACGAGTATGTTATACATTTATAATATCACAGTGTTATAGAATTTCTGAATATATTGTAACTCTTGATATTTGATATAACAGGACATGGAAAAGAAACAAGAAGAGGAAAGAATAAGGATGGAGAATATTCTCTCTGGAAATCCTTTACTGAATTATTCTTCCCAGACTACTCGTACTGACATGAAGGTCAGAAGAAGATGGGATGATGACGTTGTCTTCAAGAACTGTGCGCGTTCTGAGCCAAAGAAGAAGCAGGATGTGTTCATAAACGACTCTCTGAGAAGCGAGTTTCATCGTAAATTTATGGAAAAATATGTGAAGTAAAAACTGACATTAACAATACGAATGACAGAATACTATTCTTAAACAGAATAACATTGATCTATTGTGTCATGTATGACAATGCTATTCCTGATCTTTGTAAATAATCTTAAATACTTTTTATTTTATCATAAGAATGAACTCTTAACGTTCCCAGTTAAATAGAATGCCATTCTTACATTCAAGTCACCATGTATCCTTTCCAATACTATCCAGCTACGAACAAGGTTCGAAGTCATTGTTTATTATACTCTCAATTAATCTACCCTAAAGGAATGCGCCCATCTTATAGAGAGGTCGGTTAAATATTTTTCACATTGAAAAAATCCTCGAGGGGGCTCGTCTGTTTATTTGTCCTTTTCAAGTGGGCAAACTTGCCTCTCGTTTGATTATATTTGTACAGGATCCTCACATACTATTAACAGCTTGCTGTTAACTTCCCTCAAGAAGTCCCTACACCCTTTGAGGGCTTTGACTCTTCCTGTTATATTCTGTATGAACAAAACGATGAATGGACCCTTGGGATCATTCACACGGCTCCTTACAAGCGAGATAAGAATATTTTATTCATTACGTAATAATCTATCTCTATTCGTCTAATGAAAAATATGAATATCCATTAACAAACTAACAACCCAAAAAATTCCATAGATAACATTCTTATTACGTACATAACTTGTAAATACTGGATAAAGAAATATAGAAGAATTTAATAGAAATTCCTACATTTCTAATTATACTTAGTATACGTATCTGACACGATATGAATTACCTTAATAAATAAGTTACACCATACCGCAAGACAGGACTATCCCGTTTGATTTTATTTGAACGGGGAACCCCCCGGGAAGGTTCGACAAAGAGGTCGTTAAGTTCTTTGTATGTAAAAATAAAGATAAAAAAGTGGAATTGAAAATAGAAATAAAGGTGTCGAGACGACTGCATCGGCATCAGGATCGGGGCGGCCTGGTGTTTCGGTAGCGGTCCGATCCGGTCTCCCGTGTGCGAGTATAAACCGCTGGGTCAAGTATAACCGGTCCCAGGGTCCCGACCGGCGCGAGTGCCAGAGGCAAGCAGTCTACCGGTGCACAGCTGGTATCGGTAGACTCCCTGGCACCGACCTGGCCAACAGAGAGAGCCAGCCGGGCCCCACCAAGAAATCAAGGCAAACAGAGATCACGTAGAACGCGCGCGCACATCACACACATGTACATACACTTATCAGTATCTTCTCTCTATCCCTATCTCTCTCTTATTCTCTTGTTCCATTCTTTATTTTCTCCAGGCAAGATTCTCGTTCCGACCAAGAGAATTTGCTCCTCCTTCAACTCCGTATCTCATCCCCACTGATCTGCTCTGTGAATTTTTCTTTTATTTATTTATTTACCTCCTATATACATCCTCTATTTACTTTATTTATTATCTTGGTCCATGCGCGCGCGAGCACGCCTGCTTGGCTGCCTATCTGTCTGTCTTCTCTTCCTCGCGAGTCCTCCTGGGTAGCTACGCGATGATGCCCGTCCACCAGGGCTGTAGAACGACCTGACTTTCTTTTACTTCATCTTCGTAGTCTCATTAATTATGAAAATTCTCTTTTCATTCTCACACAAGTTACTAGGATTTTTTTTTCCAATTTACGAACCCGTTCTACGCTCACCACTTTTTATTAATTTACTCATCCTCCTTCCATACGTCCATCTTAGGCATTTTATCAGAACCAAGAACGCACTTTGTACCGTGCTCCTTGGCAATTGCCTTTTTATTCCTCTTTATCCGGGTTCCACACGGTGCATCGAATTCCACCCAGGTTACCAATACGACAGTCCGATTCACTTTCACCATAACATCCTGGTCAATGCTGTATAAACATGCATTTTGAAAATAATTAATGACACCTTTTTTTCAGCGCGCCTTTCACCGTATTCAAATTAAATAAAAAAATGAAAATGTTATCAGCATCTGCCTTGGTCTGGAGTCTGTATCAATAGAGTCAATGAAAGGTAAAATTCATTTCTTGACTAATCGCACCTGATACCACAATGAATTCTGATCTGTGTTGTGTTTCATGTGTCGTAGATCATCGTCTATCACTACGTGGGGAGGAACTTCTTCGTCGCACGGTAGTTATGTTCACCAGCCCTGGTCGTTTGCGCCACTTTAGAGCAGAAACGGTGTACGCCTACCTCTTCGGCAGGGGCGGTCCTATCTCTATGCCCCAGGGACGTAGCTGAACGCGGTGAATTCGGGTGGCAGTATTGCAGGGGCACTGAAACAATACTGGAATCATTCTTCAGCTAGACATTTAACAATGTACACCGCTCCTGTTCAGTCGGAGTTTTTTTACGACACGTCGTAAGTCACCGCGCAGTATTATCTGACTGTCTCTCTATTTTTTTCTCAGGCTATAGTATTGTGTCTACTTTATGTTTATATACTATTGGTATAACGCGCACGACCCAGAGGCTCTTGACAAAATGAAAGTTGACGCTCAGATTACATAAAACGAGGATACGATCTCACCTTCGCTTCCTTACAGTCGACGTAGAACTTCCCTCAATTGTCAGGATATCCAATATCAAAACAAACGAACGAACTGGCAGACGCCCGTTTTCGCTCAGAAAGGTACCCAAGGTGCTATCCTTATCTGCATGTTCTACAAGGCTATTGCAACTCCGTTATACATTATAGCACAGTATAACACGAAAATAGATGAATTCTGTTCCTTCTGGAAAAATCGAGCGATAGGAAACGGCGCCAAAAATGGTAAATACAATTTTCCTACTTTTAGCCACCATAAATCATGGTAGGTATAGCAATGTAGAGAATTACAAAAAAAATCACTCCTAGAAAAGCTACAAAAGCTATGAAACATTAGCTAAACTATTTAATAAAAAAACTTGTACAGAATATTGTTTGGTACTTATGGTATTACTGTTTTCAGATGTCAAAAGCAATGGTGTACAGAAGCGCAAGGACTGATTGTGAATTTATATTAAGTAAATGAATATGGAACTGATATAGACATGGAACTGAATATGGAATAGAGAAGACTAAAATGGACTATAAACATTGTGATGAAGTGTTGAAAAATTGGGATTGCACAAGGTGCGCTCGTTCGAAGAGGATGGGTACCAGGGTTCGCTTGGTACGGTCCTGGGAGGCGGTGGTGAGGCCTCGTGAGGAACTGTACAGAGGTGTAGGTATGGGCGATCGGGCCAGACAAACAGACTCGCACTGGCATTGCAGACCCGCAGTGGTCACCGAGTAGTTAGTCAGTGGTGGACGGAACCGGGCGGCACCGGCGGCATACCGGGGACACTCTTCGCGACGAGGACGACTTTCCAGGGAGTCTTCCGCCCCGAGGTGGTTGCGGTGTAGCAAAGACAATTGAGAGAGGGAAGAAAAAAAGGAATACTAAGAAAATCATATAGGAAAGAGGAAATAAAAAAATAAGCGTAACACTCGGAGAATATAAATAAACAAGTGCCAAACTTGGGGAGGAAGTTCGCAAGAGATGGTTTCTAAGAGCGGGATGGATCTGCGTATCCCGGTACACGTGTCAACGTCTTCCTCCTATTCAGCTTCCACTTCCTCGACCTCTTACTCCACGTTTACTTCCTGGAGTCCACGTTTCTTTCTCGTACTCCTTGTCGGGCAGCTACTCACCCTGACCGATGGTCAACGACTCAGTGGACTCTACGTGGACAATGGCCTCGATCAGACAGTCGTTCACAGGGTTGTTACCCAGCGTGAAAAGCGCGAAGTGGAGCACGAAATACTCAATCTTCTTGGACTACCAGACAGACCCAGGAACACTGGCGGTAAGGTGCCTCAAGTCAAGAGATCAGCACCCAAGTTCCTCTTGGATATCTACAAGAATACTCTTGGCGAGGATGAGGAAAAACCGGTCACCCTGCACACCCAGACGTCCGGAGAGTTCGACCTCACTGGCCAGGATCTCAGGGCCATCGACCAGAGCGATGTCATCATGTCGTTTGCGGCGCACAGTGAGTGATCCACGTTTATATTTACGTTGTTTACCACTTGTTTACATGTTACCATCGTTCAATACGATTTTTTCCTTTATCTTCGCATTTTCTTGCACCTCTTTTTACTTGCCGATTCTAACGTGAATATCGATGATTCAACCTCACTCGGATCATTTATGTATGCGTATTTCCAAGATACTCTTTTCTATGGCTCCTCTTGTTTCGCTGTCAATGAATGATGCTTTCGCGGGTTTCCAATGAACGATATGACCTATCGCAAGGCCGATACGCACAGCACGTATCTTTGTACGACTCTGTGTAATTGATGTACGGTATTAATGAAAGTGGCGCGTATCTTTACAATGACTCTCTGTAAGCTTCCTCTTGCGACGCCATAATCACTGGTTGTTATGATTTTTATTTTAAGTCGCCATACACTGCCATTCTCTGTAGAAACAAATCTGCACTTAAAGTTACCTTTTGATGCATCAGTCCAAAGAATAGTGTACGTGCGGACTACTGAGTGCAGCAGTAAGAAGTCTCAAGGGAATATGGAAAAATTGCTGAATTTTTTCTTGTCACATAACCAGGAAGGAAAATAAACATCAATATCAACAGCCGTATATACAATGGTCAAGGAAGAACCATGGAAACGTACACTTACTTCAATTTACTAATCTCTATGTAAAAGTGCCCTGGGCTAATGATTTTCTCATTTCTCATGTCTCACAAAGGATTTTACAATGGCGCCTGTAGTAACGGCGTGCCAGGTTCTTGGGTCCTTTTGGGCCAGTTACCTCTCAGCTCCGCGAGGAAGGTACAGTCATCACTAGCCCATACTGAAAAATGTATAAATTAGGAAAAAGAAAAATAAGCACAATTTATTATACAGTTCCTGAATCAATGCGCAAGAAGTGTGACTCGTATTCTAAGAAATTCATGTTCTCATATGTGTATACATATACACATATACGTATACTCGCGTCTCATTTCTTTTCTTCACCCTTTTTATTTTCTCCGCAGCTTCGTCTCACTTTATATCTCCTTTACCTCTTCTTCTTCTTCCTCCACCTCTTGGGCTTTTTCTTTTTTTTTTTTTTTTTTTCCTTACAAGCGAGAACGTTCTAGGCTCGGATGTGTGTTATGCCGTGCGGCATGCATATAAATTAATACCTATAACCATAACTTATTCGACATGTACCCAACCCAGTACTGGGAACTCTGTCGTTCGATAAAAACGGACATAAATTAAATCGCTATTACGTGTGCCTACCATGCCCAACGAGAGTTAATTGATTGGCCGAGTATACAGCATGTGCAATTTATGACCATCGTCTGTGCGAATTTCGACGAAATCTTTTGGTATGACTTACCGTGATCCCAGCTGGTCGATACTGATCGTAAGCGATTGAAAGAAGATGGGCTTCTGCTTTCCTTATCTCCAGTGTATCGACATTATTTTCTTTAAACCTTATACATTGTTATTCCGATCAGTTGACTCTTGTTCGTCTGAGAATGCTCTTCCTGGTTTGTGTATTTACAATTGCGCAATGCAAACGCGACGGAAGGTCGCGCGGTATCTAGGTCCACGCCGATCTAGTTAGTAAACGTCAGAAATCCCTAGGCAAAGTATAGGGGAAAAACAAAATTGGGTTAAAACCTCTAAATATTTTTATTCGACAGTTTGTATCACGTCTGACACGGTTGCGGCAAGAGTGACAGATGTTGAACATGGTGATTCAGTGAGAGGGAAAGATATTTCAGGTTAAAAAATTATTGAAGACCATCAGAGTAGCCGGGAATATGAAAATTGAGCTATTTTGCCAAATTCTATTAAGTTCCCTAGTTTGCATGGGTACTAACTGTGCCACCCATAGTGAATATATATATATATCACCCAACGAAAGCCATCCATTCATTTATCTATCCATCTAAGAATCTATCCACAGTCCGGACAGTTGTACAGACGTGAGTACCAGAGCGCGGTCCATATATTACCAGAAAGTTTCACCGGGTGGGTCCCTCAGTTCCCAGGAGTACGAGGAGGAAGGTTTAAGAGGAAGAAGAAGAAGAAGTATCAGGAGGATAGAGAGATGAGTCAATATCTCTCTTTCCCGTGGAGTCAGGCCGTGGTACCCTATCCCAGGTAAAAATGTCTCAACTTGGGGGCCCGCGCGTTCGCCGCGGGCGCATTTCCTTCTTCTTTTTTTTGTTTCTTCTTTTTCTCTCTCTCACTCATTCTTCCCCCTCCATCAGCCTTCTCACGGGGGTCCCAGCTTCTAGGGAGGGTGGTACCCACGAGGAGTAACGAAGATGAGAAGATCAGCTAAGAAGAGACTGTTTCAAATGGAGTCTGTATTTGTGGACCCGTAAGAGCGTATATATACGTCACTGGAGTATCCTCCTCCGTGTATACAGTATAGAGAGGGTTCTGTGAGGGAGGTATATCTTATGGGAGGTATATGGTATGAGACCGTATAGGAAGGGAGTAAAAAACAAAACTCTACTCCTCTTCTTCTTCTGGCTCTCCGGTGAGCAAGAGCATCGGGGGCCCCAGGATCGTCCCAAGCTATTCGGACCACCCCGAGTGGGGTTCCGCTCTCGCTCGTGGCAATCAGGTGCCGTTGGAATGCGGCCGTCCGAAAAAACAAAACAAATTTTTATGCCCTTATCCCCCGGGAACATTAGGCATTACTTAGCCCCCTGGGAGCTCATGGGACCTGCAGGATTTGAGAAGGAACTACGGTGTACGTACTATAGGCATGTACCTGTCTTTTTGTGTATGGGTATACGTATATATATGTGCCTAGATACTTTTACTAGGAGATGACTTTCTATATACTCCGAGTTATCTCAGGGTAGACACTGTGAAACTTTTACTACATACTTACCCCTCGCTTAAGAGGAAGATATAGAGTTTGGTCCGCTGGTGGTGGTAGTCACGGGGCCTTAAGGCCCGAAGGATACAGGTGCTTTTAAAAAAGGATGATTTCACGCTGCGAATTGTCCACGGCTCGTTATACGTTTCATTTATGGTGGGACGATTAGAGGGCTGTATTAATCCAGTTGGTTGGATGGATATAATGGAGTCTGTTAACAGGGTTCGATCGTGTGTATATATTATCATTTATTTATCTCGTTTCTTATCCACTATCGCGACACGGTTTTTTTAATGAATTATTATTTTTTTTATTGATCTTTCTCGATTGATTTTTTTTCATTTTTGACAAATTTTTTTTTTTTATTTATACAATGATCTTTGTTCTAGCATTAAGACGAATTATTTTACATGGCGAAGCGATTGAACTTTTCTTTGACTTAATGGCTGGTTTGCCTGGTCGTGAACGCCCGTCACGTTTTGGTCAAATCGCCGTGTTCAATCTCTCCACACGCCTTAAATGGGTTGACGTACGTGAGAGCTACCGATCACGTATCAGTCATCGATCATGACTTGTTTTCCTTTGTTTCGTGACTTAATGATAAGGTTTGTGGATGTTTATACACGTGGTATTATTCTTTTTGGTTTCAGATCACCACGTGGCCGGTGTCAGGCACGAACGTGGAAAGAGACTCTGGTTCGACGTGTCGGAAGTGCCTCCTGGTGAACACATAATCGGCGCTGAGCTAAGGCTGTATCAGAGTTCAGACATCAAGAACCATCGAAATCGTGGATCTTATATGATAACGGCTTATCGCGTTCTACGCACTGAGGATGGGTGAGGATAACTTAGTATATTGGTTATATCGTTAGGTTAGGTTATCGGATGTGTCATCTCATGGAGAAAGGCTCTTGCGATAAGCTCAAAGGTTTTCGGTTAGTCAGGTTTACTCTTGGTTGAGATCCTGGATGATCTATTCAATCCTTTTAATATTTATCAGTGATCGATGTTTTTTTTATTATCAGTCGAAGAGTCGTGGGAATTTTCTGTCTCTTTGGTAAGTCGGACCGCTTTCGTCAGCTGTTCTAGGTGCTTCCAGACCTAAAATCAAGATCCTGTTTAAGAGCTTGAGCCTCTAGCTATTTGCGGCGGATTCGAATGGTTTTGCGAATTACGCGGAATCTTGTGCTATTAAAAGTAAGTGAGGGTTTATCGTAGTGGGGGATTTGATATAGGTGCTTTCAGTTATGACTCTGCTGGAATTTAGAATTTCTAGAAGTCTTATTGCTTATATCGTGATATACACAGCTGTGCGCTGGAACGACCTTCCTCGTACTTAAATACAGGCTGATTTGGATTTTTCAGTTCTTCATCGCGACTTTTCGAAAATATATGAAAGCAAGGAGAATTTGGTTGAAGTAGTTAAAAAAAAGGAAATCCGTGTGAAACTAAAGATCAGGGGTCTGAGTATTTTCGTTTTCTAATAACCAAGATAATCTTTTTTTTTTTTGTAAAAAAAATTTTTTTAACGATTCCAAGAACCAAGGGAATTATCCCATGAAACAATTTTAACCTTGCACAACCTATGGTTAGACATGAAAATGGCAGCTGACTCCATATTCCCATAAGGCACAAGGAGAAAACGGTACTCCCGAGCAGTGGTGGGTGTAAGGGGGCCAATTTCGAATTTTTCGAAAATTAGCCTCGCCCGTAGTTTTGACATCGTCATTGTGTCCCTAATTAGGCGGTCCTTAGTTCCCTGAGAAATGCCAGGTATTTGTTCTACCTGTGAGTTCCAGGATGCTATACCTCAGGGTCGAGCCGGATCCCCACGATCCCTGTTACCATTATTGTCTTATGTATAGGGAATTATTTTTTAACTCCAATTTTATCCGCCAAATTGTCTCTGGCGGTAAATTCTTATTTCTTGGGTACGCGCGTACTACGACCTGACGTCGTACTAGGGGGACCGGGTCCGTGTCCGGCAGGAAACGCTATTCCGTAAATTGAGGTAAATTAGCCAAGGGGACGTCATTAGTCGCATGCTCACCAGAACTCGGGCATTATTTAGCCTACGCACTTACGCACGCGCGCGTCTTCTGTCAAAAGCGTGACGCATACCGTATACTCGTTCTTGACGAAGAATCCTGAATTTCATCGTGTCAAAAGCCGTAGGGCCAAGAACAGACCCGATGACAACTTCACGTACATCGTTCGCAGGGTCCCGACTGTAGAATCTTAGTAGTAACAGAGTATAGATATATCTACAATAACACAGACATCAGTCCATAGAATCTAAACAGGCACCATAACAGAGAGTAACCATTGTCTAGAATTTATATACGCATTTTAATTCTTATTGGCATCACGTGGATCCTCAGCATCAGAATGCATCCCAGATCTTGAGTCAGGTGAGAATTGTTCTACGGTTACTCATTATTCACTGGGGAGTGTCTGGTTGGATGTAGAAAATTATTACTCAATGCCTGGGATATATCACGTGCTAGATTGATATTGCATAAGAAATTTTAATCTTGTTTATCTTTGAATTTTTTACATTGGATATTATGGTTTGATTTTACTTTTTTTTTTCTTACTATTATATCTTTTTTAGGGAACGAGAATTACAATACGTGGATTCCGTGAACACAACCACCGGACACGAAGGATGGTTGACGTTGAATGTCAGTGAACCTCTTCAACATTGGGTGAACAATCCCGATGGTAATCGTGGACTTTATCTTTCCGTTCATCCTGCAGATCGTTCAGGTCAGTATCCGATCTTTAATGGTTTTATTTATTAGAAATTAACATTGGTACCAGCTCTGGTACCTGGTAACGTGTTCAGGATCGAATATTTGGAATATCAAGATTGGTTTACATGAACCATACGTGGCGAAGATCATTGGGATCGATTTCTAAGTTTAGCCCGACTCGACCTCAGCAGTCTGTATATATAATCGTAGTTGAGGTAACGTACGTAACGTACTGGGTAGGTCCTGCAGTTTCGTCGAAGAATTCGACACAGCGAATAATACAGACGATTGAATATCTCGACTGGATTCCCTCAAAGAAGCCATCAGTCCATACCCGTACAATACTATACACCAGTGCGAAGATCATCTACAAAGAGGAGTCCGCACCTAGCCAGCATTCTGAATATCCAATGGCAAAGCTGCGAAGACGCTTTCCTAAATTCCACAATGACCACGTCACACCTGACCTTTGATAAAATTGCCAGAAAGCCTTGACGCGCGATAAAGATATCTGCAGGCAGAAAATGTGGTAACCATAAAGTAAGTAGAGCGAAGACAATAATTTCAGTGAGTGTTAGTGCCGAAGGTTAATACATAAAGTAATTACAATGTTAATCAGCGTAATTGAATTTTCTATATTAGTCGATCGTGAGGAGGAAAGGATAAAAAGTCAAAAGTGAGAATCCCTGCGAGGAAGAAAAAGAAGAAAATCTAACTGGACTCGTCGTCGGTGTGTTCTACCTACAGAATGAAGGAGGACACTGGTCGCCATGGTTAGACCCCCATAAAGAATGAAGATAAAGTTGCCTAGCTTCTGGCCCTTGGCTATGGGAATGTATAAGCCAGGACACGCGCTTACCTACTGTGCCTTTAACGTGCATATAAGAGATCCCAAGCGTTCTTATGTAGATACGTATATGTATGAGAGGATTATATATATATATGCCGTTGAGCAATAGCTCGTGGCTAATAAACGCTTCGGGGTCAGAAGTTCGACGCGGTAGATTCCCGGCGTTTCTTGTACACCTGGCTTTCGATGCTGCTCCTCGGATATATATGCTCTCTGGCCAGTACACCTGTTCCTGGCTCTCACTCCCATGCTGAAAAGCACTCTTCGTCACACGTACGATTGGATGTATTCCCAACTAGTGAAGGATACGATCAACAGTTGACGCGATGCGGGATGGTCCAAGTGAAGTTGGACGTAGATGGAGACGAAGGGATGCTGTTGGGATGATCATATCGAATGATTGTGGCTGACTTGGGACTTTGAGAATTGTATTTGTAGATTAAACCTATGAGTCGGCTGATATTGATTTATGAAAATGGGTAAGGTATGACCGTGATCAGTGTCGTATGGTATTCTTGTGGTAAAAGGAGTAATATTTTGTATTGTGAATTTATTTTATGTGTCACGGATTTCGAGCTGCGTTCAAATACTTCGCTAGATTTACGAATACATCATCCACGAGAGGGCAAGAAGTGGCGTCGTCTTGTCTTCCTATACCCGGGAGACGTGCGTGCGTGGGATCGGGTAAGGAGGAACGAGTGAGGAAGAGGAGGAATCAGAAAAGAAGAAGAGGAGGAGAAGAAGTGGAAGACGGAAGAGAAGGATATGGGAAAAGAGGGGGCAAAAGTGGGATAGACGAGTGAGGAAGCAAAGGAGGAAGGTCAGAAACCGAGATTGTAGGATAAGGACGCACCTGAATCGAATTCTGCCACCGAATCCAAGATGAGGTCCTCCTAGTCTTCTAGGCCTGGTAGCTACGCTCTGAGGAAGATGCTGCGGATGGATCCGATCTGAAAGATAAGACCGACTACACCTGTTGCCCCTTCTCTCGGAGTTACAGTATATGGAGGAGATCGGCGATTTTTATTACTGTTAACCGCCCGTGGACAACCCGTAGAATGTCGTACATTTTAACCTGGGAATGCGGTAGCCTGCCAGATTAAATCTACGACGATAACGAACGATCCTCTACTGTTCCTAAAGGACTGGGTCATCCACAGGGCCAATATCCCATGGGATGGATGTACGGCATGGACGCTCGTAGACGATCCCCAGGTACCCTCGTGGGATTGAAACGTTTCCTGGGAATCGAGGAGAATGATTGTCTTAAAAAAAAAGGAAATTATCTCACACGTCCGTCTCATCTGTATACAATAGGCTTTGTATGATATATCGTAGTGTACATGGGAGCATAGAAAATTGTGGATCAGGAACATCGAAAGGTGTCGATTGGTTGATTTATCAATTAGTCGTGAGATTTCTTAATGAATAAGTTATTATTATCGAGTTTAGCGACAAGCCAGAGAACTTATTGTTATTGCGTATAACGATATAATAGTATTTCGAGATATTCAAGAAGCTAGATAAATTATCTGCGCATGCGCAATGCGATTCTACGCGTGCGCGTAGTTTGTTGTTTGCCGCGCCTAGATTATTTTGTTGATTGCGTCTCTCCTCTCCCTTCGCGCTTCCCCTCGTGGATTTCTCTCGTTCTCAATCTCTCTTTTACTCTCATGCAACATTATAAGCTCTACTCTCTCCTCTCTCTCTCTCTCTCTCTTTACCTTCCTTCCTCTCACAGAGCCTCTCTCCTGTCCTCTCCGGACAACCGGTTTACCTTTGATCATTCAATATAAAACACAAGATCGCAGCTACATACCTTATGTATGTATATAATGTCATATGATCATTTATATATATATATATTAACTCGCACTGCCACTTTGCGTCGCGATTATTTTACGAAACGCACATTTTTTTTATCATATACTTTACACGCCCGTATTTGAAGCGATTAGAAACTGCAGTTTACACTGATCATTATTTCGCACGGAATCCGCGCGTAATATTCTGATATATAAAGCGATACATGCACGGAGTGCACCGGTGCATTCCCAATACTCGGGAATACCAGGCAGTGCACTTGGACAAAGTGCAGAAGCAGGTGTCCGCAATCACAGCAAATGCACATTCCTCCCGGCCAATTTACTAGCTTTCTCAAACTCGACGAATCGCAGCCCGTACGATCGTTTTGCATGGACGACCGATCTTGGAATAGATAATTCCAGCGAGAAGATGCATCTGCATATCCGCATCTGTAACCAGATAGGTAAATTGTTTATGCACTTCACAAGCTCTTTTCATTCATCAGTGCCATAACCTGTGCACTGCTGCTGTACAATTGCGATGCAGGAATGCCGGGTAATAATCGTTGGGATTTTTGTCTTTGTTGATTTCCATGGCAACGTACATACATGTATAATATTAATAAAGCACGGAGGATACAGAGGTCAGAGCGAAACTAGTCTTACTCCTTGTTTGTATTGTAACAGCGAACTTATGTAATGGGATATATATTAATGTACGAAAGTGTAATATATTATGACGAGATTCTTTTTCTCTCGCCTGCCGATATGTAATTACAGGGTGTGCGTGGTTTTCAACCAGGGCCGCTCGTCGCTTACGTATATTGCGAAGTGAACGGCTTGACAGCTAGCAACGAGTCCAGTTTTCTTTTTTTTTTTCTTTCCTTTCTTTCTCTCTCTCTTCCTACGTATGCCATTTCGTACGTTCCTGACTCTGTTTCCCTCTACGGGGCAATGGGATTCTTAAATAGTTAATATTCATGAAGGTTGGCTATAAATAATTCCACGCGACAGGAGACAGGCCGTTCTAATAAACATAAGCATATTTATATATACTATGTACGAGGATAATATTATGTATGGCGGCTGGCGTGTCTACGAGCTGTTTACCATTCATTTTTGACTCCTGTCAATTATATATATTTGTTGTCGTTTATATTGTCTTTGTCGTGTTTTGTTCCTCGTTGTAGATTTATTGTTCTTTGATGAGCTGATCTGATTTGTTTACAGTGCATGAAATGCGACCGGAGGACATTGGTATCGTTGGCTCACGTGGCGATGCCGATAGGCAACCCTTCATGGTCGGCTTCTTCAAGAGTTCCGGTATACGTGAAGCTAAGGTGAGACAGAAGCGCGACGCCAGGAGACGGAAGAAGAGCGAGTCATCCAGTTTGGATTATCGCAGTAATCCATACACAGGTACTGAATCTTGTTATTTGATGATCGATAGCGTTAGGATATTTTACGTGCTGTGTTGTCATTGTTTTTTGATGTACAGATCCTGCCATCCAGTACAGCTCCAGGACTTGCAAGATTCAGACGCTCTACGTAAGCTTCAAGGATCTCAAGTGGCAGGTAATGAATGTTGGATAATTTTGGTTGTTTTGTAACTCTACCCAAATCCCATATTCTCCTGTGAGGTCATGTCTTTGAGATTATTATATTCAACTTGCTCGTTGCTAATCAAGAAGATCGGCGTATGTCAGACGGTCAGGTTTAATTAATGAATATTTATCTTTCAGGACTGGATTATAGCGCCTGATGGCTACGACGCATATTACTGCAGCGGCGAATGCAACTTCCCATTGAATGCTCATATGAATGCAACTAATCATGCCATCGTACAGACTCTGGTTCATCTTGTCAGTCCAGGCAAAGTTCCCAAGCCTTGTTGCGCTCCTACAAAATTATCAGCGATATCCGTTCTCTACTTCCTCGATGAGAGCAACGTCATTCTTAAGAAGTACAAAAATATGGTCGTTAAGAGTTGTGGCTGTCACTGATTGACGGGCGTTCGAATACGAATGTGTTTTAAAAATTTTGAAAATCGAGTTATGGATGTATCTATATGTATAGATACGTGTTATACGTACCTACTAATAGGAGCCTGATGTCCTGAAGATTTGAAAATGTCGGTGCTACGCGCAGGGACTTTGAAATTGACGGCATTTTGTTATTGGAAGTACGAATTTCTTGTGCCATTTCTAATTAGATGTATTTAACGTGCGCATTTTTTATTCGCCAATCGGGTTTAACACTTTGCGTGTAATATTGGCTGAGGTTATAGTTGTTTTAATGCTTGCGTTATTTTTAACGTTATATCGCCGTCTCCGTCGCCATCTTATCCGGAGACAGGGTTGTCATTAACTGTTATTTAATCGTAGATAATATAAATGAATGATCTATTTAATTTGTAATGGAGGCACGCTAGGAGTAGAATTTACGAAACAGGGTTTATGAGACGATTACAAATACTCCAGGCGAGTAAAGCGCCGGCGACAATAATAACTGATACATCGTCTGTACGAAATTGATAATGGAGGATCTTATCGTATCGTACCGGGACTTATTGAGGATCGAGTATATAATAAGTCATATTCCTATAACATATGAGACATTTTTGATTCGACTATATTATATTCGAGACGCGTTCTTCTCGTTGTCGCAGAGGAGTTCACGCGTTTCAGGCACAAGTATGTTATATCAGTTTTAGCTAGAGAAACAGTATGAATGCAGCGCGAATGTGGTACTATACAGTTTTGTTAAAATATCAAATTCTATAGTCGGTGGTTAACACTAACGCAACTTTTGTAATGACAGTGTACATATATCCTTGTAAATACGTTGAATAAAGATTGTAACGTGATAAAACTGCTGAATAGTCACAATTAACCCGGTGCAATAATTAACGGTTGCACGATTTTGTTCGGGTATTTACATAATTTAAAAAAAAAGGAAAGCCGTTAGGAAACTCGCCAGACTTTGTCTCGTATGATAAAACTACAGTAACCGTCAGTCGTGCACTTCAAACATGTCCGACAGATGGCAGCACTAACGTTCTTCTTTGGACCAACGTAAAAAGTCGTAATGGCGACCGCGAGATGTTGTTTCGAGTGTCTTTTTTTTTACTGAGGTCGACTCGAAATATCGTTGCGACATCAAGGAACGAGGTATCGCAAGAGCGATTCATCGATTAAACGGCAGCAGCAGCACCACCGAGAAGTACGGATGAACGTTTTCGCGATGGTCCTCGGCGAACGTGCCGTGAACATGAGATATTTGAGAGGCGTAGGTTTTTCACGCTGACGAACGCTACGCTGTATACGCGCATAAAGGTGATGCTCTAGAAGAATAAAGAATCGTGAAGTATCGTATGAAGTCGCGAGGACCGTGAAACGGCCGTAATACCGCGACCTGGTGAATCTATACGTTGTTCTCTAGTGCCAAGTGTGATACCTCTGTGCTGTGACGGTATATAGTGCTGCTGATCCTTTTGTGTGCATTCTCTATCTTCTATCTACTATTTTACTTTATGCTACTTTCTGTCAGTCGTAACCGTTGCGATTCTTATGGTTTGGCAGAAATATAAGTTGTCATTTATTTAATTTGAGATGGTAGTTGTCCCTTGATGGTACATGAATAATCGGTGTCGTTTTCTTTCTATTCAAGGAGACTCGTCAGAGGTACGCCCTTTAACATAGAGAGACTTGCTGTCCGATGTAGTATTTCTGCAGAGATATGGTTTTTTTTTATGGGATTCTTATTTTATAATTATTCATTCATGTTACTTTTCTGTGGCAGGAACTGCTGCACTTTAACATTTGTAGTTCGATGTCTTCATGACTTTGTTGCGCTTTACGGTAGACGTTGAGAATTATTTTCGGTTGATAAAAAAAATGTTGGTCCTTCTTATCAGCTTCTTTGGATAGCTGGTGAGATATTTTCTGAGAACTAGGTGAAAATCGATAGGCAGTCCGAATATCGCTTGCAGTGTGTTCCATGTATCATATCGCGACATGTATCTCAAGACAATGTTGATAAAAATAGTCGCGTTTGAGATTGTTTAAGATTTCGCACGTTTTTTAAACGTTTGAATGTTAAATTGCCAATTTGGTAGGTCGATATATTCGTTACCTTACTTAGGCACTTCAGCCACTTTACGTTGTGGTAGTAGGAAATATTCTCTTGTCTTTTTTTTGACATTCCATGCATTCTACCTGTTCTCGACATGGTTAATGTCTTTTGGTTTTGATTTATTTGATTCGATCTTCTGTGAGCTGTAGACAATGTCTAATTGCCGTTATATTAGAAAAAAATTCGTGGTGAAATTCTTTAGGATAACCTCAGAGTAGTCTAGGAATGTGCTTAGTGTATTTTGTTTTTGCCTTGCAATGTAACGAGGTCGTACCTTCTCGCGAATATATATGTCAAACTTCTAACCTGTCGCTCGGTTACGACAAAACAAATAAAGATCTCTTTCAAAACAAACTGTTAAATGTGAAGTAAGAGTGGCAGTGCGAGAGCTGTCTAACCTGTCTATTTAATAAATGTCAATAGTTGAACACTTTTCATTATATATAGTGATTCTACAGGAATTTCTTTTCTTGAACTGGATTGTGCTTTAGTGTCATTACGAAGAGGATAGTGTTGGAATAGTTTTCTCATCCTTGTAGTCGAGAAGACAACTTGCAAACAATTTTGTGTCAAGTCCCACCATTGCTATGACGAGAAAAAGGACCAGTCTGTATGTATGCTCTTTTCTTCCATTGCGGATGCTGTGATCATTGAATGTGGAATACGATCTCACGTTTCTTCGCCAAGAGCAAGCTAGAGGAGTCAGTGGCTCAGAGCGAGGATACAGAGCCAGAGTCCCTCAGCAACAGTGTGCCAGTGCCTGAAGAAGTTGTCCATGTTTTCGACGAGATGGACCGTAACATGGGCGATGATCGACGAAAAGGCGACCAGCAGCTCCATGGTGGTGATTCCGAACATGTATCTGATGGTTTTGATACTCGTCAGGTGAGTTGGACGTACAATAGGACGTACAATAGTACTATTATTCTATATATTATACCCATTGGCATGACAAATTTATATGCACCTACCAAAATAGTATTTTTAAGCAGCATTCCAGGATCTATGTCTTTATACAAGCAGTCTAACATTCCAGTATGCAGCAAAATTATACATAATAGCTAACCCATAATTATGACCCTGTTATGCAATAGAATCAAAATCTCTCTAAAATATATAATATGTTATTGTATTAGATGAGTTTACTAGATTTGCCTCCATAAACATGATTGTAAACCTGATGAGACATTAACTAGTGTTCCGAAATACAATATAGCAACACAAAATGCTATCCCATAGCTTAAATCTCAATAAGAAACCTTTATAAATCTTCAAAGCCAATTCTCTTAAGAGCAAGGTCCTGGAAAACAATGTTTTGAAAATACATCACCTAACTCTTCACGATTCCACTGGGGACTAGTAAAACATTGATAAATATAGACTCAGCCCTCTCATTCACACTAGTAAGAAGAAGTAAAGTACACACACGACCTAGAGTTATTCCGGAACTGTGAGGTTATGATGAATATGGTATTCATTTCCTGTGCACAAGGTCATTTATTATCCATATAAGCAATACTGCCTAGAAGTACCAAATCACTGATAGACCAACGAACCCGCCAGACGTTTGACAAACCCTTTTCCAAGATTTAGAAATTGAATATAAAATATTACCAAGCTTTAATAAAATGTGCTATTTTTTAATTGTTACTGGCATGCAAATATGAAGTTAGGAATTAATAAAATGAGTAAAAAGAGGACATTCAACTTGCTTTTTAGAGTGAGAATAGGAGAAGTACTAGTGCATAATACTTTTGATTTTCATTTTAGCTGTATAAAATTCTTATCAATATTCAGAATCGATTCACCGACTGATTTTCCACTAGCGAGAAAGACCGACGTGGAAGTCAAGTGGCCCACTTCTCTTTGGAAAGTCGTGCGGTCGGTATTTATCGAAATTTCCGCATATCCCACGTAATTGACAGTCTCTCCTCTCTAGAGTATGCATCTGGACATATGTATTTATACCACACATAGCGTGGTCACTACGTACATACATTGATTGCAATAAATAATCAATAGGCAGCCGACCCCATTATCGACAGTCACTTCTGGCAAATATCCAAAGCTGAGCCGAAACGGCTGGAGACTTTCAGCCATTCTTTCAAGTGTTGTTAAAGAAGCACAGTCGTCTTATCCTAAAAAGAATATCATCCTTTTTTTTGTCTTCCTCGCAGACTGAAGAACTGATGGTGCCAAATGGCAATTACGTTTTTCATTTTCACTTTTTTCTTCTACTCTTTCTTCCATTCATTCTATCATCCTTGGCGCCTACAGTCAGTCAGCTCAAGACAATTGTTCATTAACGAGATCTTAATCTGGAAGATAATTGAAAACTGTTTTACAGTTCTATATCGATAACATAATTCACACATATATATATAGTGCAATGAATCGAACCTCGCTCACGTGCCAAAGAATTTTGCGAAATTTGTTTCAACGAATTTCTCGAATTGCTTTGTTCTTTTTTCTACGGTCGATATCGAAATTTGATAAAATACGAGAAGCAGATGTTCGCGTTATTGTGGCATTAATCTGAACGGTAATGATCACTTGGGGTCTTATCAGTGTCATCCCGTCTGTACATAAGTATTATGAAAACACAGAATCTTTGAATATTTTTTCTTATAACAGCTAACCACCTTACTTATTCCATTCGGGGAATATTATACTGGACTTCCGTAAATGTTTTGGATAATCGTTCAATAGAGTACCATATCAAAAAAGTGTCGATCGTTACATGAATATTTTCTGCAATGCGATATCCATTTTAAGCCAGGACGGTACCCAGCACATACCGAGTGCACCATAGGCCTTAGACCATTTCATAGAAAATAAAAGGTTCTGATGGATATTCAGATTCTTACTGTACACCCTGTACATATAGACCAGATCTCAGACGTCCTTGCTAGTCGATCGTTTATACCGATCAATGTAGCGTAAACTGATGCGGATACGCGATATACGTTGTTGCCATGTTACACTTTAAGGTTAGACTAGGCTGTATGCTCAAAACATCGTTGTACGAGACACCACTAAGTCCAACTGCATAGCTGGGCTTACATGGAAATTACCAATTCTTGGTAACATTGATTATATTTTATTGGTCGTCGTTAGTCCTTACCTTTAATATCAGGTACGATGCTTATAAATAATTGCAGCCACTTCCGGGAAGAGCAAATGACCCAGAAAATCCTAATACGGTGGATCGGTCCTCGAGTCTCCATAAGGCGCCATGTTTATTTTTTTCTGCCTCTCGTGCACCTATAAGGTTAGATTGCTCGGATTTGTCGAGACAGGAAAACTACAGTGCTTCACTGACTCTTAGACGTTTCCTTTTCCGTGGCTGTTAGTATTCTCGAATTGCAGCGACACGTAAGCCTATTGACGACTTCTTGTATTGCTGTAAACTCGCCGCTTACATTGTACGTCTACGTGCGCACCTCGAAACGTCGTGTAGCCATTTTGAAGTTTGAAAGCGGCACGGCGTCGTCCGCTTGTGAAATATTCACACGATGTTTACATAGCGCGATACAATTTACGTCCGTCATATTTTTGCTGGGATTACTGCGACAAAGACTCTCGTAGTAACCCTGAACACTCATCGCTAGTATACGTTGCTTCACAATGATTCATCATTGGCACGACTTGTCATTCTGCCATAGTTTTCGTCCTACGTATTATTCATTATCAGAGATTGGCAGTATTGCTTCGGTTATTGAAGGCTGGTTTACGTGCGTTCGTATTTTCTGCATAGGTTCATTCGTTCGGATGGCAATGACTCGATATTAAGGTTGGTTCACACGCATCTTACGTTGCTTCCTTACCTCGGGCAGATATTCATCGTGCATCGTCATTACCATCAAAGGGATAGTCAAACTGGTTGCGCAATCTGTTGTGTCTATTGTGACATCTAGACGCGCGTCTGAATTACCACGTGCGCACTTATAGCCGGCGTCTTATGGCCAAGTTTGGGATCGCGACGCGACGCTCCGACACCGTTGCTCTGCGCGCCAAGTCTTATTGAGACGTTCAGGACGATGGAACCGGCGGGCCCCAATTTTTTTTCGTATCGTTCGGGACGGCTGGTCTCCGGTGCCATTGTGAAACAGTTCTTGGTTACTTCGTCGTAGGTTGTGTTGTCTAGAGCGAGACAGATGGACGTAATACGGATAGATAGGGAGTGACAGATAGTCATAGAGTTATAAATATGTAATTTCGCGTGGGTTTCTCAGCGAAAGTGAGAATCCAGTTTTACCGACGGTGCTGCCACGGCTTCATTTTTCTCTTACGGAGACGGCAACTCGCTTCTACTTTGCGACTTCTTACGAATACACATTCAATTGTCAGACACGCTGCATGCAAGCACCATACATTTTATCCATACAGGCTGTTATGTTCTGAGAAATTGTTATCTCGCCCTCCCCAACCCTCGCTCCTCTTGGCTTTTATTACTACTGTCGCTGCGATGGGACAATGTGAGGTTATGTTACGTAAATCGAGTACGGTGATGATGCGATTATGCAAAACCGTTTATTTTTTGTTTACTCGATAACTTTACTTTCTCTTAGTATTTTGTACGTTCTCGGACGAATCGGGTTAAACATTTGTTTTATGGGAAAATGTGACCGGCGATCGCTGCCATGTGGTGTTGATCCAGAGAAAGTGACCTTCATTTCTGTTAGCCGTGCGGCTATTGTAGTGACTGCCGCTCAATGCTCAGTTCAAATGACTTGACTCGACTCATTGATTCACGGACTCAGACTCACGGCTGACTCACTTTAGTTATATCCTTGTGGCTTTGTTCCTCCTCTTCAACCAGTGCGCTCTACTCGAGGTGCCGAGCACGAGTGGCACACTTGCTACGGGTTCCTCGAGACCTCAACTTCTTCTTCCCCCCTACTTTGCTCTCCACTTGCTCTAGTAGGTCGGTAGGTTCCTCTTTCTGTAGTCAATGTGATTCCTCTAACCGCGAACAGTGGCAGCAGGCCCCATTCTTCTTTCTCACTGACAATCAGTCGTCCCGGCTCGTTCTCGAACCTCGCGTCGCTCCTCCGCTCTTTGCTCGAATTCGGCTTTCCGTTTCACGAGGTATGGGATTGATGGTGATTGATTACAATTTTTTTTGGAGAAATCCTACAGTGTTTTTCTTCAGTGTCCGTTGTGGAATTTTTGGAAATTATCAGTGACGTTCTAGTGGGATTAAACGAGCTCCTGCGGGCTGTACAGCTTGGGATTTAACGCGTCAGATCCTCGGGTGACTTTCGTGCGGCCGTAGAATTCTGGGTTATAAGCAAACAGCGTTCTTACTAGTATACATTTTGTTTGTAGGAATTTTTTTTTTTTTTTTTTTCAAAAAATCTTTATTCTTTTTTACGGGGTTTTCTTTGTTGATATTTTTGTAAAATTTCGTTTTAAAGCGGCACAGGGTATTTTGGGTATTTTACGTTTCATTGGATTCTAATTTACAGTTAATTTTTTTTACACTCGAATGGACTAGGATTCAATTAGGGCTAGAGAGGGGTAACGCCGTATAATTCACTCAGTCTTAGTGCAGTAGAGAGAGAAAAAAATAAAACAGTCAACCCGAATACGAATTGGCAATGCCAACGAATACGTGCCGGAAATCGCGGGTTTAATTAGCGTTACCATTATTTTCGGCAATGGGTCTACATAACTGTTTCTCTTCTCAATTTATTTTTATACGTTTCTCCTGAATGCGTACTGAGATTACGTATCCGGAGGATTTTTCCAAAATCGGAAGATCCACGAGACCTTTTTTTTATTCGCTTTTTGTTTTTATCTTCTTTCAAGCCTGTCTCTCTGTCGCCCGATCAAAAGTCTTAACGGTGTTTCGTCGACGAAATATAAAGTCTAACCTCAAAACACGTGGCTGGACAGCGTAAAAGTGATATGCACAAGTGACGCGCAATTGCCAAGGATGTTCCTGGGAGTCTGAGAAATGGCCAGTGAAATAATGTTGGCCCCGACGTCGACGGTGTCGTCGTCGAAGCCGTCGACGCTCGATGTGGATGACGTCAGGGAGATCGTCAGGAACGCCAACGTCACTTCTGTTTACGTGAGTCTCAGTGATACCAATATCCGTCACTCGTCTGTATTTCAAGTCACAAATTCACGTGGGTTGTTTATTATCACGTTTATCCAGCCCTTATCTTCGATACCACCTACGCCATTTTCATTTGTCCCACTCGACCGTGCCCGACACATTTAATCCTGTGCTGTTGGCAGCAATGCTTTCCTTCTCGTATGCTAGCTTTGAAACGTGCCGGAAATACTGTACAGTTATAGACGGTCCCTCCTGTGTTGACTTTTTAAACAGATTCTCACCTCGGGACTCGTCCGCTGCACAGGGGTTAGTCGAGAGCCTGAAGTTGGCTTTAACTGTCGAAATCGAATGGACGTCGCCAACTTCAGTCTGCATATAACACTGCGCTTATGTTTTTACATGCGTATAATTAATATAGGAAAATTTGGGATTCCGCGAATTTGCGAAAAATAATTTTTAACTGATTTATATTTTTTGAAAATTTTAGCGAAGTAATACAAGGGAGCTTCTTTTCGCTTTTTTATTGCTACTATAGGGGATTAACAGCGACAAGATTAGACGAAGATATCGGGTTTAAGAGTGTCTCCATGATCGCATTTAAATATATATTTTTACTGATTTTTTTTAAGCTATTTATACTATGATTTAACTTTATGTTATATTTCGTATATATTTTAATATCAGGGGTAATCGGAATTAGGTAGCGGTGAATTTTTTTTTTTGTTAAGTCAACGGATTTAGGATGACAATTTTCGTTAGTCAACACGTGTTATCAGGGTTAACACTGGATGGTTTTTCAATCTTATCGGATGTACATGACTGTTGGGAAACGTGAATTCGGCCGTTGTACTTGGGACTTGTGCTCAAAGATTTAAGCCTGTGAACCTGCAGGCCTTTAGCGTCGTGATTTGAGACATGGGCGAGTCCACTTCCGGCCAATAAATATTCGACTGACAATCGAGGAAGTGTTTTCAGACATGGTGGAGCTGCCGGGCCCTTCTTATATCACGTTACAATCTCGACTAACATATCTCCCATTAGCATAGGCATACGTACATTTCTTTATTACAGATTGGCACGTGGCTCCTTAACGTATTTTGCGTCTTTGACAGTTGCTTGCGATGGTTTGACGTAGCGAGTGGATTTGAGGTTAGAAATTTTGCGTTGTACTTGCAACAATACAATTTGAGATTTGCGAGTAATCCAAAATTTCTCACGTACGTACTCTTGGAGCGTTGTGGGAAAAAGATGTGATTTAAAAAAAAAAAAAAAATTTATTTATTTTGAGTTCTCTCGGATCTTTGCAGTTTAATTGTTTATTAGCATACAATGCTACTTTTTTAATATTAATATCCCGAGCCACCACTTTCCCGTGGATAATGGCGGAATTTCATTTGTCTCGTTTGAGCGACAGTTACTTTTTTTCTGTTTCATTATTATTCCTCTACTCGTACAATTTTTTTTTTTTTCAAATTATACCGCTCTTCTTCTATGCTGCAGCGTTGAGAAGTTAATTAATTTTATCGAAGAATTTGACGATTGGTTATGTACAGAGAGTTTCCGTGGACTACTTTTTTTCCCCTTAGCCGAAACTGACGCGTGGGCTTGGAATGACGTTCCACCTACACGTAATATCGGTGCTGCGCGCGAGCTCTGAATGTCAACTTTACCTTTTGACATGACCATATCGGTCGGATTCTGAGTCAACGCAAAATTCTTGCGAAGTGGACAGCCAAGTCGTAAATTTTGCGAATCGCTCGAAAGTGACAGAAAAAATTATAACCAAATTACAGGTTTCGATCGTGCCTAATGTATTGCGGATATCTATATCTGACGGCCATAAAGTTTGGTACGACGGCTGACTATTTTCTGGTCAGTATGAAACATTCTGTATATTATGGACGTAGCGCTATAGGGTGGTCACAGTGAACTGTATGCACTCGGGTTAAACGAATTATGAAGCGATAGAGATGAGAATCGAAGACTGCATGGTATGAAAGATTTACTAGGTGGTGGGGGGGGGGGGGGGGGTGGCTACTTAGGACTCGTGGGAAGAATGATTGAAAATTACAAGAGAAGGTTCGCGCGGAGTCGTAAATTGTCGGGTCGAAAGCGAAGGTCCTCGGCTCGGGTGATTTCCGCTTTACGGCTCGAGACAGATTATCAACGGTGAAAGTATACATTATCCCGTTGAATAATCCTGCGGCTTGTTCGATCACCGGATGATTGCATTTTTCATGTAGTTTTCTTTTTTACTGACTGGCAACGAGTCGAGGCGTAGATTTACTAGTTAGGTCTTACGGTTCGGATGCATCTGTCAAACTTGACAGCTGTCACTGGTCGATCTCCAGTATCGTTGATTTTTCCGAGGTAGGGCCTTTGACGAGCCCTATGACTGCCGCGAGTGCGAGCGAGAGGGAGTTATGGGCGATCGCCTGCGTAAGAGAAGGACGGAGATAGGCGGCGAGAGATTTTACGAATTACTGTTCGTGCTTCGTTATATTTTGCGGAATCTAATGTGTCATGGACGCGTCTTTTAATGGCCATTTATTTCGAATGGCACGAAATTTATGGAAGATGTGGTAATACCTTTTTTTTATTTCTTGACAGTTTCGGGGCTGGTGACACAAATTTATTTGACAAATTTCTTTTTCTTTGCCTTTTTTTCTTCTTTTCTTTGTATTGCTTTTCTGCATTATAAACTCCGCAATCTGCTTGGGTTGTTTCGTAGTCCGAGTACGTAACGTGTTATACGAGCAATTTGCCTACTATAAATAAGTATTTACGAAGCGACAAAAATAAATGTGTTATAGTTTGGAGTTTGTGTAGCGAAATATTTGAGGGATGCGTGCAAAACTTTCGTCGTGCAGAATTTATACTGTGGAGGGGTGGCTTAATATATGTATTTTCAAATACCCTTTCGAATTTCATTTTTTTTTTTTTTTCATTTACTCGACGGTATTCGACGAGTAGTCATTTTTTTTTTTTACACCAGCGGCACTCCGACGTCGTTATAAGGCAGTTCGTAGTGGTACTCGTGGGCAAGCACCGGAAACGCTCGTGATTTCCTGTGAAGTCGTTTGATTTTTAATTTTCATTAATTGCCAACGTTAAAGTTAGATCGAGAGACTCGTCCTCGACTTCCTCCTGGTGCAAACTGTTGAAACTTTGTTTTCCCTCTTTTTCTCACTTTTTCACATAAAAATACGGATCATAGACTCCGCCATGTTTTACGTCTGACAAGATCTTCTCGACTTGGAATCACGAAGATTGTACGGTTTTGCCTTATCGGGTGAAATTGAAAGAAAAAAAATTTTGCTTTCGAGGTTAAGTCACTTTCAAGCCGGACGGATGCGATTCCTCCAGTAATTCCCGTTAGTCCTTTAAAATGCGTATGCACTTCCCGATACCGATTTCAGGGCCGTATACCAACGATTACCCTCGGGGGTTCTTGCTTTCTATATGGACAGCGTAAAAATATTTTTCCCAAGACTTTCCAAGCCAGTCGCGTAGGCTGCGCAGTGCCGGTGCGCGTGGGCGCGATACACGCTACGTGCATTATCTGCCTTGCCAAAGGGAAAAGGAGACTAGAGTCATTCGCCTCATCTTTACGTACTCCATTCACTGCCAGAGTCCATCCGCCATTTTCTATAAGCTCTGGTAAATAGGTGTTCCTTTTTTTATCCCCTTGTTATCACTTTGCGTTATCGCTCACGTGTATATGCATCGCTGCGAATTTTCTGATAGTCGATCAACCTTGACGTCAGTCGTTCGGATTCACGCCAGACGACTTCACTGATTCTTCCTCTTCCTGGTCTTGTTCTTTGCGGAGGGACATACTTCCGGTATTTATTGTGCAAGGAACAAAAAAATCTACAAGGATTTCGAGAGAGAGAATTCACTGGAGGACTTACTCTCTCTCTCTCTCTCTTTCTCTCTTTCGTTAAAGTCTCTTATCGCATTCGTGTATGCAGCAGTAATGTGACGCTTATACATTTCGGCGTTATCTACTAGATTTTCTAGTGTTTACAGGACTCTTATCGTTATCTACTCTGACTGCTTATGCAGGAGTTGCAGTGTCTCGGAAGTTTGGGCTTATTTGATCGGGGACTTTCAGAACCCGATACGCACGGCGTCCGCGCCCTTGGAGACGTCGTGGGCTTGTCGTCGGGATGACGTATCGTGGCGCCGTTACGTGGTTGCTTTATTTTTATGTTTAATATATATATCGATCAATATGATATCAGATACAACGTAGAGTTCGTTTGACAGGAAACAATCCAAAATAAATGTCAGGGTCAATTAGTACTGCCACCATAATCTGTACTTGATTGTCTTAATTATTTTTTTCTCAGTTTAGATAAATTATTTGTTTATTTATTTCTTTCATACTTTTGCCCTAATTTTTTTCGTAATTTCCTCATCCTAGCCTCCAGTCCGTCCCATAGCCTCGTGCGTGCCCCGAGGGTGCCGAGGACCAAGCCGCACCCTTGCAAATGCGTTTTTACGTAATTAAACGTCTCCACATAGTTTTCGACATCACTCGCATATCGATCGGCCTTTGACCTCTCGCAACCCCACACGCACCTAACACAGTCTTTCGAAGGCTATGGGCCTTTTCGAGGTCATAATCTTTTTCGCTCGATGACATTCGCGTGTCTCTCGTGGCGCTGCGATCGTACCTGCAATTTGTCTTTCGACTCCAAGCCCTAAAGTTGCATTGTGGACTTTATCGGGATCGTGACGTCATTTCTTTATTAGCACTACGTACGTCAGACTCGGCTCGAGTCGCTTCTATAGAAACGAATCGTCGCGTCGCTCAGCTGCCTTCTCGAAGTCGGTCGTGTAACACTGCTGCTGCTACGTTCACGTCTGTTAAACGTATACAAAGGGCTGACTCATAAATCCATAAATACAAATAATCCCTGTCTGGACCCTCCCCAGGCGCTATACCAACACTGCAAGAGGACGATCCTCCCCATTAGGGTCTAATGGAGGTTAGCAGGCTTCACCCTTGACGGGTCAAAACCAGCTGGTTTTTCTTATTTTTTTTTTCTTGGTTCTTCAGGATATTCCTTGTACTCTCATTTCGCATATAAACCGGTACTGTTGTATAATATTAGTATAGAACGGGACCTGACTGGTACTGAGTTTTATAATAGTTCAGGACAATACCGATAAGCGTCTTCAGGTTCTTCTGGTTTGTTATTGTCGCAGTTAGATGGCCGTTTTGATGACGTATATCGATAACGAAAATATAGTCTGGATCGACGATCGATTTTTGAAATCTTTCGATTTTTTATTTTTATCGATCAAAATTGTCACGTGACCGGATCTTGCCGTGCGACCGTCCCCTAGGACATTGTTTATCGTTGCAGGACTCTCGTCTGCCGTCCCGGCCTTTCCCCTCCCCTACCGATCCACCTCGGCGCAGCAAGTGCCGATCGCTCCTGCAGCCAGCCGAGCACTTACTGCAACGAAAGCGTGCACTAAATAAAACAGCTCCAGTTTTACTTGGCGCGATCGCGCACTCGGCCGAGGTCGTTACCCCGAGAATCAACGAAGAAGTGGACGTCGACGTTTAAACGATCGTTGCACTTCGCCTTGTGGACGCGGAGTAACGTTAATCGTACGTTGGATAAGGATCGACCGTGTCTCGTTTCACGTATACCGTATCCCTATCCGTATAAACACGTGGCCATCCATACGGAAACGGCTAGACTGCTTTTGAACAGTGAAAAGAATAATTGTCCAAAGACCTTGTGTATTTAAAAATTTTCCTTCTATCGACTTTCGTGTGGATTTTTAGGCTCGTATCACAGTGCGACGCTCGAGCGATTTCGTGCCACGAAAGTAGAAAGCTTGCAGCTGCCCAGTCAAGAGACTCAACGTGGGTGGGCCGTGTTTGCACTTACCGACTATGGCTTGCGAGCAGAAGCTTCGATCAACCTCAGGGGATATGTCATTGCTAAGGAGTCTTGCACGATATAAAATTTTGAGGTTAGGTGGTTTCGTTATACTAGTTGATTTCGCGATGATCTCTCACTGGAATCGTTCTCTATGGTTGTACTGTGAATTGGGCGCGGAGGGACCGGTGGGCGGAGCCTGTACCCTCGTGAAGTTGGCCTTGAATAGCACTAACGTACTTTTCTCGTTATACCCAGCATGCCCCGGGAGGATTGGGATTGCCGTTGACGATATTTCCTGCTCGCTTCTCACTGTTATTGTCTCTGTATGCTATTTTATCGACAACACTCAGCTGATTTCGAGTTTTTTCACGTACCACGTGTCGCGCAATAATCCTGGTTGTGTTTTCGATGATTCTTGTCTCATCCTTGCATCTCCCCGGGATAATGCGACCGAAGCGTCCATTTGTTATCCAGCTCATTTGCAGAGTCACGGCTGCACGTGGCGGCCTTACGCGTCGAATGGCTGAGTGTATCCTTGCACAATGCTCCCTGGTGTAAATATTCTACTTCGGCTTCCTTACTCACAGTGGTTAATGCTGTTAGTGCGCGGAGAGTAATCGTACACGGGCACGCGACTTATGTACCATAGACATATGTACCATATAGATATACGATCGGATGGATTTTGCTTTATTGACATTTTTTTGCTTTTTAGGTTAGGCTCCGATGAAATTTTTCGAGATCGAAGGATCGGACGCGTGTGATTTTTTTTTTTCAAGTCTCGTTCGGACGTCCTGCTTTCGTAATTGGACTTTGGCTAATTGTGAAGCGGCCGACGGACTCCGACTGTTCTGTGTATATTTGAGCTCGTCGAGTCGGCGATATGATTTCACCATTAATTGCCGTAAACTTGGATCCGTATGGACACAAGAGATTGAAGCTGAGTATTCGACGATCGCGGTGTAACAACCCCGCGTTACCGGTCGCTGTGGGCAACAGTGCATGGAAGCGCGATCCACATACGAAACAGTGCGAGTTCCTGGGGCACCGGTAACCTCTTCGTCGGTGATTCTACACGATCGTCTAGTCTCTAGGTTTTAGCTTCAGGCCGCAGTATCGTTTCACGACTGCCGTTCGCGGTACGTGACTAATAGGGCCGTTTGAGTACGTTTGTGAAACGAAAACATTGTTTTTCGGAACGCGTATTATGGGAATTCGTCGTTACGGCTGTGAAATCGCCTTTAGGTATTTTTGAGGGATTTCGTTGCGCGGGCTGTTAGAACGCTATTACAAGAGGTCTGAATGATCTGGATACTTAGGCTTGTTTTGGTAAGCAATAAATTTTTTTATTATTTTTTTTTTTAATTTATGTTTCCTCTGACCTTTTCTTTTTTCTTCGGCCTCCACGAGTCAATTGTGCAATTCCTTTTGGAATATCGTTGCGCTGCTTTCTGTATACTTATAGGAATCGATTAGTATTCCTGTCGTTTATTTCTCGCCCACACTCTTTCGCCATTGGTATATATAGTGCCGGCCGTACGCTCACACGTGAACTCGCTTTAAAAGGAGCGATACCGCGAGTCAAGGTACGAATTCATATTTGCCGATTATGCGTGTGTTTATCGCGGGCGACCGTTTTGGGCTGCGTTCACGGAGCCCCGGAGCCTCGCACACTGTACAGCGCCCTCTGCGTACTATATGCTTAATAACGAAGTTAATTACGAAATGAGTTTTCGTTCCTTAACCCACGCGCGACTCGTTAACGTATAGACGGCGAGGTCGAGAATTTCTATTGGGACAAGTAAAAGTTCTAATTTGACCTGTTAACACGTATTTATTTATTTTTTTTACCTCGTTATCTTTCCTTCGTACAGAAACGCATAATCGCTTCGAAGACTTTTAAGGCCCGTACGCCATATTTGCCCAATGACCCCTCCGACCGTTCTCTCGCGTCTCGCACCGTGTGAACGTGGCTTAAGATTACGAAACCAAGAGCCACGGATACCACCGGCACATTAGCAAAACGTGTGCAACAAGAGGCGCAGGCGGGTAACTGACCTAGAGCTACATCGAGGCGAGGCAGGCATGAAAGTAGCAAGCGGTCAATGTACTCGTTATTATGCCGTACGAAAAGTATCGGTTCGACTTATCGATAATAATCGTTTTTCGATAATCGCCGAGATCGATTAGCGAAGTATCGATTTTACCAGCTGCCGGGTGTGCAAACTGTAGGGGGAGACGACTCGGGGAAAGATTCACGATTCTTTTCGATTGTCAACTCACTCTTTTTTTTTTTTTTTTTTTTTTTTTGAGATCTCTCAATACCGATACTTCACGGTTCATGAAATTCTTCTAGTCGCTCAGACTCGGCGAAACACCAGGAGGTTCAGGTTCAAGTTCAATCGAGCGTTTGGGCCGCACTGTAAACTATCCCCGGATTGTCTATCTCTGTCTTCGTCCTTCTTTTGTTCCCAGTACCCTCGCTGTCTCTGTCCTTTCTTACTCGGCTCGTCGCTAACGACTGGCCTGCCGTGTATAAACCGAGCGTGCCTGATTTCACGCCGCTCGAAAATTCAACTGGCGAGACCGGATTCGTTCGACTACTCGGGTCTTCGTACTCGTTCGTCCTATCTGCGCCGGTAGTTTAGACTGTCTTGATACGCGGATTCATTCCAAGGTCGGGTAAGCCTTTGCCTTTGGTAAGCGACAGAAACGACACGTGGCCAAAGAGATCGGCGTTGACTTGGTTTGATATTTTTTTTCCAACATTTTTTTATTATTATTTAGGGTGCGTATTTTGGTACTTTGGGGATTCCGTGCATCCCATTTGTTTCGATATATCGATTTATCGCGCGGTGAGAATACTATCCGAAACCGGTAACCGTTCACTTCGGGTCGCTCGGACCCAGCCTACCGAGTCCGGACAACTTTTTCTCGCTCCTTCAACCGCACGGAAACCGTAGAAAATGTTGCGTTGGCGAAGCTCACGGCAGACCACTACTGCCCACGTCTGCTGCTGGGTGCAGCATGGTCTTCGCCTACGCAACGGAAGCTTTAGCCAATACGTAGAAATTATTATTGACGTTTCTTTTTCTCCTTTATTCTTCTATCACGGTTTTTAAGACTCTTATACGGCCTTGGCTAAATTTTGATTTTTTTTTTTTAAATTCAAAATTACCGCCACTCCAGATTTGCCGCTCCAAAGAATTGCCGTTGGCTCGTGACTCACGCAGTGGCCAGAGGAGAATCAGTGACTCAGATTCTTATGGTTTTGTATACGCAGCTCTCCCTATTACTTGATTTATTTATTTTTATATATTTATTTATTTATTTCGTCACGCCCCACGTCTAAAGCTCCTTCCTGCTTTTATGCTTTCATGATACATGGCGCCGTTTTTCTTGCCCACGCTCTCTCTCTCTGCACGCCGTGGAAACCAAACGCGTGCAGCGGAGACTTAAGGTTGGTTCTCATGTACGGTAATACAGCGACACGAAGCCTGACAAAGCAGACCCTTCGCGACCTCGTATCCTCTTACCGTTTATTTCCTATTTCCTTGTTTTCATGGGTTTAAAAATTTTCTTTTAATGGATCAACCAGGTACCATTTTGACAGGTCATAATGGTCCATTGTCTTTCCTGTCTGGTATTCCATTCCAGTGGTGAGTTTAACACGAATTTGAACACTTGCGTTTCTATTGCTCGTGTTATGCTTCGTCCACTCGTCGTTTTCTCAGCACTGCATTTTTAGCTTCGGTGCAACTGCAGTGCATCAAGGGGTGCATCGCTCAATGAACGAAAAACCTGATCCATGGCTGCCGCTAACGACTCCCGGAGAATAGTGTTTTGTACCGGTCACTACTTTTATGCTATTACAAACCGGATTCCTGATATTCACAATAATCCTTGTACTTGCAGGTTCACTCAAAGCTCCACGATTTTTATTATGCAAATTTTTTTTAAAGTCATTCAATGGTTTTTCGTACCAGTCATTATTATTTTTTTGATACACCTAACTAGATATCCAATCTTCACAATCATCCCTTTACTATCGGGTTCACTCAAACTTTCACGCTTTGGATTACACGAATTTTCGGAATTCAATAGTACACGTTGAAAAAGTTTACTTGGAACTTATGTTTACGTTGTGCACGGAGCAATTATCAAGATCGATAAAGACTGAGTGATATCAAAAATATTTCTGATAAGAATAATGAAGATTAGGGGAAAACAAAATCTAGTCTATACATTCACTTTCTGACGATGGCTTATAATATTTTATACCTTAAAAAAAATTATGTCCAGGGCATTAGTCATTCTTTTCGCTGAGAATTGCGTCAGTGTTTTTACTGGCGCTTGTGATGTCTATGGTAACGATATACCGGGTGATCCTTGGCCGCCCGTGTTTGCGAGGATTCCACAGTGTGTCGAATACTCCAAGAATGGACATGGAGAGAGAGTCTATTGCTCAGGCAAAGTTCCACGATCTTTTATCTTACTTAGCGTCATCTTTCAAATACTGTTTCTCTTTCTCTGTTTGCTCGCTGCACAATCTACGAGGCTACTGACAAGAGGAATACGCACTGGCTGACGTGGCCTGACTTGAATCCATCGACTTTAGGAACTCACGAGTGTTAACGTGGCTGTTAAAAATTTTCATCATAATTTCAGTCTCATAATTCCATATCACATTGATTCTCATTCTGATCTCTCGAATGGATATGGGATGTGCGATTAGTCATTGTGATATTCTGGTCGGATCGATTTTGGTTGATTAAAGAACGTTCACAAATTCCAAAGATTTATAACGCTTAAAACAGATGCTTGTTTGACATATCTTATACGGAAAATAGTCGGGGCGATTTTTATGAAAGTTGGTAGGCAAGTAGAGCGTTTATAAAAAAATTTAAAAAGTTTTTTTTCGAGATTTTCAAAACGATTATTGTTGCCATGTACAATGACAACATTGTGGATGTGGGTCCGACACATCAGCTCAGTTCGAGGGGACTTGTTTACGTTTCGGTCCGTAAGGAAGTGGCCCCTCAAAATTGAACTGGTAAACATGCGCGCGATACTAGCTGCTCATACTAGTTTCTAACGGATGAGATGCTTGAGAAAGTACGATAAAACTTCGATATTGGAGCTATCAGCCCTGAAAATTTGCGAAATACAAGAAAATTGGCTCTGATAACAATTGCATGGTTTTCAACTTATTTCTAGATAACGTACGAAAAAAATTTTTTATTTATCGAATATTTATCTACACAACTCTTGTTTCATAGAAATTCGACTATGCTTGCATGAAAAAATGTACAGAATCACATTTCAAATCTAATCGTGTAAAACGAAGTTTCTTGTAATACAGTTTCTTCCAGTTATTCGGGATCGAAATTATCATTCAATCACGATAAACATATGAATCACGTTTTTAAAATGTAGAATCAGGTCAATTGTCCCAATTGTCCGCGTCTGTTTAGATTACGAACGCGAATAATATTATGCAGGCGAAATAATAATTTCAATAACAAGTGAGACATAACATGAATATGTGACGATAAATAAAATTTGCATAAAACATAACCAGAGCACAGTAGATTTTCGCACATGAATAATTTAGCAGATGTCATTTCCTATCCCAAGTTTCAAAATAAACGTTAACAAGGTTGATAATAAAAAAGCGTTGATCACTTCGATCCTGCACCGGGCTGTATATGCAAAATACTCAAGACCAATTGATATCATGTTGCAAATTTTGCGCTCATCGGTCCGACACGAAAGTCTTATCATACAAGGATACCGCATCCCTTATTATCTAATACGAACAGCAGACGCTCATGTCTCGAGACGCTCTACTTACCTCCCAAGTTTCATTAAACTCGGCGCAGAACTCAGCAGGTACATTCCTCGTTAGAACCAGACATAACCTCAAAGCTCTAACGCGACTGGCATAGCAAATAACAAAAAAAAATCTTGTATAGAAAATTTTTATTCTTGAATTTTTTATACGCGCTCTACTTACCTACCGAGTTTCATTAATATCGACGGAGCACGCCTCGGGTATATCCCTTGTCAGACGCGACATAACCTCTCATAGTCCTAACGAGACTAGCATAGCTAATAACACGGGAACAATAACCGTTCTGAAAAAGCCTCGTATAGAAGTTTTTGTTCTCTGTTTAAATTTTTTACACACTCCCTTATACCCTGTGTTCCAGCAGTTGCAGACACTGCACTACGTACTATACCTAACGTTATACGTATTAGCCTGTGAAATATAATCGTTGGCGCGCGTGGGCAGCGTCCGTGGCCACCTCTGTGAAGTTAGCCCATCATTATGCTCATTTCAAAAAAATAGTTGGAGTTCTGATTGCCCGCAGAAGAGTTCTAGAGTTCCTGATGGTTTTTAGAAATAGTTCTGTCGATTAAATGTGAAAAATCGCGATTTAAAAAAATGATGGGCTAACTTCACGGCGCCCATCATTTTTTAAAAAATGTAATTTTTTTTAGAGTTCTGAATAGATTAACAATAGTTCTAGAGTTCTCTGTACTTTTTATCAATAGTTCCAGTCATTATCCGCTTGAAAATAAAGTTTGAAAAAATGCGTCAGCCCACCATCTTTTAGAAAATCGTATTTCTTCCAGTGTTCCGGATAGTTCTCAAAGAGTTCTAGAGTTCCCTATAGGTTTTTGGTACAATACATATCCAGATTTCGTCAAAAAATCATTTTCAAATGAGTATTTCAAAAAATCAATTAATCGTATAAAATCCGATACTCCCGAAATACTGGATGGATTAATCAAGTCCAGGTATTCGTTTTGCAGAACTCTTTTAGAACTATCCAGAACTCCCACCAGAACTCCTGGAACTCTTTATTTTAATTTTTTTAATTTTTTTCAAATCTACCCTACTTGCGATGGCGAATCTTCAAAGTCACAGAACTCTTTCAATTTTAATTTCTCAACTTTTTACCATAAGAATTGTCGATAGAACTCTTTGAGAACTGCCCAAAACTCCCATCAGAACTCCTTCATTTTTTCAAAACTCCTTCACTCTCTTCATTTTTTTTTTTTCGAACCTACCCTACTTGATACGCATAATGTTCGAAGTCACAGAACTCTTTCAATTTTAATTTCTCAACTTTTTACCATAAGAATTATCGATAGAACTCTTTGAGAACTATCCAGAACTCCCACCAGAACTCCTGGAACTCTTTATTTTTTTTTTATTTTTTTTTTCAAATCTACCTTACTTGCGATGGCGAATCTTCAAAGTCACAGAACTCTTTCAATTTTAATTTCTCAGCTTTTTACCATAAGAATTATCGATAAAACTCTTTGAGAACTACCCAGAACTCCCATCAGAACTCCTGGAACTTTTCATTTTTTTTTTACTGACTTGAGTAGCGATAAACAGAAATGAGACAAGCAATACGAGAAGACAAGTTCAAGAAAAAGATAATTAGTTGGGAGTTCTGTGTAGTTCTCAAAGAGTTCTAGCTATTACTCTTATGGTAAAAAGCTGAGGAATTAAAATTGAAAGAGTTCTGTGACTTGGAACATCATGCGTAGCAAGTAGGGTAGATTCGAAAAAAAAAGTGAAGAGTTCCAGGAGTTCTGATGGGAGTTCTGGGCAGTTCTCAAAGAGTTCTATCGATAATTCTTATTGTAAAAAGTTGAGAAATTAAAATTGAAAGAGTTCTGTGACTTTGAATATTCGCCATCGTAAGTAGGGTAAATTCGAAAAAAAAAAATGAAGAGTTCCAGGAGTTCTGATGGGAGTTCTGGGCAGTTCTCAAAGAGTTCTATCGATAATTCTTATTGTAAAAAGTTGAGAAATTAAAATTGAAAGAGTTCTGCGACTTCGAACATCATGCGTAGCAAGTAGGGTAGATTCGAAAAAAAAAAAAAAAAAAATGAAGAGTTCCAGGAGTTCTGATGGGAGTTCTGGGCAGTTCTCAAAGAGTTCTATCGATAATTCTTATTGTAAAAAGTTGAGAAATTAAAATTGAAAGAGTTCTGCGACTTCGAACATCATGCGTAGCAAGTAGGGTAGATTCGAAAAAAAAAAAAAAAAAAATGAAGAGTTCCAGGAGTTCTGATGGGAGTTCTGGGCAGTTTTCAAAGAGTTCTATCGATAATTCTTATGGTAAAAAGTTGAGAAATTAAAATTGAAAGAGTTCTGTGACTTCGAACATTATGCGTATCAAGTAGGGTAGGTTCGAAAAAAAAAAAATGAAGAGAGTGAAGGAGTTTTGAAAAAATGAAGGAGTTCTGATGGGAGTTTTGGGCAGTTCTCAAAGAGTTCTATCGACAATTCTTATGGTAAAAAGTTGAGAAATTAAAATTGAAAGAGTTCTGTGACTTTGAAGATTCGCCATCGCAAGTAAGGTAGATTTGAAAAAAAAAATAAAAAAAAAATAAAGAGTTCCAGGAGTTCTGGTGGGAGTTCTGGATAGTTCTCAAAGAGTTCTATCGATAATTCTTATGGTAAAAAGTTGAGAAATTAAAATTGAAAGAGTTCTGTGACTTCGAACATTATGCGTATCAAGTAGGGTAGGTTCGAAAAAAAAAAAATGAAGAGAGTGAAGGAGTTTTGAAAAAATGAAGGAGTTCTGATGGGAGTTTTGGGCAGTTCTCAAAGAGTTCTATCGACAATTCTTATGGTAAAAAGTTGAGAAATTAAAATTGAAAGAGTTCTGTGACTTTGAAGATTCGCCATCGCAAGTAGGGTAGATTTGAAAAAAATTAAAAAAATTAAAATAAAGAGTTCCAGGAGTTCTGGTGGGAGTTCTGGATAGTTCTAAAAGAGTTCTGCAAAACGAATACCTGGACTTGATTAATCCATCCAGTATTTCGGGAGTATCGGATTTTATACGATTAATTGATTTTTTGAAATACTCATTTGAAAATGATTTTTTGACGAAATCTGGATATGTATTGTACCAAAAACCTATAGGGAACTCTAGAACTCTTTGAGAACTATCCGGAACACTGGAAGAAATACGATTTTCTAAAAGATGGTGGGCTGACGCATTTTTTCAAACTTTATTTTCAAGCGGATAATGACTGGAACTATTGATAAAAAGTACAGAGAACTCTAGAACTATTGTTAATCTATTCAGAACTCTAAAAAAAATTACATTTTTTAAAAAATGATGGGCGCCGTGAAGTTAGCCCATCATTTTTTTAAATCGCGATTTTTCACATTTAATCGACAGAACTATTTCTAAAAACCATCAGGAACTCTAGAACTCTTCTGCGGGCAATCAGAACTCCAACTATTTTTTTGAAATGAGCATAATGATGGGCTAACTTCACAGGGGTTCCGTGGCCGGGATCCATGCTAAGTCGCTTCCAGCTTTACAGTGCGCCTATTGTATTACAAAGGCACAGCGATTCCCTGCCCGAATAATTCTTACGTAACGCGTACGGTGGGTTTGTTGACAATTATTTAATTCGCCGTTTCTCTGTCTGGCAATATTTGAGTTTTCATCGATCCAGTCGTTCGAATAGTCTATTATGTGTAGTCTTTGCGTTGACTCTTTTTTACGACAGTTTAGTTCGAATCGACCGCTGACTTGACTCTAGCAGTTTGCCGCGTGACGTCACAATAGGGCCTACGGTAACGGATTCGCTTGCACATAATTTCATAGCGTAACCGTCTCTTGCGGCGGCCAGGACGCGCGATGACGGCTTGTCTTTTTATAGAAGAATTATAAGCGACACAGACGCTGCCCGACGTCGCGACGCGCATACTCTCCTCCTTTACATTCTTCCTCGCTCTCACATAACCTCTTGTCGCCATGTACGACGACCTATAAACAGATATTACCTAGTTTGATTGCGCGCAATGGCCCATGAATGCATCCACGCATCGTTGCATGTGACTTATTGTTACAGGGGGACCCGATTAATACGCAATCATATCGAACGTCTTTTATTTACATCCTTTTATCATTTGTCGTGATTTCCCTGGGGGATATTGATTTTAGGTTATGGCGTATATCCTTTAGCATTTCGTATGCTGCGCTTTAACTGGGTCGTAACTGAAATTTTATATGCTGTCGAATATCTTGTTTTTTAACCTTAAGTGTAATTGGGTGGGAAATAGATTTTTTTTTCTCCTTTTCGTTGATACGTATACGGATTTTTTTATTCCCCTCACTTCCTCGTTTTCGTGCAATTTCACGGCTCGTGGATCTTTCTTTTGGCATCTTTGCCACGAGCAGGCGCGGTGGCCCATATTTTTCGGCGTCTTCCGTTACGTCATCGAGAATTCCGGGACTTTAGACTCGCGGGCAAGGCTCTTTGCCAATCCTGCTAGACTGGATCAGTTTTTTTTTTTTTTTTTTTTTAAGGGAATTTATACAATATTTTTCTTTGGTAAAAAAATATATGAAAATTTGCAGATGACATAGCTGGGTGCAGTAGGCTATGCTGGTTTTTTTTTCTCGCTCTAGGGGATTCTTTCGCGGTTACGTGGAGAACGTAACTGGTGGTTTCGTATTAATAATTCATCCTGGATTTGTGCCAGACGGGAGGCCATGGTTATGCGAAGTAGGGAGGTTGATCAATTTCCCAAGTGCATTGGTACCCGAGTTATACCTAATGTATGAGGGAAAAAAATGGAAAAGGAGAGAGAGGAAAAGATCAGAAGCCTAGAGGAAACTGTGAGAAAAATTGAGAGTGGGAGTGGCCTTCTGCACGGGGTCACTCGCAGTAATACGGGTCAATAAGGTTTTCCTCATTCACATTACTAATTACTAATTATCTTTAGAATATTTTTATGGCTGTACGAGATTTTTTTTTTTTCGTTTCCTTTACTACGGGGTTATTTTTGAGGTGGTTCAATATTGAAATTTTTTTTTAGACATTCCATTCAATAACCACGGCGAACCCACGAGGTCACGAAGAGTGTCAGTTTAAGGTTTGGAGTTTGAATTTATGAACCTGGCGCTGCCTTTGAAAAGTTTATGTACCGTTGCCTGATTGTTTAACCCACTTTTATTAGACGTCGATAAATCCGAAAATCGAAAGCGGGTGTACATGCTAATTCACAGTGTACGATATATCGCACAGCCACTATACACGTATTACACGGATATTTGTATCAGCTGTTATTCACTGTTTTACCATTATCAGGGTATTGCGTGGTGTATATATACGAAGAAACGTACAGAAAAGAATTTTTGGTTCCACCAGTAATTCGATCCAGGAAGTTGGTGACTTTCTCAAAAATAGTTCACAGACCTAAGTATCGCTAAGCGGAAATGCACTCGTTAAGGTTCAAAGAGAGGGATGACTTCCTTTAGTTGTTATAGAGAAATCTATAAGACCACACGTTGCGACTGTTAATTAAAATTTATACAGTTTATTTGGCGGGTATGGTAGAGGAACGGGATGTAAAAAAATATCTAGTTATAATTTTTCTCCCTAGATTTATTATAACAACAAAATTCCGTACGGTGTTTACGGGGCTTTCGCTTTTGCTTGTACAGTGATTTTTTGCTCCTTTGTTTTGTCTACCGTGCTGTCTCCTACCGGGAAGCCAGGGTACTGGGCGAATGAAAAAAGGGTGCAGGAAGTTAGCCCCCCATAATTCGAAAATTCCGGTTCTACTTGTTGTTCTGGCTTGTTCTAAGTTTGTTCTATAATGTTTCAGAAAAACCAGTTTCTCAACTGAAATTTGTAGCGATGAGGTGAAAAAAAAATAATTTTTTACCGGAACCCCCGACTTATGGAAAATCAAACTTTTTTGTTGTTTCAGATTGTTCTTGTTGTTCTAAATATTGTTCCAGAATATTAATACCGCTAAATAAAGAATACTCGAATGGGATCAATAAAACGTTTTATGCATAGCAAGTAGATATAGGACCATTTCGAACGATTTCCAGGTTATTCCAGCTTGTTCTAGGTTCTCCTAGGTTTCCGTAGATTTTCGTAGGTTTGCGTAGGCTTCCGTAGGTTTGCGTAGGTTTCCGTAGGTTTCCGTAGGTTTGCGTAGGTTTCCGTAGGTTTCCGTAGGTTTCCGTAGGTTTCCGTAGGTTTCCGTAGGTTTCCGTAGGTTTGCGTAGGCTTCCGTAGGTTTGCGTAGGTTTCCGTAGGTTTCCGTAGGTTTGCGTAGGTTTCCGTAGGTTTCCGTAGGTTTCCGTAGGTTTCCGTAGGTTTCCGTAGGTTTCCGTAGGTTTCCGTAGGTTTCCGTAGGTTTTCGTAGGTTTCCGTAGGTTTCCGTAGGTTTCCGTAGGTTTGCGTAGGTTTCCGTAGGTTTTCGTAGGTTTCCGTAGGTTTCCGTAGGTTTCCGTAGGTTTCCGTAGGTTTCCGTAGGTTTTCGTAGGTTTCCGTAGGTTTCCGTAGGTTTCCGTAGGTTTCCGTAGGTTTTCGTAGGTTTCCGTAGGTTTCCGTAGGTTTCCGTAGGTTTCCGTAGGTTTCCGTAGGTTTCCGTAGGTTTGCGTAGGTTTCCGTAGGTTTTCTTAGGTTTTCTTAGGTTTTCCTAGGTTTCCGTAGGTTTCCGTAGGTTTTCGCAGGTTTCCGTAGGCTTCCGTAGGTTTTCGCAGGTTTCCGTAGGTTTCCGTAGGTTTCCGTAGGTTTCCGTAGGTTTGCGTAGGTTTCCGTAGGTTTTCGTAGGTTTCCGTAGGTTTCCGTAGGTTTCCGTAGGTTTCCGTAGGTTTCCGTAGGTTTTCGTAGGTTTCCGTAGGTTTCCGTAGGTTTCCGTAGGTTTCCGTAGGTTTTCGTAGGTTTCCGTAGGTTTCCGTAGGTTTTCGCAGGTTTCCGTAGGTTTCCGTAGGTTTTCGTAGGTTTCCGTAGGTTTCCGTAGGTTTTCGCAGGTTTCCGTAGGTTTCCGTAGGTTTCCGTAGGTTTTCGTAGGTTTCCGTAGGTTTCCGTAGGTTTTCGTAGGTTTCCGTAGGTTTCCGTAGGTTTTCGCAGGTTTCCGTAGGTTTCCGTAGGTTTTCGCAGGTTTCCGTAGGTTTCCGTAGGTTTTCGTAGGTTTCCGTAGGTTTCCGTAGGTTTTCGCAGGTTTCCGTAGGTTTCCGTAGGTTTCCGTAGGTTTTCGTAGGTTTCCGTAGGTTTCCGTAGGTTTTCGTAGGTTTCCGTAGGTTTCCGTAGGTTTTCGCAGGTTTCCGTAGGCTTCCGTAGGTTTTCTTAGGTTTTCTTAGGTTTTCCTAGGTTTCCGTAGGTTTCCGTAGGTTTTCGCAGGTTTCCGTAGGCTTCCGTAGGTTTTCTTAGGTTTTCTTAGGTTTTCCTAGGTTTCCGTAGGTTTTCCTATGTTTTTCTAGATTGTTCCACGTTGTTCCACGTCCTACCACGATCAGGCAGTACATTCACATATGACCAGGGAAACACTGGAAAAGCTGAGGAGGACGAACGCTCTGAGAATAGCATGTGGATATAGGACCATTTCGAACGATTTCCAGGTTATTCCAGCTTATTCTAGGTTGTTCTAGGTTTTCCGAAGTTGTTCTCGGTGTATCGATGTTTGTTCTAGAATTGTATAACGATCGGGTAGTCGCAAGTCGGATAAAAGTAGGAAGAAACGATTTTGTATGCATAAAACATTTTTTTGATCCCATTCGAGTATTCTTTACTTAGCGGTATTAATATTCTGGAACAACATTTAGAACAACTAGAACAACCTTGAACAACCAAAAAAAGTTTGATTTTCCGTAAGTGGGGGGTTCCGGAAAAAATGGAGAAACTTGTCTTTCTGGAAAATTGTAGAACAAACTTAGAGCAACTCAGAACAAACAACGGAACCGGAATTTTTGAATTATGGGGGGGGGGGGGGGGCTAGGCTAGCTTTCCAGACTTAATAAAAAAAGTTCCTAGTCGCAATAACGAAAGTTCGCGTTGGATCCATAAACGAGGGGTCGTCTATTTTAGGGGGCTAGTAGGGCGAGGGTGGGGCTCGATAATAATTCTACGTTCTGACTATGGCGACCTCTTTAATTCCGACGGCACGTCGAATATCCGAGAGGGCGTAGAAAATGATAATGAAATAGCCCTAGGGATATTTACAGACATGTCCTGGGTATCTTTGACCTGGAGAAATATTTGAAAAATCAAGCTTCCGTCTAGTTACCATTTTTCATCCATTACTGAAACTGAAATACAGAGCGGACATATTTTTTTATTATGGTCAAATTTTTTTTAACCCGATTTTCAATATTCCCTGAGGCCACAGCGCACACCTGTTTCCATCGTGTAAATTTTGCCCTGTCCAAGCCAATTTTTTCTATTGCGAACTGCATCAATTTCACAATGGAATCTCGAGGCGCCGTGTCGAAATTTCATAGCGAATAATTCGCAGCTCCTAAATCAACCATGTCGATGCTACATTGCGTGAAACGTTTTCCTGCATTACTATTGCACTGTGTATATGCACTTCTTGGCACATGCGTACCAGAGAAATGCGAGTCGGATGACTTCGAAGTCGCGGCCTAGTTTATACCGGACAAGACACGGTCGATGTTTCACGTACTCGCAATTCCACCGTTTTACCCCCGACAGCATTCACATAGAAAACTCAACCAGAACTTTAGGAAGCGTCGAAACTCCCAAGCAAATCTGCATTATAGCTCAAGTCCAATAATAATAAGCCCGCAGACCCACTCAGGAACCGTGGAATTGTCCTACTTTATTTTTAACATTCTGACACTCGTTATGCAATTGACGCTTAAGTGCTGTTAAAAGATAAAAAAATCAGCAAGACTGTAATCAGCACTCCAGTAATTCGAACCGTGCTAATTAACCTGTTTATCGTAGCGTGGCTGTTGCAGCTTTGTAATTTCTTATCGATTCGCGTAAATCAGCCAGCACGCGTATAAGAAGAATTTCAAGTGAAATTCAATTTTTAATTATTATACATGCCTTATGCAAGTTTATACGCAAAACTCGTTCAAGGATCGAATTTGAGTATTTTTATTTTATTTTAACATTTCTCACGACACCCGTTACTCCGGCGTTATTATTTATCGACTTTGCACGATGCTCCCATAGATACGCGCGTCGACGACCATTGGCGGCGCGACGCGTCTCAAGTACTTTTCGAGCACCCGGCTCATCTTGAGTCTCGGGGCGAAGAGTGCGAATAGACTCTGCACTGCTTACTTGAGTATCTATAATAAAAGCATTGGTCGATAGCCATTCTATTTTCTACTTGTTTGATGGACATTATTCCATGGTTCGATGCCCTTCGAGATGATGTTTTTACATATATATATTTTTTTGTGTTCAAAAATTTTCAACCTGAGGAAATAGAAAATCCAATGTGAAAATGGTCTTCTTTGTGCCTCTTTGAAATATAGTAACGTTGCATCGTGAGATAACGATGCTTTTTTTTTATCAATGGTATCCGTATATGAATAATTATCGAATCAATATTATTAATGTTACTTAATTGGTTAATTTTTTTTAATTCGTGTTTCAGGCCAAACAACGTGCCTCCGTAAAATGGCTGCTGTCGAAGGCGTACAACAACCGCGTGCCGGACAACCTTCGCGAGCCTTATTATCGTGATCATGAGGTACGTCTCTTATAAATTTTTTCTCTGTCCTAGGACAACTTTATTATCGTTATGGAATAACGTTTATGTGCATTTCATTGTGTATTTAGAGTTTTGGGTGTATCGATTGACAATGGCTACCTTGTGTCATACGGTAATCACTCGTTAAACGTAGCTTTGAGAACGCACGGGAGTTACGTGCAAAACTTTAATCAAATCCTTAACTTTATATTTTTTTAAATTTATTCCGTCTATCTAATGTTGTTCCCCATCTAAAATTTACGAGAAGTATTCAAGCGGATTGTTTAAAATGGGACACCCTGTATGTAAATAAATATATATCAGTCCCAGATCCAATTAGACCAATTGAATTACTTGGCAATCATCCGACTGATTCGCTATAGCGGAAACAAGAGGAATCGTCAGTCTTTGTTGTTGCACCGCGACAGATAGTTCACCCGCGACTGTAATGCGTCTCACGGAGATTCTATCGGGCGATTACAGCGTGCGCCGATAAGTGCGAGTGCCTTAGAAATTTTACGGTCACGAACGTACCCGTGGAATTGCCGAGGGTCTGTTACTTCGTTCATGGAATTGTGTCGCGGTTGCAAGTCGAGACGTAGACACGAGGTGAGACGCTCGTTACACTTCGCAACTGCATTCTCGCGTAGCCGTCGCAACTAGTCTGTGTCCTTTTCTTATCTTTTTTTGACTCTTGGAATTGCACTTCTCTCATTATTTCTCTTCGTCTATCTCTCTCGCTTCTCTCTTGACCAAGAATCTGGCTCTTGGCCAGATGATCATTATGTAGGTTGAAGCTTGGACTCTCTCTTTCTCTTTTTTTTTCTTTTTCTATTAGGGAATTGCGGAGCACTAAAATCGACTTGTAATTGGACATTTTGCGGTTCTTTCTGTTTTCTTTTTCTTCTTTCGATATGTGCTTTCGTGTATATGTTGAAAGTGCAATGGAATTGCGTACTCTCAAAAATCCGCGGCAGTTGGAATTGCGCTAGATTTTGTTGGTCAGGCGATCGACTTCAGATGTCTTTTTATGCCTAAGACTTCTTCATGGGGTACAGTATGGAGTTGAAGGGTATTTAAAGATAATGCATGGAACCGCAATCCTAGGTAATCCTGAGAAGTCATACTGGCAAGGTATGAGAGATTAACTCGTTAGTCGGGAACGAAGACCGTGTGCTTTAATTATTATTAGCTTAAGCACGGCTGCAGCGCAATTATACGCTACTACGAGTCTTCGCGTGTTCCGTTTATGTGTGCCGAGGCGACGTGAATTTCGTGCACGAATTTCCGGGACAAAATTTCTCTCTGTGGTACAATTCCGATATATCGTAATGTCTGGAATTGTTTTTTTTTTTGAGTGAAATTATTTTATAAATATTTTTCCGTCGAGTTAACCTTGACAGAGTAACGAATTATCTAACGACGCACATGACACTTTGATTTGGATGCAATGGCTACTTAATTAGATGCTCCGTTGAGCCTAAACGAGCCTTCTTGATTGGTCGTAAAAACGTTTCATTATCGTTAGGGCGCATCACGATCCTCATACTTTCAGTCAAGGTGAAAGTTTCTAGGAGACTCTTTTTTTCTTCTAAGGACCAGGTGCGGATGTATATAATTAGCGGTGAACTCTCGACGTCGTTCAGATTAATTACCCTTAGCTCCAACTAAATACAATGATTACGAAGGACTGTCAAGTTTCAGGATTCCCTGCGCCTTTTAACAGCAGGGATACCAAGTCCCGTCACACTGATCTATTATTTGCGCCTTTCAGGACCAGGAACACCTGAAGCCTCAGATAGTCCACGCTCTCTCAAATGCTGAACTCTACTGCCTGGCCCTGGCGAACATCTACTCGGACCCCAATTATCACAATCAGAATCATTGGGGCATCCTGCAGGCCCTTGCCAGGAAGGGCGTCTACGTCTCGGAGCCGAATAATACTCAGCTGACGGAAACGATTCTCATACAGAATTCGCCACTGAAAATGGTGAGTCCCGATATCCACGATCTTGACATGGATCGATTGGACCAGCGATTAGTTAAATCTTTATATATTTTTCAGTCGGCGCACATGGCTGTGATAGAGGGCCTGATGGTCCTGTACGCGAAGGAGGTGGTGACGGGTGATCGCGTTGTGGCGGCCATTCAACGTTTTAATCCTCAAACGGAAGTGACGGTACCTGCCGATCACGAGAAGGGTCTCCTACTTTGGATAAGTCAGGCGTCGCAGGCGCTAATTGCCAAAATTCAGATGGAGGAAGGCGCCGGGGACAAGACCAGACTTCCGGAATTGCCGGCTGCCAAGGATTTTCAATCCTTGTACGACGGCGTGGGCCTAGCCGCTGTTGTAGCGTTCTACTGTCCCGGGGAGCTCAACTGGATGGACATCAGGGTCTCGAAGAGACCCTCTGTCGCGGATGCGCTTCACAATCTATCCATGGTCCATGCCTTTTGCGTCAGATGTTTGCCCTACTCCATCTTCCATATGCAGCCTGAGGATGTTACTTACAGGAGAGGGTTGGACACCTTTTATTTTTATCTATTGTCTTATCTATCCTTTTTCTAATTGATAATTGTTTTCTGAGTTGACTTCGTATACAAAATCGTTTGCGTTTTTTAGGTCCATGAAGCAAAACCTCGTCGTGTTCCTCGCTGACATGTACAATGTCCTGGAGATACATCCGGTGAAGTGTGTTCGTTATCCCGGCGAGGAGAGAGCGCTGCAGTTCTTAGATGGTACGTCAACTTCGGTCTGTTCTCATGTACGCGACCGAGATCATTATTCGAGGAGATTGGTGCCTCACCTATAAATTGCGTGTATGTCCGAGTAATTCCTCAGGATGAAGTACGAGGGAAAGGAATATGTTAGGGGAGCACTGTGAATAGTCAAATTCGCAAGACTCGCGTATGCCTTTTATTTTCTCTTCTCAATGCATTAAATCTTAACGGTGGTGGGCATACGGTATGGCCGATTATTTGGTGATGGCTGCTGTCGCAAGCAAAACTTTGAACTTACCTTTTTATATCATTTAATTTCTTATACCTTTATTCATGGAGTTCCATCGGGATCGAGGGCAAGACTCTAGAATACCGTATTACTGCACTCTGATCTCGAGGCAGTGCAATCGAATCGATCAATCCGTGAAATCTAAGACGGTACAGTCTAGTTGCTTTGAGCTTGCTCACGATCTCGATGGTATCACGCTTCTTATCAGTGTCAATACACATACTCGTCCCAGTATAAAAATCCAAGATCCTGTTGAGCCGGCGATAAACTTGCAAGTAAAGATTAAATTCCTGTCAGAGGCGTCAATTTGAGCGAGACGTAAACGAGGAAGCAAATTAAAAAAAAGTACTTTGCTCCATCGCAACAAAGCAGTATCAAAATCAGCAGCAAGAATGCGACAACAAAGAAAAATTTTCAATAGCATTATCGGGTCAAAGAAAAAAAAAGAAACGTGTGAACGTTAATTGAGAATGACGTTGATGCGTATAATCGTCGATCGCTAGTGATCAAAAGAAATGAGACAATGGGTGGGAGCGGGTGGTGGGGAGGAGGGTGTTGGAGGAAATAGAAAGAAAAGGAACAAAAACCTATCTTATCTGTCAGGTACCTTTATACTACAAGTGTAATATTTGCATATATTTCTATGGCATAACCTTCTTCTCGATGCTTGACAACAACGCTATCCTCGCCTTCTTCTTTCGACAACTTCCGGTTTGCCCATGAACCGAATATGGCGTCGTGTCGTGCTGGCGACGGGTTGCAGCGTGCCCGCGCAATAGTCATGGCGTAGCTCATAAGAGAAGTCTACCACAGTCTATAGCTCCGATACCCGACCTGAGAAGCAACCTCTCCGTATCCGCGCCAGGCTTCACAGGTACCCACCCACACGATACCAAGAAAACAGCATCATCTAGGTGGCCTCCTCTCGTTCCATCGGGTTTCATTCGACGTAGATGTCGCTCGTGAGAGAAAGAGAGAGAGAGAGAGAGACAGATTGAGATCTATATACATTTATATATATTTTTTATCTTTCTCTTTCCTGTACACTCATTCAATCTGAAGCTTTAACGAGCTCTCTGTCTCTTTCTGTGACGCGCGTCATTTTCTTGACTAATCAAGTGTTTCAAATGCAGCGCAAACAATGATATTAATTGTACAGAGAAATTCTTGGGAACGTTTTATTTCTTGCCGTTTATCTTGTTAACGCTGTCTCCTTTTTTTTTTTAATCTTCATTACGGATATACATATATAAAGTATTTACATTTTATTTGCTATAAACAACATCGTTGTATGGTCCTTAGAGAATACGTTAATTGACAGGATGTCAGGTGGAATAATTGTCGTTGTTCAAGTACACCTGACGTATTTCCAGTGCGATAGCTGTAAATTTTGATTTTGTTTGATCTTAAAATGTCGTTTGGGACCTGATTGATACGAATGATGTTCGTGGGGAAAATTTTAGTTTTTAATTTTGTGCTTTGCGCTTGAAACACTGTATACAGTCCTTTGATCGATACTTTGAGCGAGAAGGTGTAACGAAGTACTAGGAGCACTGCTTGTTAATGAACGTATATAATTTGCGTGGTAATATATCAATATATGATATATCAAATAGATCAATACTGGCTGTATAATCCAAGTATACACGGGAGTGCATGCGGCTTCGAGAATTAATAAATGAACCATATCAAAATTTGATCACCGTATGTGAATATGTAAAGTGTACGTTATATGCATATACATATATATATAGGGTAAGATCATTTTGTTGGAGCTTGCTGTGAAATTGGCTTTTGTTCTTTAATCATTTTGCATGAGATTCTATGGTCCCGTGTGTACAACAAGAATACTCGACGGAACGAGAAAATCATTATGGCTTTCCTATTTCCAATGGAGGTTTCCACTGTGTCTTCGGTTCGTCTACTTTTTGTTGCGATGTATATATTCCCATTTTTGTTGTTATCCGTTGTGTGCAGTTTCGTTGGTGTGAGTCACGTCTACCTGGTATATTTTTCGCAGTTCTTCATTTTTTTCTGTTTTGTTTTGTTCATTTCACTCATTTTCAGATTTCTTGACACTTCACGGTATACTCTTAGACGATCCTAGATGATATATTGTAGGGTAGATGAGAATTAAATTACATGCTACAGGCACTCGTAGATGTACCATACTGTTAGACTTACCGGATTTTTTTTTGTTTGTAAATACATATCGTTCTGTTCACATGAATTTCTAGTGAACTGCATATATTTTTTATACACATAGTCGCGTTCCTATGCGTTTAGTGAAAGAAATATTGTTGAGGTTTCACATATGATTATATTTGCAGTATAACGCATGGGCACTCAATGAGTCCGGTCTTTTGCATTATAGAAAGAAAAAAAGCAAGAAATGAAGTCAATGAAAAATTCGAGAATCCTATTACCTTGCCTGAGCATTTTTTGAGTTAGGATGTCTTAGAGTGTCCCTTTTTCATATCCGTCACGTGCTCTCTGAGAGTTTGTCTAATTTTATTTGTCCAATCGGATTTTAGTCGCCAAAGCAGCGCCGATCAGTTCTGTGAAAAAGTCACAGTCACTACAACAGACGACAGAACATTCGCATGACGACAGGTAATTATAAAAAAAGAGATGCCCTTGTCAAGAGTAATTGGATGTTCATAAAAATTTACAGGAGAATCGGAAGCGAAGATGGATTCGTAGTTCATCGTGGAAAAGGTGTTCCGACATTGAGTTCAGTAGCCGACGAGAAATCATCAGCCAGAGCGGAAGCTGCTGGTCGACCTAGTAACTGGGAAGATCAAAGACGAAGTTCCTACGCAGGTCGACGTTCGCGACGTAACAGCGTCACCGACGACTCTCAGTTGACCATAGAAAACTTTGGAGGGTCACAGGTAACAGTCGATTAATTAAGATATAAAATTTAACACTTTAGTATAGTACCCAAGAGGTATCGTATTAGTCGCTACCAATCTCATTAATTGCGTATGCCCTGTTGTAGGACAATTTACACAATTTTGGGAGAAATCCTGACAAAGAAGTGGGTGTTCATATCGGGAAGCGAAGTACAACCGAACCGACACTTCCGGCACGGTCCAGTGTTCAGGATGTATACGGAAGTGGAGTCCAGCTGATCCTTTCCGACAACGGTTACAACAACGAGGAACCAGGGAGACTGAGGCGACAGGCTTCGAACTCAAGTCTGAACAACGTTGCCCTCAAGAACATTCTACATTCCAATGATAACGATAACACCGACGGGGAGACCACGAAGATGGCGAGTTTTGCCAATTTGAGCAGGCAGAGCTCGGAGAAGGGTATTAACTTTACGTACATGGAACAGGATCGCGACGATCCACCTGCCAAGTCTAGTTTCACTAGTAAAAAGCAGGGCCAGAGCAACGGCAATGGGTTCGCTGAGAAGAAAACCACTTTTGCTACCTTACCGAACACAACCACGTGGCAACAACAGAGCAACCAGCAGATGCAACAGACGGAACATCACGCGCCCGGTGAGTATTTTGCAAATTTAACGTTGATCGATGGTGATTAGGATTCATGTTGGAGCTGTATTCACAATGACGTTGTTACTCGTTCTTCGTGGACAGATGAAAATGGCGGAAATACGGTAATGGCCTCACAGCTTAACAACATCAGGATGAAGCTGGAGGAAAAGAGACGACACATAGAGAATGAGAAGCGGAAGATGGAGGTTGTTATGTCGAAACAACGACAGAAGGTTGGAAAAGCAGCCTTTCTACAGGCTGTCACGAAGGTAGGACAACCGACACGAGACATGGTGGTTATATTAATTTTGTTTAATGAAATCAGTACTGTTTAACATAACCGTGCATACGTCATTGAAGTTCTAGACAGATGCATTATTAGAGTTGTTTCTATGTTCAGGAAAACTTTATGACAACTTTAGTAAATTGTTTTGCTCGTTGGGACAAATTAGACGTTTACAAATACATATGCCCTTTTTTAAAATTGTGTTATCTGATATGATGGTAATGAGAAGTACCTAATGGATAATGTATTTATATTGAAAATTCGTATAGAACAGTAGAAAGCAATGGAATTTTAATTTTTATCTGGAACAGTACCTTTGACTCAAATTAGATTTTTATATTAATTATCTAACTTGACAGTGTCACCTCGTGCGTCGCTATAAGTCCCCGTGTGAATATTTTTTCTACTTTTTTTATTTCTAACAAGTTACGTATCCTCAATCGTTACAGTTACTCCCTGTTACATTGTTCTTCCTATCCTTTTCTTTATCTTACCTGATAATCACTGTTGTAACGCGCATCTCTCTCTTCTTTCCAATCCTTCAGCTGTTCTCTCTGGTAAGAGTGCATGTCGCAGTGCACCCTATACTTTACTTTTACAATTAATCGAGAATCTTATTTATTATACTTGACGGCATCGATATCAAAACTGTTGCTAGTGTAAACGCTTTTAATGATACATACTTAAATATGTATATATATACATAACTATCCATATACGTTTACACGTTTTATTGTAGTCTACGTCAAATTTCTTTAAAGCCTACGCAGCAGCAGAATACATGCCGTGTTTTGCTTGATTGCCTATTCATTTTCTGTATTATCATATCTGCTTTCGGTACTGCTCTGAGTTCGCGGTCGTATTTTCGAAGGGTAGGGAATAAAAATGCCAGTAAAAATGTACAAGAGCAAAGTATAATAAATACAAGAGAATCTCGAATTCTATATACACTCGACGCTGTCTCTAGTGTGTATAACTCCGTTCATTAATTTCGCACGCCTTTCGGCGTCTTATCGATATCGCAAACAACTGTTGTATTTACCAGAACGCGCGCGGTCCAATTATTAACAAAGTGTGTATAAGGTGTTTGCAAACATGTATATAAGTCTATATTACAATTGTGTATTTTACAAAGCGCCGGGGCCAAGTGACAATTATTTTCACTCGATTCGTGTAAGATTCAAATGTAAAAAAAATTTCAATTATATCATTCATCGCACAGCGCCATAGCATTGATCATTGTTCAGCAGTGAATCAAGTAGTCGACAATTAGAGGTACGTTACAAAGTACGTAGTCCAGTAGATCATGATTGGCAGGTATTACCATTCCTTGGTACCCTTGCTGTAGAGACAAAGCTCAGATAATCAAAAAATTCATTTTACTCGCTTGACGCGCTTGCGATTATCTATTATTTGCTATGAGACTTGAGGACGGCTTTTTGCGAATGAAAGTTTGACGATTTGCCAAGAGAGAAAGAAAAGAGTGAAGGGAAAAAAATATAAGGAAAATAGACCCATTGCATACATAATGCAAGATGAGAACTTGGCCACGGATTCGCTCCTCGTGGATGGTTTGTCGGTGTCCTGGTGGCGGACTTCTCAGTACCTAACAAGGCACGCTGGTTGGGCTGGTTGCAGGGTAAGGTTAAGTCTCCCTCTTCGTCAACGTCCGGGGGTGACAGTCCGGTGGATCATACTCCCCCAAACCCAATAAACTCCGGATCCGCGGGGGAGACCCCCACAAGCATTGCCGAGACATCCCTCGTTGTAACCCAACAAACCTCACAAGAAAAACCGCAACGTCCCTTCTCGCTCAAGGTACGAGACACGTTACAAGCGTACGCCGTAGATTATCAGCATGTACGACGCCATGTTGTTTGCCATTATTTTTATATTTCTATACAACCGTAGCGTCTACCCTTCAATGCTATAGTTTAATTGTAAGTGGCCATGCTTTGTCGTTACTCCTTGGCTCTTTTGATTTATCGTTAGAGCATATCTTATTGGACTTTCTTTAGACTTGTGTATTTTTCTTTTTCAACCACTTTTCGGGGTTCTGTTTTCTTGCCAATATTTGCACGTCCCGTACCATGGTGGATACTTCTCTCAGGTCTTTAAGGTTAATGGTGCAAAGCCAGAGAGCACTTGTCCGAGTCAATCGAATGCGGCCTGCACTTTTCTTTATGGATTTTGTACGCTTTTGTGTTTCTGGTAGTTGCTCGTTGCTGGAAAGCGGTGCGTTTTATATGCTTATTTGATTGGAATTGCTTTATTGCTGATTGAACGTACCTCGTGTAGAGCTAATAGGAGGTTGCTGTGCTTAGTTACTTATTTGCCTTACTATTAATATTGTTAATCGTGCTTTGCATGCTTGTATTTAAGTTGTCAATAGAACGCAGCTCTTCGTGTCATGCCGAATTGCAGTAATTCATTTTGGTGATGGTTCATCGTTCGTCAGTCTGATATATCGTTTCCCATGTTTCTGTTATTTTTTGAATTTTATTTTTCAACTCCTCTCTCAATCGCCGCAAGCTGCTTTAGCGAGCGTTGAAAATATTTGACAGTAACGGAAAAAATTGTATGAATACGGGTACGATGTTAATTTTTGGAAATTTTATTCCTCATCAGTCATACTTTTGATTTTTGTGCATTTCTGTTCTCTTAGTCATTCGAAAGACTAGACGTCGAATATTGGATAGACGCGAAAGTAAAAGAGATACCTGGGACGACGTCCCGACGTCTTTTGTAGTTACATAAGATGCGATATTGATCAAACAAAAGGAGAAATAGGTACTCTATGGACTTTCGTCCTAGACCTTTATCCCAAACGCTGTCACCAAGTCCCGCGGCTTCGTTGATAAGAAAATATGAGCAATTGCTTGTGGAACTGTTCTTCCAACTTACTTGTATCGTTCGTCGAGCAGGTTGTTCCACTCAACGATTGTGCATCTACAGGTAAACAGCACTTTATTGGAAGAGATTAATCGACCTTTGACACTATATAATAGTACACTGTAAATTTTCAGTCGATCTTCATAATTTTTCATGAACTAGGTACCTTGATCAGTTGACAGAACTCAGATTTGAAACTGTCACAGTGCTCTGTTCGTAGTAGGCTGTGATAGGTATACCCAAAAAAAAATGAATGACAGTATTTTGCAAATTATTTGACATAGATTTAGGTTTTGGAAAAAGAAACTTTCGAAAATGTTTAGTCGTACAGTTGACAATATATTTTTTCTCATATCATTCATCCTACCCATGAAATTCTGTTTTAGGAATCAATGGAAGGGCATCCAATGGTTAGAATCTTTTAAAGGAAAATTTAGGCAGGTTTTGGTTGTTGCTGCTTCCAATGATTCTATCAATAAATTTGTGGACAACGTCGATTATACGATAATCGATCACGAAACAGCAGTGAAATCTATCTCAAGCAAAGTTAACAAAGAGCTGTCACATATTGTCAGTCCCAATTCCTCAAGTAGTACTTTACGTGTTAATAAAGTGCACAGTGCGCATGAGACTCTGCAACTTCCTCGCATTGACACGGAAATGACAGAGTCTGATTCTGATGACGAAACTGTAATTTATTTCAAAATGTTCAACGACAACGTGGAGTCTGATGATGATCTGCCAAAAACTACAGTGAAGGATTTATTTTTTCGGGTAACACCGTCAAGTCGCACCGTCAGTGTGCAAACCCGTGAAAGCGATGGTATTAAAATGATTTATCAGAAATAAAAATGTCAGTAAGTCAATAGCTGATCAACACACCTTATTTGTCTCTTCCAATAATGAATTTATCAGTGCATACCTGTAGGTGTACAAAGTTTAAAAATTTCAAAGTGACTCGAATCGGTCCGGGATCATTATTTAGATTGATTGCTAATTTTTCATTTTTTGGAATAATTCAGGAAATTAGCGAGGACGTCCGGGACGTCGAACACAAATGGCTCGAGCAAGATGGCAGCGCTCCTTTCATCGAAACACGAAGAACGCCTGACATCGAGAACATGGACCTGGATCAGTATCATCAGTCCATATCTCAGTGAGTATCTCGTAATCCTAACGGTGTTATGTCGAATCTTAAATAACAAAAAAAAAGTCTTAGATCATCCTGCTGATTCGTAAGACCTACGTTAAATTGTCACAGGATGAATAGCAGCCTTAGTGAAATTCAGGCAGACATCCAGAGACTCGCCAATCAGCAAAATCAAATACAACAGCAGCACTTGATGAGTCAACATCAGCAGCAGATGCAGCAGCAGCTACAACAGTTGCAGAGTCTCAGTCAGCAACACATGCAGGTCCTTACACTTTGATCCGACCAGTTAAAACCCAATGTATACCGTGTACGAGTGTATAATTTTTTATTCTGACGTTATGTTTCATCTGTCCAATTAGAATTACGCAATTCCCCCAATGAACCCGATGACACCGAGAATACAGGACAGTCAGCAGTCACAATTTTATCTTCACGATCAGCCGCAAATCCAGAGAAGAACCTGGAGACAACCACCCATTGGCCAGAGTCTTGCAAATGAAATGGCCGCGGCTGGTTATCAGCAGAATCCTGACTCCCGATACAGTCCACAGCCAACAGGTACATCCTGGGCCAAACTAGCTGTTGCACTTGTATGAGGATGCTGACCGGACCGTTGATTCCAATTTCTTAATCTCCTTACAGTATATCAACAAGATCCGCGTCTATACCAAGACACGATAACTTGGGGCTCGCAATCGCCTCAGCAAAAAGGATTTGTACTCCACCACGACGCTTCCCAGGAGCAGAGGTATCTCAACGGTGGCGATCATAGTCTCTGTAATAATCAAATGAATCATCCACCAGCTGCGTATCCGAGCCCAGCAACCCTTTTCAACCAAACACCGCCTTCGTCAGCTAGTCCTCAACATCGTAACGCCGTAAGTGGATCGTCCTACGTCCCATACGTCACGAACAATTTAAGAGCATTGTGGATTGGTGGGGTACGACGCGTAAATTGAAATGTAGAACATCAGATTTCCTGTCTCTAAGCAGAAGTTACTCACTGGGCTGAAACTGAATTAGTGATGCTTCTGTAAATGTTACTTTTTTTTTCATCCTCGCGCATGGCCACTTCTGCTAGGAGGAAGTTACCTTGTATGCGAAAGGTTAACAATACCGCGAAGTATCTCGTGCTCCTATATCTGGTATCGGAAGGACGTATGTCCATAGGCAGACAGGTGCATATCCAGTGCCCTTATGGTTCTGAATTTCACGGTGCCTGAACGGAATGAAAGTAACTTGTATGTAGCTGGTTTATGGCGAATACACACGAAAGATCTCCTCTCTAACAGTCAGTAACGCTGTCCACTACCGTTGCAAACGCGTTTCAGTGTATATTATGCGTGAAACCAGTTGGTGATGTAATGCACATTTATAGACAGTCGTTGTTGACACCCAACATGGCCGAGACTTCCCACACTTGTATTCTGATACCTGGACACCTACGGTTCGAGCGGAGCCCACACTTTGCCTTTTCTGATACATTTATTCATTTAAATAATATGTATCTCTTCTATTCCTCCAGTACAAGTAGCTCGCATAGCTACAGCAGCGAGGTTCGTTTTTCTATGTTCCTATGTGAATTGTAAAAGATCAATATTTTCGCTACATACCCAAACCAGTTGACCATCCTGGCTGTCAAGTGGATAGCACATTAATGGTGTTGTTATTAAGAACAAGTGAAGTGTGATAGTGATGAATTATCGAAGTTTACACAATATGGATTCTATTGGTGAACTGGGACGGTTTTAATTTTTACACGAGACCTACTCATACCGTTGAGTCTCATGTTACTGTAACTATTTTTTGTCTTTCGTGATTTTTAATTTTCTTTCTTTCTTATCCCAACGAAATGAATCGCTTTGTTGCACATTCGACCTTAATCGTTATCTTCACTACAGACGTCCATCGTTCCTCAGGTTCATCGAATAAGTCAACTGATGAGCGAGAGTCCAGAGCCTAAGAGGTCGAATGTACATCATATTCCAATCACATGCGAGAGCCCCACCGAGAAACGTCAAGCTGCTGTTCTCCACACACCGGTACCGGCGCCTCCCGTCGACGATATGGAACCTCAAAATATTTCCTTTATTGGTAAGTCTGACAGTTCTTAAATTATTTGGAATATGGGGCTGATTGGGAAAGAGCACCTATTTTAAGTGTTTGACGCTCCTAATTTTTCCAGGGAATGATGATGATCTCGCCCAAGGTATACGAGGTCTACACATCACGTCGGGTAGTCGAACGTACAGAATACCGTCTCCTACTAGACCGCCGATATCGCGAAATTCCTTCCAACCTCATCCGTCGTTACGAGAGGCGACGCCACCGCCATCCTCGACGCCGGAGGTGACGCCACTCGATCCAACAGACGCAGGCGAGAAGGGTTTTTATATCTCCTTTGACAATGATGCGCCCAAGAAGCCCAAACCGACGCTCAGGGTTAAGAGAGCATCGCCTAAGAAGGTAGTTGAATATATTTAAACGCTGTTTAATTCTTGTACTGGTTAGGATTGCATTTTTTAATATTGACTTTGTTCTTGTTTTTGCATAGGAGAGAAGCGTATCGTCGTATATAGAGCAGGAAGACTTCACGGTACGACCCGAGTCTCCTCCTGCCAGCGCAGCTGAAAGACAGAGGCAAATGGAAGCGCTGCGAGACTTGGAGAGGGAGCGACTAAGACAAGCCGAGGAACGGGAACAGCAGAGACAGGAAATGAGGGATCGGGAATTGCAGAAGGAAATGGAACGTGAACGACAGAGAGAACGACAGCGAGATGGCAGTGCTGAGGGACGGCAGGCTGCTGGTACCGGGGTTGGTCTTGTCATTGGAAATCAGTTGACCAATCCGGATCCTGTGAGTCTAATATTAGTTTTAAAAAATTTCACTGTATACTTGGGTATCTTTTTTAAAAGATTCTATATGTGATGCTTATCTCTAGAATTCCCTGGACGAGATGGAGCGAAAGAAAGAGCGGATAATGCTGCTGTCGCTGCAGAGACGGCAGCAGCAGGAGGAAATGAAGGAGCGGAAGGAAGCGGAAGCGCAGGCACGCAGGGAACAGGAGAAGCTTAAAGAGGAAGAGAGAGCTAGAAAGAAGGAGGACGATAGACAAAGAAGAGCTGCCATTTTGGAACAGTATAAATTGAAAAAGGCCATTGAGGAGGCCGAAAGAGAGGTACTTCATACTTCGGATTTTAATTAGTTTTATTAGTAGTATTGGAAAATTTCCTTAACCGCTGCTTCTTTCTTTCGGGTTATAGGGCAAAGTACTTGACAAGGAGTTACTGAACGCTATAAAACCAACCAAACTGCGGAACAAGACTGCGTCGGGTCGTCCGCGACCAAAGACGATTCACGGGGACGCTGGCGCCGATTTGGATTCCGGTGTATTGACGCCGAGTCGCGGAAAGAAAGGCTCTTCCTCAAACCTCAGTACAGGTAAGTTCAGAATACGCGAGTATTGTTTTGTCGTATTGAGCACAAACGCTTTTGTTGTTATCTCTTAGGAACTGGATAAAAATTAATTCCTTCGGTAAAGCAAAAATATGGGAAAAAAACTATCCTAAGACCGCGATCTCCATTATATCAACAATCCAGTTCCCAAGTATCTTGACGTCGTTTAGCGTGGTAACACATTGACAATTATTGTGCTGTATTATTTGACAATAGTAAAGATTTCGTCGATGTTGCAACTGCATCGCTCTACTTTTTTTTGCATGGCGAATTTTTAATGAGCGATAACCGATTTTCGTTTTATTCCCAGTAAGAGCTGATTTTATTTGACATCTTTTATCGAATTATCCATCATCGATGTTTCACCGTGATACTATATCCATCACGTAACATAATCACAGAAAAAAGAAACACAAGAAAAAGCTCTAGATTTTCTAATCCACCAGTTCTCACTTCTTTCGTCTCCTTACAATTGAATGTCGTCTTATCAGTGTCAATTCTTGCACTAGTAGCTACAATTCCGTCAAGATGCCTCGCGATTATCAATTCTCAACCCGTGGTCTAATTACAGTAGGATAGAAAACACGAGCTGATTTTTTTTGCACTAACACACTTACTATAGCGTCGCTGATGTCGCCGACGATGAGGCGAGACTACTACCGAGGCTCGCAGGACAGTCTTACTGCCGCCCACCTCGACGACAGGCGTTCCGGGTCCCTTTATCAGGGTGGCAGTCTCAGGGGTATGCACTACACACACTCTATCACTCGCCTCTTATTTTTTTTTTAATTAAGATTCTGTCATATAAGTCGAAGAAAAAAAAGTTCGCCATTACAGGATATCCTAGAGAAGTCAAAGAGTAAAACAACAAAAGGAAGGGGTCGCCGACCCTTCTTGAATAAGTAATGATTGAAAGGACGTCGTGACAACACAATGAATAATTCAATTTCAGAAAAAAAATTCTTAACGTACATCCAGATATATTGTTGAGATATATACTCCAGATAAAACTATTAGGAGACTTGTACTAGTACCAGTAGGTAGTAGTAATAGTTGTGGATCTTTTTGTTTTTTCACAGTGAACTTTTTTTTCCTTCTAATTAATAATACTCATGTCACTACTTCAACCCTAACTGTCTACTTGAGTCTGCATGTTCTTCTTTAAGTATTAGTCTAGCTCTTGTATAGCTTGTTTCTTTCCTCTTTGAGAGAGAGAAGGTAGATGATGAGAATCACCTGATAATAACGAAACAATCAGAAATGTTTTACTAACAATGCGTAACACCAATGTCCTATTTTAGTATCTTCCGTAGATTCACCGGATGACGGTGGCGGCTCGTCCCCATGTCGAAGTGTAAATCAACTAGGACGTCGCAGTTCCTACAAGACATCACGTGGTAAGTTTTCAAACCCGGTACACCCGCTTGTTTGTCACTTATAATTATTCTTTAAATATCAAGTATCAAAGTAACGTAAGAACGTGTACGATCCACATTTCCACGAAACTGATTTCAAAAACAAATGCAAACAAATCAAATCAGTAATTCCCTTTGATAATCATTTGGCTCGACGAAAGTAGGCTTCGTCACACGGATTGCCTATCTGGTATGGAAAAAACAAAAATGGACTAACTAATATATTGGCTGTACAGTGCGAAGCGAAACGTTTGAAAAACAATAATCATTTACTTACGAGTAATGAGGTTGCTGTATTATCATTTATTTGTGTCTCTCTTATATTTATAATTTAATTTATTTTTTAATCTTTCTCTGTTTAAAGGGTATGAATTGAACTTTGAAGTAGCGCCTTTGTAGTTGGAGACTCAAGAAAGAACCTTTTTTTGTCTCTTTGTTTTATCTTTCAGTTGGAACGCAACGTTATTCTGCACCGTACTGCACACTGGCTACTTGATTGATTAGCGTAAATCTTCATTTGTTTTTTCTAAATATCATTTTTCAGTTCTCCAGCCCTCCCTCCCTCGCCCGTCCCAAGCCCCTGAACATATCTTTTTTCTCTGTATCTTTCTTACATTTATATCTTTTCTATACCTGAACGTGTCTATATGTGGATATGGCATAGTTGCTTGTAATCGTATTCTCGATGCAATGACTGAACGCCGTGTTTTCCCTATCGACCCTTTATTTTTTTTTTCCTTTTTTTTCAATACCCCGTTTAATTTAAAACTACTATGATTTGGTCGTACGTGCCGTGCGAAGTGTAACAACGCAAACGTTGCATTATTGCAGATGCGCAGGAGCCTCAGCAACAGGTTAGAGGCAGGCCTAAATACCCGTCTTACCAAAACTTTAAGGGACGAAAATCTAATTCCTTGATGAATTTGTGTGGTAAGAAGCAACCAGTGACTTGGAATACGTTTATTCCCTCCCACCACCTGTTCTCTCTATATGAGAGATTCATATTATTTTTTTGTTCTTTTTTCGTTTGTCTTGCCATAAGCAACAGTGATTATATATACAAATATTAAAAAAAAAAAAAAGAGAAACCATACCTGTCTCTCTATTGTCGTGTCAAAGTCTCTTTTTTATGTCTTTATTACTCCCCTTTTGTAATTACACCACGTTTATCAATTGTCGTAGGCTACTTAGCACTTTGTACTACACGTAGTGGCATGGTGGCAGGTTCAAGCACTAGGGTTGCAGCCATATATTAATGATTATATGTAATTTTGCACATATACTACACGTACAATTATTAGCACATTATTTTAAATGCTTTTAAGGTTAAAGTTCCACGATGAATTTTTGTCTACGCTCTTGTCTGGTGTACATGGACCTTTTCGTTCATCTTTTTAACTTTCCTCTTGTTCTTTTGTGATTTTTCGTGCTATTGTATACGATTCTTGGTGGAACTTTGATCCTCATAATTTTTCAATATATATTTATTTTGCTACATAAGGTTGGCTACGATTATGTTCGAAAGCTTCGATGGGCTTAAAGCTGTACAGCACTGGTTGTGGTTCTTTCCTGGTATTCTCAATGTCTTTCAGATTGTTGTCGGTGGTTCCGGTTTTTTCAAACTTCGTTATCTCCTCATACTAACCTCCCATCTAGGTCTTGTACAAATTTTTCATATCCTTAAGTTTGTGTTATATGCATATACTTTCCTGTATATCCTTTTGTTTCCAGGTTTTTACATTTATATTGGGATTGCGATTGGTCATGGCAAAATTCACTGGGTCGTTCCAATATGTAGTGATATATCTTTGTTTGTAAAATTTTTCTCAGTGTATACCATGGTTTTTGAATAAGAGCTTTACAGAATTTAATTTTTGGTTATACCCTGTGAGTTTGTCATTAGCATCGTACCTACCCACATAATTTTTGTTTAGTAACTCGAGTAGTGAAACAAATTAGAAATTTTCTTGAAAGCAAGTCGTACCTTCCTAGATGAGAATCAAGGACCCAGTACTCATTGATTATATAAGAAGCAAGTACCCTGTAGTATCTCATATACAGTACAAACGTTTCGTACTTGTCTAGTTTAAATTGCTAGCTACTAGTTGACCATTTTAATAAAATTCTAGGATCGTCTAGTTCCTATTGAAATCAAATGCAAACAGGAATATAGTGATTTGTCTATAATTTTTTCTTTCACTAAAAATAATAAGAACTCTTCAATACACTGTGTACCATTGTGCTTCTGGATAAGTTAAATCAGAAGGAGAAGAGTTACAAAAATTATTGGAAAATGAAGTTGCACATTGTCTTCAAGAATAAAATATTGTCTCATAAATATTCAGTGAACGTTTGTACACAGTGTAGACGAAATTAATACAATTCTATGTATACAATTCACAAGTCCTAATACGTGACTAATATACTATTAAAAATGACTCTGTCGTTCTTCAAAAACTAACAGAAGGTTAACCCAATGATCTTTTGGTATGATTCAATGGAATGTCATTCTCTTTTAAATACATATATCAATTTGGTAAAGGAATCAAACATAAAGAATTGAAATGAAAAAAGTATCAAGAAAAAATTAAGCTTATCAGTTCTAAAAATTCTAAATGATCTGATAAACGTTCCTCTGACGTCTCACGATCAATCCTCAAGTATTGAAATTATATGTAAAAATTGGTAACACCAATCAAAACGATATTCTGTCTTTATATAGATTCGGATAGTGGTCTGGGTACATCAACGCCACCACGGAGAGCACCGAGTCCTGGAGTAGGTGGTATGAGACACCTACCATCGCCCTCGGGTCCAGGTTCCTTGCCACCAGGATTCATGACGAAGAGAAGAGTCTACGATGACGGAAGTAGCGACATCAGCAGCACTCCTAGTTCGATGATGGATTACAATGGTGAGTAGAAAGTAAAAACCTGAGCATTTTATCCGGTCGCTTAATTCCTAAGTCATCCACTTTGAGTAATAACGTTTTTCCGTGTCTCAAACCAGGTCCACGACTGTACAAACAACCCACGACGAAATCCAACCGTGGCATAATGCTGAACGCCGTGGAGTATTGCGTATTTCCGGGCACGGTTAACAGGGAAGCCAAAAGACGCGTGCTCGAGGAAATCGCAAGATCCGAGAGCAAGCACTTCCTGATCTTGTTCAGGGATGCTGGCTGCCAATTTCGTGCACTCTACTCGTACTGCCCTGACGGTGAAGAGGTCTCGAAGCTCTATGGTACCGGACCGAAGCAGGTTAACGACCGGATGTTCGACAAGTTTTTCAAGTAAGATCATTCACTCCTGATCATCCTTACTTTCTATGATCTTAAGTACTGCGATTCTTATCACGCATTTCTGTTATTTATTCCCTTCCAGATACAATTCTGGCGGCAAGTGCTTCTCGCAAGTTCACACGAAACATCTGACTGTAACCATAGACGCCTTCACGATACACAATAGCCTCTGGCAAGGTAAAAAGGTCAATCTACCGAACAAGAAAGATATGGCTCTTGTCATATAGTTTTACACCAGTGTCACACCTAACATTACGCTACTATGCCCTCTGTTGTTCATAGTTACTATTTTAATACAGGCCCATATTAAATTAATGCAAACGTTGCGTTCTTAGTCAATTTTATAAGGTTCGGGATACCTGAGATCGGTGCTGACTTGCCTGCACCAAAACGAGACACGTGACTCACTTAATGGGTCCTCATTATATATACATATGTATACTACATATTACACTGCGTTCTAGGATTTTGTTCTTTTATGCCATTTTGTCAATTTTTTTTTTTTTCTTTAATCGTTCCTTGTATATCGTGTATGTTCTGTCCTTGTTCTCTCTCTCTCTCTCTCTCTCTCTCTCTCTTGCTTTCTCTCTCCCTCCTTTCTACCTTGTCCTATTCTTAATTCTTCCTCCTTCTCGTCCACCATCTTCCATTAAGATATCTGGTTGTCGGTGTCAGCACCGATTGTCGTGTAACACGACTATCAGTATCTTATGATTAGGAATTGTTTGTACTCGATAGTTCCAGTATTTCTCTACGGACTAACTCTTTTGACTTGTGTAAACCGCTATGTTGATTATGAAGTGTGCGATGCGACAATTTGTTATTTCTGTTGCACAAGATTTAAAAGTCACGTAGATATAATATCGACGTGACGACGCATTGTCACTTGAGATCTTTTTAAATTCAATCGGTTTCTAAGGGACACACAAGATTATCTCGTGTGCCTTTCGATGATGGAAATTATGTAGAGTAAAATTAAGGCATAGAGAAAATTATGTATAAAAAAAAAGACAAGACCTTTTTCGTCGCCATACCAATCGTGGAATTTGTTATTCAATGAATGGATATGCTGACAAGAGGAATATTGATAAAATTTTGATTCCAACAAATGGACCGTTATATCTGTTGACAATTGTCTATTGCGATCTTTGGGCGATCGAGCTAGGATTTAATTAGCACTGTTCGCCGTGGGCGCGTTAAATAAGATTCTCAAAGTCGATAGAATATTTGATAACAATCCAATTTGAATTATTGGTAGTCGAATATCGCGCTCATTTCTCTTCGCGCAAGCGCTGGACTGTTGTCGGTGAGTCGGTGAGTCGGTGTAATTTGTATTTTGTGCTTGTTGGTCGATGAGATGGTGGACGGGGTGATGTGGATGAGAATGCGGAGATGCGAGAACATAAGAACAATTCGTGAGGTGAAGGTAGTTTTGTAAATAAATAAGTCGATCGCATTTAACGAGAATGAAGAAGGACAGAGAAGGGGGAGATGAGAGAAAGGAAGAAGAAAAAATTCCAAATCAGCCTTGCAGTCAATCCGGGCGAGAATAACTTTTTTTTATGATGGATAAAAGGAAGTAAATAAAATGACAAAACCCTCTTCCGCGTGTCGTGAAAGAGACGCGGGGAAAAATAAATGATCAAAAGATGATCTCTTTTCGCTGATTGGTGTGTACTTTTTTTTTTGTATGACCGTATGCCGAACTGTTATTGGCTGAGTGGGTGAGCGTGTCGCGTATTAATAATAAGAGTGAAATTATGTCATATTTTTTAACAATGCCAATTGTTGACAATGGGCCTGCTTTTCAGTATTGCTGTGTCAGTATTTTGCGTTTTTGAACAAAAATAATAGAAACACGCGCGCTAACAGGATCACTGGTCTCTGAACTACGAGGTGTTCGAAGGACGTTGAGGGGATGTCGCGTTAAATTTTGACAAAGAAACTAGAAGCATAGGGGAAAAAAAGGATAATCCTCGCGTCCCTGGCGAGGAAGAAGAGGCACGCGGCGGCCTTTTCACGTTTGCGTACATGACAAGGGACTAGAAGAAAAATTGTATTAGGTTGTAGAGTGACTAACGATAAGACAAAACTGTGTATCGTGCCATAGATAGTAGAGACGATCCTCGCCGGGTCGAGGGGCGATAGTGGGGTTGGTTTGGATTTGTGTATGGAGGTCGATTATCACAGTATTCGAAGCCTCGATACCAAAAATGGAGAGAGACAGAGAGAGAGAAAAGCAAAATAACGATTACTTTTTTTTTTGTATTTAATATTTTTTCACGAAGAAAATTCTGCCGCTCGATATGCGCCGAGCAAGCGAAATATTTAGTGCTAGAAAAGCATAAGACTGTAGTACGTCCATGCAAAACGTCAGACTTTTTCCAGCTATTAATACTCTACCTGGAATTAGGTATTATTGTCAATATTTTTTTTCTTTTTAATTTTATTTAATGTCACAACAATAGTACGAAAAGAGAACGTACCAGTATTGAGAAAGCTGACATGTGTGGATATCCGTTGCGTGGGCGTATTACAAAACAAGGCGTATTCGACTATTAAATAAAATAATTGCGCAACATATCGATCCTCATCTTCTCCACAATTTGGCCCAGTGGCTGGTGTCAAGATAGAGTACAGCAAAGTCTAATTATATTTTGTCGTTGATCAGGCGGAGTCTCGGCCGTTGCTGTTGTTGTTGTATCGCTGCGTCGAAAATATAAATGCGCACTGGCGTTGTATCGGATGCGCCGTTGAACCATGACCGAGTAAAAAAAATGTATGTGCGATGATTATACAAGAAAATGGAATCCGTCGATCCTTTCTAATATTCATATTGAAGAATTTATCTCTCCGCTCTCGTGTAATGTAAATGTAATTGACGCGCGCTTCCTGCGGTCGAGAGGGAGGAAGACAAGAGAGAGAAGAAAAAAATTGGCAAAGAAAGTGAAAAAAGAAAAGAGAAAAACAAGCGACCGAGTGACGTGGGGCGAGAATTCTCACGTTGATAACAATCTTTGGAGGTTTGGAATTTAGGCGGAAAGGCGGTGCTGGGGATGAGATAACGAAAAAGAAAATAAATCTAGAACCAAGCAAATATAATATTACGTATGACGTGTATGTTATTTGTAATTTCATACTCAGATACATAACGTCAATGTAACGGTGCTTTTATGTTGACGTTATGAAAATGAATGAAAAATTACAAGATGCATGTTACATGTGTATTGTGCTTGCTGGGAAGAAACTTAAAACAGTCCGAATTGACAATATTGATGTGAATGAAGCGTTGGGCGTCGTTGAACTGTATAATTTAACTTTTTTTTTTGTATCTAAATTTTCTGTTCTTTTATTTTTAATACAAGTCTCTCCCTTCCGTTCCATTACTGTTTGGCCAATGACAACGCGCGAGCCGCGACGAGTCCAAGTGCTTTGTAGCGGTGACATGTAGTAATGATGCAAGGCAAGCAGATAGATAAAATGGTGAAAACGAAGCATGAAGTCGAGAAGTGAATTAATAAATATAGTCACTAATATTAAGAGTTTAATGTGAGAGATGAGAGTGCATGTGATCAGTTGATGATCGGAAACGGAAGCCAATGTAGCTTGGAAGCAGTGACTGCTTTGTGCTTGATATTTATATTTTTTCGAGAGAAAGAGAAAGAGAGAGGAGAGAGAAGAGAATGCGAGGGAGAGAATGAAATGTAATATTAATAATGAGCTGATCTATACGGCATAATTCTTGTGTATGGAATTTACCGTGGGTTTAAATAAATACCGTAAGACCGTATTGATAGTGAACACAGACAAGAGAAAGAGAGAGTACACATGGACGTAAATGCGAGAAGGAGAAAGGAAAAATTGTGAAGTATGAAAACAAAAAAAAGATTAAAAACAATTCTAGGTACGACGTGTGTTTGTACGCTACAGTAACCGCGCGCTTACTAATGATAAACCGATTACCCTTATGTAATAATTCTTAATTTTTAATCGTCATCGTGAAACTTCGTCACGTAATGATTTTTCAATTTTGATCCATGTCTCTGTAAATATTATGTTTTTATATACATATAAACCAAACCTACTACTACCCGATGATATATTTATTAAGTAAATACCAACAAGTAAGATTTCGGTCATATTTTACTGTTAGCATCTTGCAGCAAAATGTCATGAATAAAAAAGATAATTAATAACCCAGCCGATTGACATTCTTCGATTTAAATGCGTACGTACGTGGGCGGCTTGTATTTGTATAGTGTGAGCAGAGTTATTCTCTAATTACAGAGTCTGTTGGTGATTGCCATCGGCAAACATACTCGACGTAGTTTCATTAATTGAAAGTGAGGATTACAGGAATGTTCGTAGTTGTACGAAAGAGTCTTGATTGAATTTTTGTTTGATCTTTTTTTTTTGTTGCTGTATTTTTTGTCATTCTATATTATTTGTTCTCTTACACATTAGAGCGACGCATTCGTCGGCGTTGTTAATTCACGTGCAAATACAATATATTACATTTCGAGGAGTATCAAGAAGTAGCAAGTATAAATACTAAAATATTCTCTGATCGTGTTTCTACCTTAATTAAATTTATTTATCATTACGAGTATGCGCGCGCAGTCTTTGCGCGGGACAATCGTCAATATTCAAATGCGGATTGTGACGTTTGCTTATACTTAAAAAAATATATATATACTATATAAAGCGCGACTAATTTGAGTGTCGCCGATTGTGAAAGTCTATTATTAATTATAAAAGTAGAAAATAGAATTTCTAGTTTTTGTCCCGAGCAAGCTCATGCGCATGCGCACGCCGTGTTCCCTCTTCTACGCGTCTTCATTAGCGATAATAAATAATAATATTAAATACTGATGTACAGTGTCAATGACTTAATTAACGGTGGACGATAATTATACTAAACTATATATGGCAGTGATCTTGCTACTATACATATTAATGCTCATTTACGCGAGTATGTTATTTATTTGTCAATGTGATGATGATGAGAATGAATTTTTGCGCGATTCCATGTGGCTACGTTTTAATCTGTTATTGTGAGAGAGAAAAGTTGCGACTTACACGATTGGAGGAGCGCGAAGAATAAGATAGTTCATTAATTCGTTAATCACGTTCAGATTCGAGATAAAACTCTTGGTTTTTTAATTTTTTTTTGTTCACGGCTTAGCATCTTTTGGCTTCGTTTTAAGTCTTACGTCTTAAAGATATGGAAATTATTTTTTTTTTCGTTTATTTCTTAATTCTTTAATACGGATCTTTTTACTTCTCTCTAGTTTCTTCGCGATTAATCATCTCGCGTTATGGCACTACACCCCGGCGAGTTTAAACGTGACTCACACGTACGATTACTATTTTTTAATATTTTCGTTTCATGAGTTCTGTCGATCGTACCGGAATTCACGTTAGAACTATCAGCTATTGAATCGGACAGGAACTTAAATGGATATTGTGAAGTTCAGCCATGTCCGTCCAATCTCGTCTTTCTCCGCCTATCATAACGTTTCTTATGCATCCATTGAAGTGATCTCGTGTTATTAATGTTCCCTTCGGTGCTGATGCTGTAAATAAAACAATATATATGTACCGTTTTAACTCCTAAATTTATATTCTAAGATACGATAGAAGAGGTTGGATTAGAATATTCTTACCAGGTAATCCACCAATGTACAGAGGACTAGTAGATGCTGTGGATCCTATAAAGTGATAATTTACATTGGCTGGTAATCCATATTTTTGATCTAACTCATCCACTTTCAATGCCAATTCTTCATCGTTATAAACAGCCTGAATTCTATGCCATCTGTTGTCGCAGACTACATAGGGATTAGGAAAGTGCTGTTCGACATACAGTGGATTGTTGTCTCCCAGGTCCCCAGACATTATAACTTTACCATTGTTCAATTCTAAGGACATGGATGGCGAACCACCTGGTGCAGTAATCGAAAGAAGTACACCAGATAGTTCAGAGGTTCGAAACTCCAATTCAAGTTCCAGTACTGCACCCAATTCGAAGTCTCTCTCTATAAAAATATGGATAAATTGTATTAATAATTTTTTACTACTCCGCTGTTAGTATCTTAGGATTGTAAATTGCTCTTTGTCGACTTACTATAAATTGCATAAGCTTCATCCTGGAAATATGCACCACTCTCAACACTGGGGAAGCATTGGCCCACGTTGTAGGCTCTACTGGTAGAACCAACCATGTCGTAGATATTTCCGTTGACGCGTAATCCTCTCATACATCCTTTCAGGGTTTCCAGTTTGACAACAACTTGTTCAGGTAAGGGTGTGCCGTTTTCTGGGAGGCCCCCTATGTACATCATCGATGCAAGTCCTATCTTTTTGGGGACTTTGATTGTCCTAGGCGATTGTGTGTCTACGACTAGTGTTAGCTTTCTGTCTTCGTGACTGATCACTACGTGATGCCAGTTACCATTGTTGAATGGCGTTTTAAACAGGATCTCCTTTTTCTGTTTACTTTTTACTAGCAATAACAGCTGACCATCACGGATGACAACCATAAGATAGGGTTTAGGTTTGAGCCCCTGAAATTATTAATGAATTAACTGGTGCCGTGTGCTTTATAATGTTTTTATTACCCTTCAATTTTCTTACCGGTGTAATGAAGAGCAGACCGTTTGGATAGTATGTGCGAAAATCAAATTCAATTACGTATTTCTTCTCCCAGAATTTTTTGAAGTTTAGGTACAGCTGAGTGTGACTGTGAGGTTTGTCACCAAACTTTAGGGCACCCGGTTCTAGGGAATAGTAGGGTACTTTTTGACAGCCTTCTGGTTGGGTTGACATCCCACGGGACAGAGATGCCGATGGGGCGTAATTTTGAGGATCTTCACCCATACTAGGACCTGGACGACCGATTAGGGCATGATCGAAAGTGGTGGCCTCGTCGAATCTCAGTACTCTGTCATTAAAGGTGTATGAGTGATTATAGAACTTGAGACAATTGTATAATATGAATTTTTCTCAACTTACTCTTCATTGAAAATTGCATCCTTTATTGCACCGTATAAAGGTATACTTGTAGCCACTATTTTTGTATTATTAATCAAAGCTGGTAAACCACCAAAATATAAACCGCCATTGGAATCCGGTGCTCTTATGGCGGCGCCAGTTGGTAGTCTGCCACTACCTTGATAAGCATCATCAATTCTCAATTCTACATCCTTTCTTTTTTTTATAATCGTTACTGCATGATACTTTCCGTCGTTGAAAGTATTATTAGTCTGAATAATCATTTCCCCTTTGCCGGCATTCATTCGCACTTGAATTTGCCCATTGACAATGGCGACCGAGTAGTAGCTGTTTCTCTGCAGAATCACAATGTTATTTTGTATCTAAAAATTAAGAAAATAATTTGTTTATAAAAATTCTTACATTCGAATCCTCGTCTGCATTTTGAATATTGTTTAGTCGTTCCTCCTGGCCTTGGAATGTTGACAACAAAAGTATTGCAGTGTCCTGCATAGTTCTAAAAGTGAAATTAATGACGGATGATATTTTCTTTAACGTGAACGAACGATGCTCCAAGTACCCGTTGCCATAGAATCCGACAATTCGTAAAGGCTATAAAAAATGAATAGATAAAAATTAATATAATTAAAATACTAATTTCAATATCCCACCGTTCAATCCCAATCCTTTACCTTATTTCCACAACTTAGCTCTACGCCGTAATATTTTTCAGCCATTGGATCGTATCCATCTTGTATAACAATATTCGACATACATCCCAAGAATGAAACTTGAGACGGCAACATTAATTGATCATTTCGAAAACTAGGTGGCAAACCCCCAATATAATATAGAGCTTGTGAGAGATCAGGGATGTCATCCTTCTTAGGTTGTGGAGTCGGCGCTCCAATTTTTTTATCATTTTCACCCCCAACGCTGAGACGACATTTTTCAATGTTCTTCGTCGTCTGGTATTGGCGGAATGCACCAACCTCTGTCCAATTTCCGGTATTATATTTGTGGGCCGATGACATTTCCATACTGACATTTCCGCCGTAACCAATGTGCAAGACGACGCGACCCTCGCGTAGATAAATCATAACATGTTGACTCTGATAATGCAGAAGATATGGATTAATAATTAATATATATTTAAATATTTAATTAACTTGATTTCTATATTATTCTCTAAACCTACATTGTTCTGGTTAAGAGCTAAGAATAGCAATGCATTTTCATCAAACGTTCGGAAACTGATTGATACTCCAAATATATACTTATTGTATGGGCCAGTGAGAACTCTTTTGCGCACCGAATAGCCATCGCCATTAAAACTGTATGCAATTTCATTAATTTCATCTTTAGCGCTGCAAAAAAAAGAAAATAAACAATAATGACAGGAGTATTGATTAAAAGCAGATTCATTGCTTTTTAATTAATATAACGTATTACCCCTCCATGCAAGCCTGACAGGCCTTGTCCGGTGCTGTTGTTACGAAGTTCCAAAGTCCAACTGGTCGTCCATCCAAGATGACCTGGTGAACGCAACAAGGTAGACCATTGCCAGCTAATAATTCCTTGGGTCTTCTTTGAGACTCAGGAATTCCACCAAGCCATATACGATCGGTTGATATAACGTCAAATCGGCCGTATTCGGGATCTGTGGAGTTCACTACCGGTAGGTACCTTCCGGAAGTGGAGGACTGCTTTCGCACACTAAGTGTGCCAGTGTTTCTTATTCTGTAATGAAGTATTTTAATTGTGTGTAAATTGATATTTCACATTTTGGTTTTCTCGAGATTAAGGCCTTTTTTTCAATTACCTTTCGGCTTCTATTCGATACCATGAATCGTCATTTTGTATATGACCTGATTCGATGACTTCCGGATGAGTAATGATGCCCGTACCTCCTCCAACATTCCATACGAATTTTATCCTCCTGTCAACCATTTCCAGCGCTACGAAATCGTCCTGAAAGTCAAATTTTGATTCGTGATTTACGTAATAAGGTGATGCGATTATTTTAATTCAAAGTTGTGTATATGTATATATTTATCTTACGTTAATACTGCTTGGTAGATAAAATAAAGATCCTTCTTTTTGATTACTGTCAACTGATAAAGTTAGTATGATACTCGTTGTTGAGGAAGGTTGTAATATCGTTGGTCTGTAGGACCTAACGCATTTTTTATTTTCAACAGATTTCAAGGAGATACGTATCTGAAAGAAATAAGATTTTCGTTAATAAAATTGAATTTCTCAAAAACTTTTTCTATATTTGGTTATCGTAGTAGAGTTAGATACCCCATCAGCAGTATTTCTCGCTTCAGCAATCTTATTTTTTAAATTTTGTAATTTTTCAGCAAGAGTGTCATTCCATTTTTTAAATTCTGATTGTCTCTTCACTGAAGCGTTAGTCAAACTAATCAACTTGGCGTCAGCTTTCTTTATATTGCTCTGTGCTTCGGTTACTAAAAATTTTTTCAAGGCTCATTTTAGGTTCATGTTATAAGTTATTTTCATAAAAAACTGATTTCTTAGGAAAACTCACGTTTTTCACTAGCTAAACTAATTTTCCAGTCACCTTCCCTTTTAAGTTCTTGTAATTTTGGTTTGAGCCTATTCGCTGTACCTTCTTTATAATCTTCTATCAATCTTTTTGATTGCTCAATGGATTCAATCACTTCGTCATTATTAACCAAAATTGTTTGGAGCGTTTCCTGAACTGTGTAGAATCCAAAAATTTATTTCACGCTATAAAAATAGTTATGAATATTTTTCACTATTTCTCTATATTTACCCTTTTTATTTTCACTTTTGAGTTCACGTAATTTTACATTGATTTGATTATCTTTGATTCCTGTACGGTTCAAAGTATCTTTTAAATCAGTAACTGCCTGCTTTTGAGCTTCCAATTGATTCCGCGCTGAGGTTACTAGCTTTTCATGCTGCTTTGCTCTCGTCCATTGCTCAGATGATCTTGATGACATTTCCATTGCACTGTCTAACAGAGATTTTGAGTGAACGCCTCCAGGAAAGACCTGTAGCAAGAATCAATCATATCAACGATAATTCATTAGTTGGTATAAGATAGTACAATTGGAATAATTAAAAGCAACAAGTACTTTGGTGTACATATCATCTGCAGTTTCCTTAGCTTGTGTTGCTGCAACTTTTGCAGCCTCCAGTGTGTCAACAATATTCTTATATGCCTGACTAGCCTTTAGAGGATTAGCTGCTTCGTTCTTGGTCTCAGTAAACAATCTGGTACAAATATAACGTGCTTATTAGGCGATGTTAATTCTACGAATAATATTTTCAGTAAATACATTTATTTGTGTTTGCTTATTACCCAACATAACGATCGGCAAATTCAGACAAATTTTTTGCATGCTCAACAGCTGGCAGAACGTATTTTTCTTGATACTCATAATTTAATCTGTATAGAATTTCTTCTTTCATATTTAGAACTTCACTCCAGTTTAATAATTTTGTACGTAATTCCGGAAGGTCCTGTAAGCATTAATAAACCAATATATGCATATACGTATACGCAGTAATTTGACGTACAAATTATAGTAGCATAGACGTAAATTATACCTGGAAATTATTTTGGCTATCGATGAAAAATCCTTCTGCCTCCTCAATCAGTTTCTCTCCTTCGTCAGTCGTTTCTGTGATTTCGTTTTTTAATCCACGTATGAGTGAATATTGATAATTAGTATCGTCTAATGTGTTGTTGATTTCATTATATAGTCCGTCGTACGTGAACAATGTTTCCATTGTACTTTCTATAATTGTTCTCAAATCATGTAATTTCCTCGAAGTGTTCAATGCATCTTTTTTAGCTTTCATTAAAGGCTCTGTCGCGTCATACTGAGAATTCAGCCAAAAGATATAGTCGGTGACGTCGCTAATAGATTGATAAACAAAATATTAAAATTAATAATATTATAAACATTCAGTAGGCTTATAGACAAATAAGACTTACTCAAGAGCAGCCTGAATTTCTTTTGTTTTCTGTGATAAATTTACGGTTCTTAAATTATTTAATATTGCAGTAGCTTCTTTCAACGCTTTTTTTACTTCGATCTTCTTATCATCATCTCCATATTGTGAAAGCTGAGCCATAGTGTCTAATCAAAAAAAAAGTTTTCGAAAATAATTACTAAATGTAGAGAATATGTATATAATTAAAGGAATTGGCTCATTATATATAAATTCAATGATCAAGTACCTTCCAGTTGTTGTTTCACATGTTCAATTTCGATATGCGTACTGTAGATATTATTTTTCAAATCATCACTTTTTGATTTAAGAATGCTGGCACGCTCGGCTAATTGATTCGCCTAAATTAATTGATAAAAATAAAGATCAATTTAAATGTCAATAGGTTTATCGAGTATTTATCTCTAATTTTTCATGAATTGCTATCAATATCAATAAGATATCAATATAAATAACGATAAGATATAATATATCTAGTATGATATATGCACGTTCTTGTTCGGCATAATTAAATGACGTATAATGAATATAATGGATCTTCTAGAGTTTAAACTAATAAGATGGGAACTAATGATTATGTTATATTTGACTAAGAGTTATCACTATACAGATTCTAATAGATTAGACAATTCCTTATCCAATACATTTTTATATTATTTCTTACATTTCTCAATAAACCTTCTGCGTTTGTCATAAGTTTCCTGTAATCATACCAGGGTACATTTTTCAATCTAGTCTTAATCAAATTTTCCATTTGAAGCTTATCAAGCAATGCAGTTGTATTCGAGTCGATGAATGACAAATCTTCCCAAGGTGGTGGAATATAACCATTCGCAATATGAGTAGTTTCCAGTGCCAATGTGTTAGCCATCGCACTAAGATTATCAAGCAGTATACCAGTGCAATTGTCATTGCAGGCTGAAATACATAAAAATAATATATATTCAAATATACAAATTCTTGCAATAGTCATTTCTTCAATTTTCTAAATACATACAGGTACAAATGTCATTGATAAACACATGTCGGATCGCAGTGCAATGTGAACAATCCCTTCCAGTAGAACCAGGTCTGCAGTTGCATTGTCCAGTTTCCTCATCGCATTCATCACTTGCACTTCCAGCTAAATTGCAGTTGCAAGGTTTGCAACTGCCACCAGGAATTGTAGGAAAACCATAATACCCATAGGAACACCGTTCACACCTTATGCCAGTATATCCTGTTCATATAATGACAGCATGGAATAAATATTGTTGAACAATTTCCAATGGCATATGGGACAACGTGCAACATACCTGGTTTGCAATGACAAACGACATCATTGTATGAGCGTACAATGCAGGTACTAGAAAATCTTTTATCAGCATGTGGACACGGACAGGGTTTGCAGCCTCCAAAATCAGGATGACCATAAAAGCTATCGGCACAGACGTCACAGTGATTGCCAGCAGTGTTGTCTCTGCAATCCTAAATAAATAAAAAAAAAGGTTAGGTTCTTGCCATTGTAATTTTTGTATCTCATGACACTACAGATTTTCAATTTCTTTCTGGTCCATTGAATGCTAACCAGACAATATCCCGTTTCCTTGTCGCAGATTTCCGATCTCCCGTTACACTGACAGCGTCTCGCTTGGCCGATCAGATCGATCACGATCGTTGATGTTGCTGTACTGTTGTTGTACCATCGATAAAATCCTACGCTTGGATCTTGACAGGATGTACTGTTGTACTCTGGTGGGCATTTGCAAATCTCAACGCCCGCTGCCAATAACGGGGAATGCGTAGGCGTGAGAACAGCAGCGTCCAAAGTTGCGTTGAGAAGTCTGTAGATATTTAAAAAAGTATTTTAAACTTAAATTATTCACTTTCTTAGACGTTCATTACTTTGACAATTATGACTTACGTGACTTTCGTAAATTCCGAATAATCCGACGCTTTTAAAAGAATATGCTGCAAATTTTGCAACGTTACCATAAGAATTTCACGGGACACAGTGTAATCTGGTCTATTTTGTAATTGCCACAGAGATTCGTGTAATCTATAACATTTAAAAAAATCTCCTGTGAATTAGATCAAAAGAATGGATACCGCGTATCTTATTGCGCGTGGCCAAAGATTTTCTTGTAGATATTTCTCATATCTATATTTACCTGACTTCGTAGTAATTATCGTTAACCGGCAAGTGAAGATAGTACTCCAATACAAGCTTGCCATTTCCCTGAATTTGTACAAGTGGATACTGAAGGTTGTTGCGCAAAATATCGCCGCCTTCCGTCTTAGTAGCAAATCGTAAAAAACCACCGTAGGAGACGACCTTAAAATTGTTAAAAATCACATCCTTTAACATTAGAGTCAAACAAGCAAAAAGAACAGCCTTAGTTAATAAATATTCTACGAGTGATAGCGGAGAGTGCAAGATAAGAGCAAGGGGTAGGGGAGATAGAGAGATTAATTAATTCGATAAGAATCTTCCAGATTTTTTCTTTTTCTTTTTTATCTTTTTTCACTCTCGGTCGCGTCACTTCTCTTCAACTCAAGAGTCTTCTTGATAGGCAGGCGAACGCCGGAGAGCTTCTTAAAGGGGATTCACCTTATCTCCAAGAAAAGATTTGGGTAGTTGCCAGTAGAGTGGATAGCTGTAATACAGACTCGAGGGTAGTGTTACGTCACCCTCGGTGCCGGGGATGATCGTGAGACCGTTCGTCACGTTTAATCCTCCATTAAGAGACGGCAGGATGCTGGTTGAGCCAAATCTGTTTATCTGAAATATAAAATAAGACATAATCATTCAAACTACATTCTTTATGCTATTTCTAAAGATAAAAGTCAACTAAAGTAATTTCCGAAGTGACACATGTTTTATTTTAAACGACTACGTTATTTGATACATTAAATCATCAATAACGCTCAATAAATTTCAATCATAGTATAATAAAAGAGATTCTATCTTGCTGATATCTTATCGGCATATTTCAGTAGCTGATTTCTATATTAAATGATTTCCGCATCAATGAGATATACCAGTGGATTAGTGTGAATCAGTGTATTCGATGTTATTCGTTAGATCTCTTATCGGCAATTTTTAGATACCATCCGCATATATTTTTTTGAACTTAACGTAAACAGGTGTATGAAAAAAATTCATGATAATTACGTGTTATCATTTCAAGCACGTTTCCAAAAAAAATACTATTCGACAAATTTACTGTTCACTTGATACACACTGCTTCATCACGACACGTCAGTCTTTACAAATTTTTCCTGAAATCAAAAATTCTTATCACTCACCATCACGTCATTGATTGCATCGCTTACGTAAAGTATACGTGGCTTTGGCAGCCTTCTCTGTCCCCACGACAAACCAGCTTCTTGACAGAGAGTCGATCTGCCAAAGCAGAAACACTCAATGCATCCCTTTGCATTTTCTTCAGCAAGTCCAAACGTACCTTCCCTACATTTATTGCATTGCTTACCCACAGTATTTTCCTGATAACAAAAAATCAGTGTTAATTATCGCACTAAGAATTTTTATTTTGAAAAATTCATTATTCATATACATACCTTGCAAGGACACTGTCCCCTCTCGTCGCACTCACAACTGCCATCCTTGCATTGCAAGGTACCTGCCACATTGCACCTGCATGGTCTGCAACGTGGATAGCCGTAATATCCCTTCGCGCAAAATTCGCACCTGAGTCCCTCGTATCCGACCCTGCATGTGCATTGCCCATTGACGTCACACTGGGGTTTCGTAGACCCCGGGGTGCAGTCACACGACTTGCATCCAATACCAGGTTCAAGTCCATACGAACCAGGTCGACAACGATCGCAATACTCGCCGAGTGTCAAACTCGGGCAGATGCAACGACCGGTATCCGGATCGCAGATATGGCCAGTTTTGTCGCAGGTATCGCAGGCTATAAATAAAAAAAAAATATCAGCTTCTCCTCGTCCGAGTGAGTATGGTAAACGGGCTTATTGCAAGTTCAGGATTATTATTATTTAACAAGATTTTCCACCGTCGCCATAGTCTCTTTATGCGCTCTGTCTAATTTGCGGATCGTAAAGACGAGGTTTGCCGCTTGTAGTTTAACGACAGACGACAGCTGGAATCGTGAAATGTTTTCAGTCTCCTGTAATCTTCTTCCTGCATCTTCTCGAACTGGTCCAGTATATAACTATACGTTTATATTATATGCCAGAGCTGCAATCTTCCCGGATGCAGTTTCTTAATTTATTTGCATTTTCTTGTATTTTTTTTTTTTTTTTACTTACGTTGACAACCGTTTTTCGAAAATCCATAATATCCAGGTGAACAGTTATCACAGTGCGTTCCACCTACGCCAGGCTTGCAGTAACATTGTCCTGTGTCTTCGTGGCAGGATGCATTGTAAGATCCAAAAGAGTCACAGGCGCATGGTGCGCATCCTGCGCCGGTAGCCAAACCCCAATAACCACCCTTGAGATAAAATAAAATATGAATATACGGAATTACAAAAAAGAATTTTTTTTCAAAATTTTCAAAACCTACGCGATCGCACTAAACGAGCTTGGTGCATTACCTTGCAATGGTCGCACGTTCTTCCAGTGACGTGTTGCCTGCAGTGACACTGACCTGTCACAATATCACAAGCCGTAGACATCGATCCAATGTCGTTGCATCTGCAGCCTGTAACAGTAAAATAAGTAAGAGTCAAGTAGGTGCAATAAAATGCATTTATTATTAAAAACGAATAAGAGAACAAAGATCAATCGATTCTTTTTTTTTAATTTTTTTTTTTGAGAATCAAAAATTTCAAATTACGTCGTTCCTCGTTATAATAAAAATAATTGTTTTTCTTTCGTATATCATTTGGTATTTTTGCATGTCAATCATTTTAATTTTCACTCTTTTTAGAATCTGACGTAAGCGCATTCGGAATCGCCAAGTCTTATACGCATGTAAATATACGTCCTGACGACGACGAATTGCTCGCTGTCACGTTGCCCAATTAGCGACGCGACCCGCGTGAATGCCGCATTGTATTCAAATGAGCGACACGTCGCGGCATACCTTGATGAGATCTGACGATGCTTGACACGTGTGAATATAATCGTATGGCACGGTGGTCCATCATCATTATCGTACGGCCTGGTCAATATCGTCATCCAAAGTTTAAATGTCGCGAGAAGTCTCTATAGAAAATTATGATTTTTTTGTCACTATAGAAAAGTTACTATACAGGGTGTCTCGCCTGATTCGACCACTTAAAATATCACGATTGCCTTTTGATGATAATAATCTTTAAGGAAAAATTTTTCGGTACAAAGCTGAAAATACTCTGGACGAGGATAATTTTTTCTAATTAATTTTTTTGAATTTCAAGATCGATTTTTTAAAAATAAGTCGACATATTTTTATAACAACAGTCTTGTAGTTGATAAAAAAAAAAGAAATTCAATGATGTAAAATGCATTGGCCTTCATGGGACCTTGAACGAGACAATTGCGAAATTTTTGCCATTATTTTCAGCACTCGTTCGAGGACGGTAAATAAATGAATTTCAATTTCAACGTGCATGCAATACGATTGCTAGAGAAGTACTTGAAAATTTAGAGAAATCGGTTATTTACCGTTCCAAAAAATGTATTGAGGTTAATGGTGTATATTTTTAACACTATGAGATATAGGAAAGAAAATTTAACGTGTTTTATGAAAATTTCATTCCGAACAATAAACTGTGATACGAGTTATTAATTAATTTTGAATTATAAAAATTTACAATACGTATAGTAATGGTACTATGTAAAAGTGTAATTGGATATTTTAGATCTGCCTCGGGTGCTGTGATATATTTAATAACAGGCGTGGTTACACGCATAAATAAATAGTCGGTATTCGTATTAGTTATGGCGAGTCCACATGAAGCCACAGGGCCAACGGTGCACGCTGTTATATCTTTCTAGAAGATATAACGAGAGTAACGCCTCGATATGAGGCCTGTAATTTTCGTCATTTATAAAGGAAACGTTAAGTCTGAGCTACGGGCGTAAAACTGAGAGTATTTTCAAGGTAGCATTACGCAGTAAGTGATACCTGACCAGTTTTCGATTTATATCGATCGACAAATTGCACGCTATTAGATGTCAGCCTTTAGTCTGGACGCGATCGTTAACAGAATTCCGATTCGATTAATCGATCGCACAATATACGAAATCGCATAAAATTCCAGAAAAAAATAACAGTCGGACGCCTGTGGCTTGTACGATTTCCTAACCTAGAAATTTCACTCGAAACGCTCGCTCGGAAAATTAACCAATTCACATACGTGCGCTTTGTCCAAATTATATGCACGTCCTGCACAAAGTTAAGATTAGCTTCGTGGCAAACACGAACCACGTTATTTTCCTCACGTGAACGGAAACGTCACTTGTCCACTAGAAGAATTTTTTTTAAAATCCAATCACAGCCAACCTTTGTCTTTCCTGAGCGACGGCGACAAAGTCGCTGCGGTGCGTACCGGCTGAATTCTTATTGGTCTGTAATTTAAAAATTTAACAGGAAGTTGCATGCTCTGTGGTTGCATTTTACATTACGTCCGATGGGAGCGATGCACTTTTTATGCATTTCATTGTTGCAAGCCTTTTTGGGCTATGTCAAGCATATCAGCTGATAAGACGGATTTATTGACCCAGTTTAATTCTGCCGTGAAGACCGAGCGTGGATGTAATTTTATATATGTATATGCAGTCAAGATAGGGAATAGTTCGAATGATAAGAGTCACGGATATCAAGTCTCTTACGTATGTATACATTTTTTTTTCTTTATAATATAATAATGACTCTGCTCTCTTACTGCCATGCACTCACTGACTGTTCATGACACGATGACTCATCCAAAGCGCAACAATGATTCTTTGATAGAGATGCACCTCCCATCGATAAACTCCTCTTTCATCGGCTACGACATCGATTCTATTGATACTTGATGGACTCGTGGTAACAGTTAGAAATCTTCTTGCTAAGATTCTTTTTTACTCGATATTTTTTCTCGTGACTGTACTTTATTTTGCAAATAAGTCTACCTCGATCGACAGATAGGTTAAGTGGTAATAATTCCTTACTTTTTTGTTTTTCTACTCAATTATTTTTTTTACTATCAATCTGACAGCTTGCTAACGAGATTATTTATGCTGATTTGCGAACGATTTCGATTGGACAGCCAGGCGCGATGTTTAATCGGATTTAAAGGAATCTTTAAGTCTTCTTTCCATGGGATTTCGAGTGTGGCGATTTACATATATATGTATATATATAGCAACTTGCAAACACACCCATTGGTTAACATACTAGTATACGAATTTCTTGATTCGAATTTTTTTCAAAAAAGTTTTTATATACGCTTTCAAGGTGAATTTTCAAAGAATACCTTATCATCGATACTTAAGTAATTTTGTGTATTCCATTTATCTGCAGTTTGAAAATTTAAGTGATCAAGCTCAATTTCTCTGTAAAAATTTCTATTGTTACTCACACCGGTTTAGCAGCAGATACTAATCTCTATCTGTTGCTATGTAGTGTGTTATCATTAGTGTAAATATATACCTAACTGCGCAATTTGTCATAATTTATCGAATGCGAAGGAACAATTAGTTGATAAAGAATTAAGGTAAAAGATTCGCAGAATAACTGATAATGGGTTCTTTGTAAAGACACGAAACCAGATGCACTCCCTGGCAATGTCGTAAAGTCGCAAAATTACGATCGCGCCTTGATATACAATAAGGTTAGAGGAACGAGAGAAGAGATGCAGATGCACGATGACGGATTTAACGAGAGCGTGTTAAAGGATTGACTGTAAAAGCGAAGCGAAGTGCATTGGCTACTTTGTGTCGAGGATTTCGTCGCGTATTGCGAGTCTCTTTACGGTTGGCGTTATCGCATGAAAGGCGACTGAGAATCGTCGAGGCTTCGCGCGTATAAATACTTGCATACTTGTTGCATTCTTAGACGGAGTCTTAAGTCGTAATCCTAGGACTGGATTTTACATGGGGATAATAATAATGATAATGGCTCTTAAAGACTGTAAGGTACGTTCGAATCCCATTAGAAGCTTAATTGGACGTCGAATAGAGAATATTATCGCTTTAATTATATACAGTGATTATATGCACTTTGAAAGCGAATGAAGACGTTTGCACGTGTGAGAATTTTATAGCAGCTGCATTTCGAGTTGGTTATAATTTTTTTTTTCTTTTTTTTTTTTTTTTTCAAAGCAGATTGTACATCTCGCAGCGAAATATTAGGGTGGTAATTTTTTTTTGGTTTATTTTGTTTTTCTGTTTCTCCTAAGACCGGATGAAATTGCATTGGATAATTTGGCGAGTGCACCGAAAATTACCTGGCGGGCATTCAGCTTGGTGAAATTACCGGGAGCTCGACCGCTCGAAGAACGAGGGCCTCTTTCGAGTCGCGATTAAAATTCACGAGGGCGTCTCAGGGCGAGCTTACACGAGAGCGAATTGAGTGAGATCTCCCATCGCGAGATACCCCCGTGATCGACGATATATATATTGCCGTTTGATCTTTTTTTTTCGATTTAAACCGGCAGACGACTTATTTTTAATTTACAGACTGAACCGTGACATGTCGTACTTTGAGAACGAAGTACTGAGAAATGAAAAAAAAAAAGATTTTCAAAAAAAAAAAAAACTAGGATTGTCGGCGCTCGCGTCGCGTGAATCCGACGCCGTGCAATTTGCCATGAAAAATTGCGGGAATAATCAAACCAGTCGGTATAATAATTGGCTGAAGATTTACGGTAGCGTGTGTCCGATGCAAAGTCCTGTCGCGCATTCAAATGGGCAGCATCTTCTCGGCCTGGATGCTGCGCTGTATCTTCGGGAAGGATTTCAGTGAAGTTCGTAGTTTAAAAAAGAAAGATTAGAAAAAAAATGGTAAAAAACTTAAAACCAAAATAAGTTAAGCAAGTCGTTGAACCGAGTGCATCCGTGAAGTGGTCCAAAGTTTAATCCCATCACGTTTGTTTTCACGAGGCTGCGTAATCTCGCTGTTTACGAATTCCAAAACGGAGTCGGTTCTTTGATCGGGATCAGCAGGAACCACCGGTTCTTATTTATCTTTTTCATCCCTACCATCCAAACCCTCTTTTAGGCTTACACGTGGCTCATTCCATGTATCCCCCTCTGGATGCACTGCTGTGTGCATAAATATGCATCCTCAACGCGCGAACGCATTTATGCTCTTGTATATACATATATATTTATTTTATCCTGTTTTTTTTCTTTTTTCAACATTAATCTTCTTCTCCAACTTTTTTCGTTGACGTTCGACACTATTAAACCTCGTGCTGTTCTCGATGCTGGAATTGCTTAAGTCGTGTTCACATGTTTAACATGTAGCATAAGGAGCAATGTAAAAACTGACTTTGACTACGAGCCGACTTTTCAGATGCATCTGTTGCATAGGTGCAATATAATCTTATGCATTTCTCGTATGAATAAATGCGTGGGAGTGATTGTGAATTTCGAAAAAATTGTACATTTTTCTGATAATGCATCCAATGCATATTAAGCTATTGAACGAAAATTCCATGAAAACCGGTCATCGCGACAGAAAGCAATAAATGCCATTTCATTTTTAACTGTCATAAGTGCGCAGGAATTTTGTTCACCTTGATATCATCAAGAAATTTCAATTGGCTATCACGAATAGCATCTATTTTGATATTTGTTTGTGGCATATTTATCATGCAGAAACGAAGCGTGGCATGTACTTATAATTTTGATTAATCAATATGATACTGTGATAAAAAAATCTGTAGATGGGATCGTTATCAGAAATGCTATTCCATGTATCACAAGTCATTGCGCAATGATCCTTATCGAAAATTAAATTTCATTGCCGTTGATTCGTCGGATTCACTAGTTATGATAATTATTAAATGATAAATTTTAATAACAATGATATGCATGATGCAAAGATACCGTATGAAAATTTTACAAATATTATTATTTTCGAAATATTATTTTTTTTTATTTGTTTCACATTTTTTTTCTTCTCAACCTCCTTATCTTGATCATTCATTACGTAAACGTGTATTAATCACGATCACCTCCACCACTTTCATCAAAGCCTCTATCACGTAGCCAAAGGCCATTCATGCGAATGAAGGTTAGGTTAAGAATATCTCGTACCTTCGGACATATATAAAAGAACTTCAACCAGCGCAAGCATTTCTAACGCTGCGACAATCATGACAGTAGCATCTAGACGCTTGATAGTTACGTTCGCTATCATTATAGCCGGATTAGCTATCCGGGTTGATTCTGAAAAACAATGGTGGCAAACGACAACACTCTATCAGATTTATCCGCAATCATTTAAAGACAGCGATGGAAACGGATTAGGCGATTTGAATGGTAAGTACAAAATAAAAAAAAATTTTACAATATACAAAAATTTTTCAAATTTGAATTTTCGCCAATTTCATTCATCATTTAAAACCATTAAATTCTACGATATTTCGACGCGATGACACGACGGTTAAGAAATTTTGATTACTTTCAAAAAAAAAAAAATTTCGTCACTCCAAAGAGAAATAACATGCTCATTATTTTTTAAAAATCTCTATCGCTAACTATAATCTATACTTGCGTAATCTGACATACGTCGACACGGTAATTGCGAATTCTAATAACATCCGCGAGTTATTTACGTGTCATTTTGTCTTATCTTTCGCCAGTGCTTCACTTCCGTACAATAACAGTGGATCGAGTTATGCAATATTTGTATACCCCCTGTTACGGATACTTAAAGTCTACCATAAATAAAATTCTAATAAGAAATCGCTGTGATGTTGATCAGTCTAAACGTCACCAGGTATCACGAGCAAACTGGAGCATCTAAACGACATGGGAATAGAGACAGTATGGTTATCGCCATTTTTCAAAAGTCCCGAAGTCGACAATGGTTACGACGTCTCGGACTACTTAGACGTAAATCCAAAGTATGGGACTTTGGAGGACTTTGACAATCTAGTAGCTCGCGCCAAGGAACTTGGAATCAAAGTGGTTCTGGACTACGTTCCTAACCATACGAGTACGGAACACGAGTGGTTTAAATTATCCGAAGCCAGTGTCGCCCCCTATACCGATTATTACGTGTGGCACGAGGGAATTCTGGATGCAAACGGTACCAGAAGACCACCAAACAATTGGTTGAGCGTCTTCAACAGCGGAAGTGCTTGGGAATGGAGCGACAAGCGACAGGCTTATTATCTTCATCAATTTGAAGTACGCCAGGCAGATTTGAACTTCACTAATCCAGATGTTCTTCAGGAGTCAAGGGTGAGTCTCGATTAATGAATACTAATACAAAGTAGATTATTAATAAAATATAAGAAATATTAAATATAATGTATATAAAAAATATATATTTTTTTTCTAATTAGAATATCCTCACGTTTTGGTTGGATCGTGGTATTGCTGGTTACCGTATAGATTCTGCACCTTATCTATTTGAGGATGCTGAATTCAGAGACGAACCGTTGTCTGGGCTCGATGGATATACTTCGAATGATTATTATTATCTGAAGCATCTATACACCAAAGATCTCATTGAGAATTACAACGTGATCCGGATGTGGCGGGATCACATTGATAATTATAATAACAAGGTTAACGATGGTCTGCAGCGCGCCATGTTTACCGAGGCCTACGCTAATATAAGCATGATAGTTTTGTACTACGACTATGGATCGCAGATCCCATTCAACTTTTTCTTTATCAAAGATAAGGATGGTGTCAATCTGGACACCAAAGTGACAGCCAGTGACGTCAAAAATACCGTTGATATGTGGATGAACAATATGCCTAAGAATGGAACTGCCAATTGGGTCGTAAGTTTCTATCGTGCTTTTGTACTGTGCATATATATATATATTACTTTCATTATTATATAAAGAACTAGAATTAACAGCTTGTTATTGTACTTTTAGATCGGCAATCATGACAATAGTCGCGCAGCCACGCGTTACGGTACCAAAAGGATAGACAGTCTCAACTTCATTTTACTTTTGTTACCTGGCGTCATGACGGTTTATAATGGTGACGAGATCGGCATGACGGATACGTATCTAACTTGGAAGGAAACAGAAGATCCTCAGGCCTGCAGCACTGATCCTGATCGCTATCAGGCATTTTCCAGGGATCCTGAGCGCACGCCTTTTCAATGGGATAATTCTACGTCAGCAGGTGGGTAATCGGTTGCAGTTTGAATTATATTATTATGAAGTGGTATATATTTCGAATAATTTATTTTTTTAGGATTCTCTACAAATTCCACCACGTTCTTGCCGGTGAACCAAAATTATCGCACACTGAATTTGGCGGCGCAAAAGGCTGCTGATAAGAGTTACTACAAGAACTTCCAGGCAGTCATGAGGCTCAGGAACACGACGGTGGCCAAAGATGGAAATCTGACGTCATTTGTTATAAATAACCAGATCTTCGCGTTCTCCAGGGAACTGGAGGGTCACGAACCATTAATAGTTGTTGTCAATTGGGGAAATACTTCGGTACAAGCCAATTTTGATAAACTTCTTTTTAATGTTAAACAGAGTCTGAAAGTGATTCTGACGAATGTAGGTTCTAATATCGAAGTTGGGTGAGTGATAAAAAAAATTGGAAATCTTTTTCATAACCTGTCCAATGTCTTTGTCTATGTTAATTAATCTTTTTTTTGCAGATCCACTTTACTCAGGAGTAGCGTCACATTGGCACCTCACGCTGCCTTGGTATTAACAACAACAACAACATCATCTGGTTTTCTATGCTCTGGCTCAATGATTCTCTTACAAGTTTCCTGTCTGATATCCGTCTTCCGGTTGTTCTTCAACTCGTGAATGAAAATCGTGCTTGAAGTCCTGAATTTACCGAGACTCGTTATAAGCTCGTAATAAGTTCTTTATATTGGTATAAGGAAAAATCTGCTCATTCATCATTAGAATTCATAATACATGATAATATGCATGTCAGGTGTGTATTGCGATAACGATTGTTCCTAGTAATTTAATTTTTGTATTTATATTTGGCTAATTAGATTTTATTAATTTGACAGTCTCTGCCTATAGTATAGGTATAAGAAAAGAGACTTTGTTAGGTCGTATTTATGGGATATGAACAAATTGTACTATTAAATGGAATAAAATATTTCAGATATTAAATTTGCCTCTTTAATATTCATTGATAAATTATACAGGGTGAGCTACTTCAAACGTTGAATTCAGCTGCGACTTAGCTGTTGCGAAGTCATGCTCTTTATCTAACACATGGTAATGATATCATAGTAGGGACAGAAGACGTTTAGAAATTAACATAGTTTAATACACTTTAAAATTATTCATAGTATGATAGCAAGTGATTGTGATAGTAATAAATGAAAATTGTTAATATCGTTATAAGCGTATATATTTTTCCAATTTTTAACTCTAGGGCCTCGACTTGGCAAGGAGTAATACCCATTTAAATTCATCGTTTGGAATTACTCAAACTGCATGTATATTAACATTAGAATGTTTATTAGGTCGTATCTCAGAGAAAATGATGCATCACGAAAATGCGTAACGCTTGAAATTCTGATAACGTTAGTGCGCCATTTCTGTGAGAGTAGCTGGAATATATATACAGGGTGCGCCAGAACTACCTGACCCATTGGGTATGGCGGTGGAGGCTTCACTGATCACGAATATGACCTTCTTTTTGTCCGAAAGGTCATAGTTTTTAAATGGGAACAGGTCAAAGTTGACCAATCAGAGGGAGGCGTCAAGAGAAACGTAGGCGCCTGCGAACTCTGAGTTTTCTTCCCTCGCTTTTGTTTCTCGGTGGCTTCGGGCAGGATGACGTCAGTCGAAGACATGCCCACGGTCGTACATACAGGTCTTGCAACTCGCCCAATTTTCAGCGGTGGGGGTAGACGTGGTTTTGAAGCACGAAACATTTTAAATTTTAGTCACAAGCGTCGCTGTGATCGAGCGACTCCATGTCTATCTCACTCTACAGTCGGCTGTGGGAGAGAGAAATAAGAACAGGTCGCTTGATCGCAACGCCTCTTGTGGTCATGAAGCGAAATGAAAAATGCTTCAAAAAGAAGACTACCCCCTCCAAGGGAGTTGCAAGACCTGTATGTACGACCGTGGACATGCCTATTGGAAACAAGATACAAGCTACCGAGAAACAAAAGCGAGGGAAGAAAACTCAGAGTTCGCAGGCGCCTACGTTTCTCCTGACGTCTCCCTCTGATTGGTCAACTTTGACCTGCTCCAATTTAAAAACTATGACCTTCCGGACAAAAGGAAGGTCATATTCGTGATCAGTGAAGCCTCCCGATCACCGCCATACACACCGGGTCAGGTAGTTCTAGCGGACCCTGTACATATATATAGAACAGAACAGCGCGATATGTATTTCCACATTTGCTTGTTAATTTTAGATTTCTAAGTCTATCTATTTCCTTCCTAGACACTGATTATGTACACGTACTGAAATATGACTTAGTAGCGGAATTTGTATGAACAGCTGAAAAATGAAATATCAGCAGCGCATAAACGATCCAATCGATATATATAAGAAAACTGTGACCTGCCGAAACTCAACTATTGCAACAATGGTGACATCGGCATCTAGACGCTTGGCTGTGGCGATATTCGCTATCGTAGCTGGACTGGTACTCCAGGTTGATGGTGAGAAGCAATGGTGGCAAACAACGACGGTCTATCAGATCTGGCCGCGATCCTTTAAGGACAGCGATGGAGACGGAATGGGCGATTTGAATGGTAAGTAGGACATACAAAATTAAATTCTAAGCGACGTCATTGTGATGTCAATCAGTCTAAACGCCATCAGGTATCACAAGCAAACTGGAACATCTAAACGACATGGGAATAGAGACAATATGGATATCGCCATTTTTCAAAAGTCCAGGAGTCGACAGTGGCTATGACGTCTCCGACTACTTAGACATAGACCCAATGTACGGGACTTTGGAGGACTTTGACAATCTAGTAGCTCGCGCCAAGGAACTTGGAATCAAAGTGGTTCTGGACTACGTTCCTAACCATACGAGTACGGAACACGAGTGGTTTAAATTATCCGAAGCCAGTGTCGCCCCCTATACCGATTATTACGTGTGGCACGAGGGAATTCTGGATGCAAACGGTACCAGAAGACCACCAAACAATTGGTTGAGCGTCTTCAACAGCGGAAGTGCTTGGGAATGGAGCGACAAGCGACAGGCTTATTATCTTCATCAATTTGATGTGAGCCAAGCAGATTTGAACTTCAAGAATGAATTAATCATTCAGGAAACGAAGGTAAACTATAGTTACTAGTGAATAATGAAGAATGAATAATCAATAATGTAGTTCCGTAACTCATTCAATTGCTTTCCCATTAGAAAACAATTTCGTACTGGCTGGATCGCGGTGTTGCTGGTTTACGTATAGATGCACTGCCATTTATGTACGAGGATGTTGAATTAAGAGATCAACCGTTATCAGGAAGAAACGTACCTCCTACTGACTATTTGTACCGAATGCCTATCTACACCAAGGATTTGATTGAGGATTATGAACTTGTTCAGATATGGAGAGATCACTTCGACGAATATAATGCAAAGGCCAATGATGGTCTAGAGCGCGTCATCATTACCGAGGCAGTCGCTAATGCATCCTTGATGTGTTTATACTATAATTACGGCTCTGATATCCCATTCAATTTTCTCTTTGTTACAAATATCGGTGTGCCCGTCGATGCTAAAACTCTGTCACCTGCAGGAATCAAGAATAAGATTGATCAATGGCTCGAGTACATGCCTGAAGGTGAAACACCCAACTGGGTCGTAAGTTTGAAATACATTTTTGTGCTGTTATAATTATAATTTATTATGTAAAAATTTCAATTAACAGCTCGTTAATCCGTTACCAGATTGGAAGTCATGACAAAAATCGCATTGCCACGCGTTTCGGCTCCGAGAAGATAGACATGCTAAACTTCATTTTTTTATTATTACCTGGCGTCATGACAGTTTACAATGGTGACGAGATCGGCATGACGGATACGTATCTAACTTGGGAGGAAACAGCAGATCCTCAGGCCTGCAGCACTGATCCTGGGCGTTATCAGAAATATTCTAGGGATCCTGTGCGCACGCCTTTCCAATGGGATAATTCTACGTCAGCAGGTGGGTAATCGGTTGTAGGTTCAGGTACATTACTGTCACGTGGAATATATCTCAATGTTATTTTCATTTTGCCAGGATTCTCTACGAACACCTCGGTGTACTTGAAAGTGAACGAGAATTATCGTACACTGAATTTGGCGGCGCAAAAGGCTGCTGATAAGAGTCACTATAAGAACTTCCAGGCAGCCATGAGGCTCAGGAACACGACGGTGGCCAAAGATGGAGCCCTGAAGACACTCGTTATCGGCGAGGATGTCTTCGCCATGTCCAGAGAATTGGATGGTCACGACCCCCTACTCGTTGTTATTAACTGGTCAAAGTCTCCGGTAACAGTCAGTCTTAATGACTTCAGTAACTTCAGTAAGAAACTGAAAGTGCTTCTGTCGGATGTTAATAATGATCTCAAAGTTGGGTGAGTGATTAGGAAATCCAAAATCTTGTCAATCCTTTATTGGCTGAACAATGCCTTCATTAAATCATTTAATTCTATTTTTCCAGAGACATTGTATCAAGAAACAGCATTACCCTGCAGGGTGATGCAGCTTTGGTATTAACAAACTTTGACATCTCCTTTTAGAACTTCTGGAGCGCCTGTCTGATACCATACTTAAAGTCCTTCTTCAACGTGTAAATGAAGTTGAAATTTCATATGGAAATTTAATAAACGCTCTTTAACAATGTATTCAAAAATTGTATTCACAGACTGAACGCTTATCTCAAAACAGTTGCGAATCGTGATTTCAGCATGGAACTGCTGCAGGAAGCTAAGGCCAGTTCCGCCAGTATCGGAAATCTGTGAAAAAATGATAAAATTTCGTACGCAAATATCTGCCTCTTTATATGTATATTGTAACGTATTTCTTTTCGTGACCCGACACCGATAGCAAAATATCCGAGAACGAACTATCTTCGATAACCAACCTACGTTACCTTCGGCCGTCCACCCGTCCTTCGTGCCTCCGCATCCAGGCGGGCGCCAGTCAATTCTTTTTTCACCGGAAACTGACGAGCCGGTATAAACTGGGAGTTGGGGTGGAACAGGCCCAACTCCACCAAGAACGAGAGCTCTGACGGAACATATCAGACGAGGCGATAGCATAACGGATCCTTTCGATTTTTGTTGACGCGTGAAATCGAGAAACGCAACTGGAAGCACGAACGGGAGCGGACGGTTACGGAAATGCACGACCGCTCAGGCTGCTAAGTTTGAGGTAGAGAGGGTCGGAGTAAGAGTCAGGCAAATAGTGCGAGAGACAGAGAGCGACGAACCGTGAACGTATCAGAGCGAATCTTAAATATCTATCGAGATCCCTTCACCAATTAATAAATTGGGAGACTCACCGGAGCTGGTACAGCTAATCCGGGGAGGTCGAGAACTGCATCCAAGGGACACTCGGGTGAGCACTGCACTACGGCACAGCACTTCACCTCCGTAACACTCACAGGAATTCATAGAATTCCTGGATATCGCGAGAACAACGCGAGAACTGTACGATTCGAGAACTTGCTATACCGGAGCGAAACACGGCAAGAAAAACTATCAACAGATAGCACGGGAGCACGAGCCAGCCCGTGACACCTCGGTCGGTGCCCCGAGACAGACTGCTTTGACAATAGCCAAATCCGAGAACTAATCATTCTGATTGGTCGAGAGCCTTTTAACCGATAACACTTCTATCTCCTTCGAATCGTCCCTTTAAACCAAATCGAGAGCGTTCCTTAGCGAATCGGTACGTAACTTCTGGAGATCCTCCACGGCCGCTTCCCCAGGGCATCGGGCGACAGCTGGGCACCACATCCTTAACTCGGGCAGGAGGTTCCTCTCCTGCCCTTAACCGTATCACAACTATCTCCGCCCGCTCTACAGCCCTTTGCCCATCTCCAGCGGGGCGCCGGTATTTCACCCGGGCTTCTGCCGGTCCGTGGAGACGTCTCCGTCGGGTACTCTCCTCTGCCGGGCAACTCGGTACGTCGAGACTATCTCCCCACGACAGATTCGAGCACCTCGACCTCAACTAAACAATAACGAAATCTTACGAGAGCCTTGACATATCTATGCGAATCAATGCGAGAGCGTAGCTTCTGAGCAGGGTGGCGACCCGAAAAGAACCAGAAATCGAGAACGTTAACTATATCGGTAACCGGAGTCGCCTTGGGACCGTGATTCGAAAAATCACGTCAAAATATGCTATCCATACGAATTTTTAGTATCTCTGTTATTATTTCTTGCTCTAAAACTTTTAAATTTAACTTTTTCCGATATCGTTTCAAATGGCAAATATAATTTTTATTATTTGCGAACGAAAGTTAAACTAACAGTAATAATATGCCCATTCGATGGACAATCAAAAATTTTTCAATAGTCGTCATATCAGATTTTCAAAATTGTCCACCGTTTAACCGCAAATCGCAAACATGCCTCTTAGCTGATACACTCTGTATGTACGCTGCCGTTGAAAGGTTTCCGGACGAGGGTTTAAGTTGTGAAAAAGTTGAAGTAAAACGTTTGTCCATAAAGTTCGTTTTAAATGTTGAATGATCTAGCTTTTGAACCCACTGAAGTCTCCTCTGCCTATTTCCACGCCGTCAAACTGATTTCTTAGTAGGAACTCTGTCCCAAAGGCCGACTTTCTGCAACCGATTTTTGACTGTGATTAGTGATATTTTTTTTTTTTTTTTCATGAACTTCGTGGAACCGCGTTTGGATTTCCAATGCAGTAAGCTTCCTATTCACTTTGGACTTCATTACCAATGACTGGTCCTCTGTTTTGGAAATGACTGGAGGCCTCCTACTTCCCGCATTGTCCTTATTAGAACTTGTTCTCCGGAAGGGAGTGATAGCAACTTTGAGAGCAGACCGCGATATTTTCACAATTTTGGCAACACAAGGTAGACAGGTGCAGGTGGATATAGGTTTTCCTACAGATAAATCGTAAACACAATTTAACCGAATGCTGCCCAGAGACGAACGGCGCAAAATGGTTCAGCGCAGTTTTAGGTCCGGAGTGAAAAGTTATCGACGAGATAAATTTTATCGAAAATTTACTGTCGCCTTTCTTTTTCGTCATTTGGAAAGTGATCTGAAGTATAATTAATTTCAACGTCATATATGCGTCACTCGCACATGAGCTAATAGTACGCGATTGTATAACAACAGTTCGCGATGGCAAAATTTTATTGCTGAACTAACCAAAATGAAACTTACCAGCGGGATGTAAACCAGATAATCACTGGTAATGGATTTAAAAATTGTCCCACTGTAGGAGACGTGAGCTGCAAACTATATAATATCTAAATAGATTATTTTACTATTCATACAACAATAATTTCAATAATTTTTGCTATACATATCCATGTTCTATGAATTGCTATACATAGAAAAAATCTAGTGATATATTCATTATAGGATTTAAGGGGGTAGAATGGTAGAGTATGGCTGAAGTCAAATCAATACAGATAAATAATTTGTTAAAATCGATAAAAAAAAAATTGAAAAATATTTTGAAAATGCGAACTTAATGCTGGCAAATAATGTTGATTCTTATAAATAAATCATAACGCTAAATACAGTGATTTAATGACATCGAGAACAAGCATAATTACTTGGTTAATATTAGTGAAGTAAAACTTGAAACATTCTAGGAAATCTTGCCAGGACCCAGAAAGACGCGGAATTCTGGAAACAACGTTTCATAGATGGACCATTAACACATCATAGAAACTTGAAAGACGCAAGAAATTAGAAAAATCCATCAGTTGTATCAGAACAGCACGATATGTATTTCCAAATGTGCTTGTTAATTTTACACTGCTAAGTTCACATAATTCCTTGCTAGATAATGATTATGTACACGTGTTGGAATGTGATTTAGCTACGCAAATTGTATAAACAGCTGAATGATAAAATAAAAGCAGTACCTAAACGATCCAATCGATATAGGTATATAAGAAAAACGTGATTTGCCGAAATTCAACTATTGCAACAATGGTGACATCACCATCTAGACGTTTAGCTGTCGCCATATTCGCTGTCGTAGCTGGACTGGTACTCCAGGTTGATGGTGAGAAGCAATGGTGGGAAACGACGACTATCTATGAGATTTGGCCACGATCCTTTAAGGACAGCGATGGAGACGGAATTGGCGATTTGAATGGTAAGTAGGACATACAGAATTAAATTCTAAGCGCCGTCACTGTGATGTCAATCAATCTAAACGCCATCAGGAATCACAAGCAAACTGGAACATCTAAACGACATGGGAATAGAGACAATATGGATAACCCCATTTTTCAAAAGTCCAGGAGTCGACAGTGGCTATGACGTCTCCGACTACTTAGCCATAGACCCAATGTATGGGACTATGGAGGACTTTGACAATCTAGTAGCTCGCGCCAAGGAACTTGGAATCAAAGTGGTTCTGGACTACGTTCCTAACCATACGAGTACGGAACACGAGTGGTTTAAATTATCCGAAGCCAGTGTCGACCCCTATACCGATTATTACGTGTGGCACGAGGGAATTCTGGATGCAAACGGTACCAGAAGACCACCAAACAATTGGTTGAGCGTCTTCAACAGCGGAAGTGCTTGGGAATGGAGCGACAAGCGACAGGCTTATTATTTTCATCAATTTGATGTAAGCCAGGCAGATTTGGACTTCAAGAATGAATTAATCATTCAGGAAACGAAGGTAAACTATAGTTACTAGTGAATAATGAAGAATGAATAATCAATAATGTAGTTCCGTAACTCATTCAATTGCTTCCCCATTAGAAAACAATTTCGTATTGGCTGGATCGCGGTGTTGCTGGTTTACGTATAGACGCAGTGGCATTTATTTATGAGGATGCTGAATTAAGAGATGAACCGTTAACAGGATACAACGTACCTTCTACTGACACCAACTACGTAAATCATATGTACAGCAAGGATTTGATTGAGAGTTATGAACTTGTTCAGATATGGAAAGATTACTTTGATGAATATAATGCAAACGTCACTGATGGTCTACACCGCGTCATGATTACCGAGGCATTCGCTAAAGCACACTTGATGGGTTTATACTACAACTACGGTGCTGACATCCCATTCAATTTTCTTTTTATTACAAACTACAGTATTAACTACGATGCTGAAACTATGATACCTTCAGAAATCAAGTATAATATTGACCAATGGTTCAAGTACATGCCTGAAGGCCGAACACCTAACTGGGTCGTAAGTTTGAAATACATTTTTGTGTTGTTATCATTTTTATTTATTACGTAAGAATTGCAACTAACAGCTCATTAATCCGCTACCAGATTGGAAATCACGACAGACCTCGACTGGCCACGCGTTTCGGATCCGAGAAGGTAGACATGTTCAACTTCATTTTACTTTTGTTACCTGGCGTCATGACGGTTTACAATGGTGACGAGATCGGCATGACGGATACTTATCTAACTTGGGAGGAAACAGAAGATCCTCAAGCCTGCAGCACTGATCCTCAGCGTTATCAGGGATATTCTAGGGATCCTGCGCGTACGCCTTTCCAGTGGGATGATTCCACGTCAGCAGGTGGGTAATCGGTTGTAGGTTCAGGTACATTACTGTCACGTGGAATATACCTCAATGTTATTTTCATTTTGCCAGGATTCTCTACGAACACCTCGGTGTACTTGAAAGTGAACGAGAATTATCGTACACTGAATTTGGCGGCGCAAAAGGCTGCTGATAAGAGTCACTATAAGAACTTCCAGGCAGCCATGAGGCTCAGGAACACCACAGTGGCCAAAGATGGAGCCCTGAAGACACTCGTTATCGGCGAGGATGTCTTCGCCATGTCCAGAGAATTGGATGGTCACGACCCCCTACTCGTTGTTATTAACTGGTCAAAGTCTCCGGTAACAGTCAGTCTTAATGACTTCAGTAACTTCAGTAAGAAACTGAAAGTGCTTCTGTCGGATGTTAATAATGATCTCAAAGTTGGGTGAGTGATTAGGAAATCCAAAATCTTGTCAATCCTTTATTGGCTGAACAATGCCTTCATTAAATTATTTAATTTTATTCTTCCAGAGACACTGTATCCAGGAGTAGCATTACCCTGCAGGGTAATGCAGCTTTGGTATTAACATCATCTGACGTCACCTGCTCCGACTACTCGGACGTCTCAGAAGTTGCCTGTCTAATACCATCCTTGAAATCCTTCTTCAACGTGTAAATCAAGTTAACAGTTGATACGGAAATTTAATAAACGCTCTTTCACAATGTGCTCAAAAATTGTATCCACAATCGCTAAAATTTAACTACCAATTTCCACAGATGTCAGATTCTACGTAAATGTAATAATATAGTTTTATGATAATACACGGTGACTTATAAAGTAACTGTACCTGCGCAGAACAATTCATGTTCCACTAGCTAAAATCTGCATCAGAAAGCACACTGAGCAAGTGGAATTATTAGTGATTATTGTGATGGGATTGTAACTTCCTACCTCGACGCAATGAAGAATAGTTCGTGTCCAACTGAATCCTCTACTACAACTGTTGGATCGTTGTAAAAATAACGGTTTAATTTTTTTGTAATGTGTTTCCAAGCACCGACCTACACTGCCTGGTGGATCTGTTCCAGTTTTTTAAATGTGCATTCGTTATTACAGAATATAATTGTTAAGCATTAAAAAATCATAGAAAGTTGGAAGACCCAAGAAATTACATTTTATCAGTTGTACCAGAACAGCGCGATATGTACTTCCCCATTTGCTTGTTAATTTTAGATTTCTAAGTCTATGTATTTCCTTCCTAGACACTGATTATGTACACGTGTTGAAATATGATTTAGTTACGCAATTTGTATGAACAGCTGAAAAATGAAATAGAAGCAGCACATAAACGATCCAATCGATATATATAAGAAAACTGTGACCTGCCGAATCTCAACTATTGCAATCATGGTGGCATCAGCATCTAGACACTTGGCTGTCGCCATATTCGCTATCGTAGCCGGATTGGTTCTCCAGGTTGACGGTGAGAAGCAATGGTGGCAAACAACAACTGTCTATCAAATTTGGCCGCGATCCTTTAAGGACAGCGATGGAGACGGAATTGGCGATTTGAATGGTAAGTAGGACATACAGAATTAAATTCTAAGCGCCGTCACTGTGATGTCAATCAATCTAAACGCCATCAGGAATCACAAGCAAACTGGAACATATAAACGACATGGGAATAGAGACGATATGGATATCGCCAATTTTCAAAAGTCCACAAGTCGACAGTGGCTATGACGTCTCCGACTACTTAGACATAGACCCAATGTATGGGACTTTGGAGGACTTTGACAATCTAGTAGCTCGCGCCAAGGAACTTGGAATCAAAGTGGTTCTGGACTACGTTCCTAACCATACGAGTACGGAACACGAGTGGTTTAAGTTATCCGAAGACAGTGTCGCCCCCTATACCGATTATTACGTGTGGCACGAGGGAATTCTGGATGAAAACGGTACCAGAAGACCACCAAACAATTGGTTGAGCCTTTTCAATAGCGGAAGTGCTTGGCAATGGAGTGATAAGCGACAGGCTTATTATTATCGTCTATTTGATAAAAGTATGCCAGATTTGGACTTGAGGAATGAATTAGTTATTCAGGAAACGAAGGTGAGCCATGATTACTAGTGAATAATGAATAATGAATACCATAGTTCTATAACTCATTCAACTGTTTCTCCACTAGAAAATAATTTCGTACTGGCTGGATCGCGGTGTTTTTGGTTTACGTATAGATGCAATGCCACATGTCTACGAGGATGCTGAATTTAGAGATGAACCTTTATCAGGAAGAGACGTACCTGCTAATGAGTACATGCTCTTAAATCATATCCATACCAAGGATTTGATTCAAAATTATGAACTTATTCGGATATGGAGAGATCACTTTGATGAATATAATGCAAAGGCCAATGATGGTCTAGAGCGCATCATGTTTACCGAGGCATTCAGTGATATATACATGATTACTTTATATTATCATTACGGTGCTCATATCCCGTTCAATTTCCTCTTTATCACAAACAACGGTATTGGCTTTAATGCTGAAAATCAGTCACCTGCAGGAATCAAGTATCTTATTGACGAATGGCTTCGGTATATGCCTGAAGGAGGAACACCCAACTGGGTCGTAAGTTTGAAATATACTTTTGTGCCTTTATAATTTTAATTTATTATGGAAGAATTCCAATTAACAATTCATTAATACGTTACGAGATTGGAAATCATGACAGAGCTCGCATGGCCACGCGTTTCGGTTTCGAGAAGATAGATATGTTCAACTTCATTTTACTTTTGTTACCTGGCGTCATGACGGTTTACAATGGTGACGAGATCGGCATGACAAATACGTATCTAACTTGGGAGGAAACACGAGATCCTGAGGCCTGCAGCACTGGTCCTGACCGTTATTACAGATATTCTAGGGATCCTGTGCGCACGCCTTTCCAGTGGGACGATTCTACGTCAGCAGGTGGGTAATCGGTTGTAGGTTCAGGTACATTACTGTCACGTGGAATATACCTCAATGTTAATTTCATTTTATCAGGATTCTCCACGAACACCACGGTGTACCTGAAAGTGAACGAGAATTATCGTACACTGAATTTGGCGGCGCAAAAGGCTGCTGATAAGAGTCACTATAAGAACTTCCAGGCAGCCATGAAGCTCAGGAACACGACGGTGGCCAAAGATGGAGCCCTGAAGACACTCGTTATCGGCGAGGATGTCTTCGCCATGTCCAGAGAATTGGATGGTCACGACCCCCTACTCGTTGTTATTAACTGGTCCAAGTCTCCGGTAACAGTCAGTCTTAATGACTTCAGTAACTTCAGTGAGAAGCTGGAAGTGCTTCTGTCGGACGTTAATAGTGATCTCGAATTTGGGTGAGTGATTAAGAAATCCAAAATGCTGTCATTTCTTTTTCGGCAGAACAATGCTTTCATTAAGTTATTTAATTTTATTTTTCCAGAGACACTGTATCCAGGAGCAGCATTACCCTGCAGGGTAATGCAGCTTTGGTATTAACATCATCTGACATCACCCGGTTCGACTACTCGGACGCCTCAGAAGCGCCTGTCCAACACCAGCCTTGAAATTCTTCTTCAACGTGTAAATCAAGTTGAAATGTGAGAAGCAAAATTTAATAAACCTCGGTTAACAATGTGTTCAAAAATTGAATTCACAGTAGTTAACATTTAGCTACTTATTTTTCACACATGTCAGATGCTACCTAAATGTAATAATACAGTTTTATGGTTATACACGGTGACTTATAAAGTAATTATAATTATACCTTATAATTATGCCTGCACCAGAAAGCACACTGAGCGAGTGGGATTATTAGTGACTATTGTGATCGGATTGTAACTTCCTACCTCGATGCAATATGAAAAATAGTGTGCCCAACTGAATCCTCTACTACACTGTTGGTTCGTTGTAAAAAAACGGTTCAAGTTTATTCAAATGTGTTTCCAAATATGCGCCATGATAGAAGTTAGTCCATGATGAGCAAGCAGAGTTTCCGGACCCGGCCCACACTGCCTGATGGATCTGTTCCAGTGTTTCAAATGTGCATCTGGTATTACAGAATATAACGGTGGTCTAGAGCGTGTCACGTTTACGGAGGGTTACAGTAACAAATCCGCGATCACTTTATATTATCATTACAGTGCTCATATCCCATTCAACTTCTTCCATATCAGAAAGACTCGTATCACCTTTAGGGCTAAAAATCAGAGCCCTGCAAACTCCAAGAGTACCATTTATGAATGTCTTGAGAATTTATCTGAAGCTCGATGACCCAACTGCGTCGTAAGTTTGAAATACATCATTGTGCTGTTATGATTTTATTTTGTTATGTAACATTAAAGATTCAAAATATTCGCGCGCTAAATGGGCATTAGTCCCCGCAAATCGGAAAACGACGCTCGACTAGCTCCGGGCGACGATAGGCGCGTACGATCGGGTAAACACGCGATTGGCCAACGGCTCACGAAGTGTCACGGAGACGACCGAACTTTGGCGAAGGAGAGGGGAGCAACAACGGACGACGCAGAAAGAAACAGGGACGGCCGAGTAACAGAACGGCGTGTAGGCAACGGAATAGGACGGGATCCCAGCCATCGAGTCTAACCCAGTCAACGAGAACTATGGATCACGTCCACCGAAGGACGGGGACGCCACACAGGTTAATATTACGATTATCAACGATAAACACCGCGAGATACGAAATTACGTCGCGAGACGTGAAAGTCGAGGCGAAGCGCGCAGTAGAGACGGGGTTGACCACGTGGCCGCGTCGTCATTGTGATACTCGTTGCACGAGGCTGTTCAATTAATATACGAACAGTTAACCATTTATACTCGTTACTGACCATCGAGAGGCCCTACCGTTTACAGTACTAATTGTAACAGAGTTCCACGAACAAAGAATACTTACTGCTAAATTGTTCTGAATCCATCGAGAGTTTATGTTCCTTGGACCATGCGCATTAGCAGTCAGGATATCCTATCTCCCCTTTTCCTCCTGACAGACTAATTTACCAGTTAATAGTAAGAATCACGAAGCCTGGATAGAAGGAGAACGATCGCTATAGGCTTTCTCGCCGTATTAGTGTACTTAAAAATGAGGAAACATCGGGTACAATAATTCTCCACGAGGGCGGCGGTAATGTTCGGGAGTTCGAACTTTTAGCACATGTGACTTGATAAATAAATTGTTTTGTTTAATATAATTGTAATTTTTGACAAATGTCAATTTAATTGGTTAAACATGGTGAAATACTGTATTGTGGAAGGCTGCATAAATAGCAAAAACAATAAAAAACTGAAAAAGGAGTTGAAACAACAAAGAAATTCTTTGTTTACGCTGCCTAATGTAAGTGTAACTTTAAAAATTCCATCTACTGCCTGTAAAAGTTAATTAAAAATATTTTTATATTTTGTAATATCAACGTGTTGAAGATTATTTTATAACATCCTCACGGCATAACAGTTTATAAAAAATTTTACTGTTGTTTCTGAAAAATAAAATGTATAATCTTACACATGCTACATTTTTGCAATTAACTTAACTGATTCGTAAACTTTCATAAAATAATCAATTCATTTACTTACAGTTTATCAAGTAATTTTATACTATAAATTACATTGCTTACTATAAGAATTATTGAATAAGTACTATAATTATTTCTAGATTAAATGAATTTGAATTTATTTGATGTATAAATAAGTCGGTTTACCAATATTTTTTCTATATTATTACTATTATCATTATTATTACTTTATTCAGTTATATTATTGTTGATTATTCAATTTCTATTACTTTAAAATTTAGCATTTAGGTAATAGATTTAATGATTTAATAATTTATTTTTTTAACCGTCATAATGACAGTTATATATATTTGAAAAACCTGACCTGTCAAACCGACGCGCTCTCTAGTGACAGTAAAAATCATCCTTTCATACCTTCTATACGTGGACACATCAAGAGACTCGGTCGAGTCTCGCGCCAAGTACAGGCAACCGGCTGTACAGGGCGCAGCTCGCCGAGACTCTTTACTTGAGTCAACTCTTATACCTGTGTTTGGAACGAAATATCTTATTAACCGCTATACATGAGAAAAAGTTATTGATACATTCACTATAGGAATTGAGGGTCCTGAATTGATTGCCCCCACGTTCAATACGATTAGTATACGAGATCAGGGTGTATTGAGATGGCGAGCGAGATGATTTTATTTCAGTTCCGTCGTCGTCGTCATCGTCGTCGTCGTCGTCGTCGTCGTCGTCGTCGTCGTCGTCGTCGTCGTCGTCTTCGCACGTCCATCGCATTTTTTACACGACAGATGGCGCTGACTGCTGTGCCTTCTTTACCTATTTGTACTCTGTATGGTGGTAGTAATTTACGAATACACAATACAATCAAATACACTTTATACGTGAAGCTACCGTTCATACCGAATTTCCAGTTAGTATAAGGGTGCTTTCACAACAGTATAGAATTATCCAGTTTTTAATAGCATTCATGTGCAGCGCGCGTATATGGGTGTATGTATATGTGTGCTTCGGCATAATTCCTCGTATTTTAGGTGACAGATTGTCCAACTGTTCTGCTTCGTAGTTTTCTATATCTAGATGGCCGACGTGGAAGTCCAGGGTGTCCAGGTATTCCGCTTCGTAGTTTCTTGTATCTAGGTACTGGATGTGGAAGTTCAGGGTGTCCAGGTATTCCGCTCCGTAGTTTCTTGTATCTAGGTACTGGATGTGGAAGTCCAGGGTGTCCAGGTGTTCCGCTCCGTAGTTTCTTGTATCTAGGTACTGGATTTGGAATTCCAGGGTATCCAGGCATTCCCCTTCGTAGTTTTCTGTATCTAGGTGTCGGATGTGGAAGTTCAGGGTGTCCAGGTATTCCGCTTCGTAGTTTTCTGCATCTAGGTGTCGAATATGGAAGTCCAGGGTGTCCAGGTATTCCGCTCCGTAGTTTCTTGTATCTAGGTACTGGATGTGGAAGTCCAGGGTGTCCAGGTATTCCGCTCCGTAGTTTCTTGTATCTAGGTACTGGATGTGGAAGTCCAGGGTGTCCAGGTATTCCGCTCCGTAGTTTCTTGTATCTAGGTACTGGATGTGGAAGTCCAGGGTGTCCAGGTGTTCCGCTCCGTAGTTTCTTGTATCTAGGTACTGGATTTGGAATTCCAGGGTATCCAGGCATTCCCCTTCGTAGTTTTCTGTATCTAGGTGTCGGATGTGGAAGTTCAGGGTGTCCAGGTATTCCGCTTCGTAGTTTTCTGCATCTAGTTGTCGAATATGGAAGTCCAGGGTGTCCAGGTATTCAGCTCCGTAGTTTCTTGTATCTAGGTACTGGATGTGGAAGTCCAGGGTGTCCAGGTATTCCGCTCCGTAGTTTCTTGTATCTAGGTACTGGATGTGGAAGTCCAGGGTGTCCAGGTGTTCCGCTCCGTAGTTTCTTGTATCTAGGTACTGGATGTGGAATTCCAGGGTATCCAGGCATTCCCCTTCGTAGTTTTCTGTATCTAGGTGTCGGATGTGGAAGTCTAGAGTGTCCAGGTATTCCGCTTCGTAGTTTTCTGTATCTAGGTGTCGAATGTGGAAGTCCAGGGTGTCCAGGTATTCCGCTTCGTAGTTTTCTGTATCTAGGTGTCGGATGTGGAAGTCCAAGGTGTCCAGGTATTCCGCTTCGTAGTTTTCTGTATCTAGGTGTCGGATGTGGAAATTCAGGGTGTACAGGTATTCCGCTCCGTAGTTTCTTGTATCTAGGTACTGGATGTAGAAGTCCAGGGTGTCCAGGTATTCCACTCCGTAGTTTCCTGTGTCCAGGTGTTGGATGTGGAAGTCCAGGGTTTTCCGCTCCGTAGTTTCTTGTACCTAAGTGTAGGACGTAGAAGTCCAGAAAAGTGTGCAACAAGCTTTGGCGCTTCGCTCAAACTATAGTATCCTCTTTGATGTTCGCACGGCCTAAGGTACAAGGCCTGAAATAATCCAGCATACTCTCCTCTCTTACATTTACCACACGGCTTCAACAAGCTGGACACCATTAACGACGCTTATATGCATTGAAGATTACATTTTCTTTAAAAATTTGTATATGTCTTTATGCATTTCTAGAAAAAGGGACTTACAAATTAAATTTATATGCCATTAAACATTTTCGACACCGCAATATATTTTTCTGATTAGCAACATCATAATGCATTTACATTTTATATCTGTGACAATATAGATTTCAGTGCTTAGAGCGTCTATGTCCCGTTGAACAACAAAAACTTGTGATATCCCCAAAAAACACTTACGTGTAAAAAACTACGCCAAGTACAGGTGTGCTGTGTATTCCTCTAATAAAAAGTATTGATATCAGATTATTGAGGCCAAGTACATAAGTCACTACATGTTTGCCTATTTTATGATCTAGCACTGGCCCATCATTTTAATTGTATTTTCAAAATTTCCTATAACGTTTTCACTACTCTTTTACATTACTACTGTTTCTCGTAGTTGATTATGAATTAATGGTTATTTAATAATTAATAAAACTTTAGCTGATTCCTTATCGAGTACTACTTGGCGGGTCCGTGCCAGAAATTCCAAAGTACTTACTTTGAACGTACTAATAGTATCCTAAAATTATATGTTTGTTATTAAGATTTTACCGTGATTATTATTAACGAGTTATCGTAAATAAGCTCTATATAGAAAGTTGACATTGGTTTTGAGTTTAATGACTGGCATTATGAATGCAAATTTATATCAAGAATTGCACGGACCCGCCAAGTAGTACTCGATAAGGAATCAGCTAAAGTTTTATTAATTATTAAATAACCATTAATTCATAATCAACTACGAGAAACAGTAGTAATGTAAAAGAGTAGTGAAAACGTTATAGGAAATTTTGAAAATACAATTAAAATGATGGGCCAGTGCTAGATCATATAATAGGCAAACATGTAGTGACTTATGTACTTGGCCTCAATAATCTGATATCAATACTTTTTATTAGAGGAATACACAGCACACCTGTACTTGGCGTAGTTTTTTACACGTAAGTGTTTTTTGGGGATTCATAACACTACGATCGTTCTCCTTCTATCCAGGCTTCGTGGTAAGAATCGTGATTGACGCTGATAAGAGTCACTATAAGAATTTTCAGGCAGCCACGAGGCTTATGAACAACGACGGTGGATAAGGAAGGAAATCTGACGACACTTGTTATCGACGAGAATGTCAGCCATGTCCATGGAATCGAAGGGCTAGAATCCGTTACTTGTAGTTATTAATTGGTCAGATTCTCCAGTAACAGTAAGACTCGATGACTTCAGTAAGTGTAGTAACTATCTGAAAGTGGTTGTGTCGGACGTTAATAATGATCTTAAAAATGATGACGTTTCCACCACCGTATACGGGTTTTCGTCTGACTGAACGCTTAGCTCAAAACAATTGCGAATCGTGATTCCGGCATGGAACTGCTGCACGAAGCAAAGGCGTTCCGCCACTATCGGAAAACTGTCAAAAACTGAAAAAATTTTGAACGCAAGTATCTCCCTCATTATATATGCTATTCGTACGAATTTTTTATATCTCTGTTATTATTTCTTGCACTAAAACTTTTACATTTAACTTTTTCCGATATCGTTTCAAATGGCAAACATAATTTTTATTATTAGCGAACGAAAGTTAAATGAATGATAATAGTATGGCCATTCGATAGACAATCAAAAAAATTTCAATAGTTGTCACATATGATTTTCAAAATTTTCCACCGGTTCACCGCAAATCCCAAATATGCCTCTTAGCTGATACACTCTGTATATACGCTGCCGTTGAAAGGTTTCCGGACAAGGATGTAAGTTGGGAAAAAGTTGAAGTAAAACGTCAGTCCATAAAGTCCGTTTTAAATCTTGAATGATCCAGCCCTTTGAGCCCACTGAAGTCTCCTCTGCCTATTTCCACGCCGCCAAATTGATTTCTTAGTAGGAACTCTGTCCTAAAGGCCGGCTCTTTGCAAGCGAATCTTGACTGTGATTGGTGATACTTTTTTTCCATGAGCTTCGTGGAACCGCGTTTGGATTTCCGATGCAGTAAGCGTCCTATGCATTTTGGACCCTATTACCAAAGACTGGTCCTCTGTTTTGGAAATGACTGGATGCCTCCTACTTCGCGCATTGTCCTTATTAGAATTTGTTCTCCGGAAGGGAGTGACAGCATCTCGGATAGCAGACCGCGATATTTTCACAATTTTGGCAACACAAGGTAGACGGGTGCAGGTGGATATACGTTTTCCTACACATAAATCGTGAACATGACTTAACCGAATGCTGCCCAAAGAAGACTGGCGCAAAAAGGTTTGAGGCGCAGGTGTAGGTCAGGAGCGAAAAGCTTTCGACGACATAAATTTTATGAAAAATTTACTGAGTTCTTTCTTTTTTATTATTTCGAAGGTGGTCTGAAGTATAAATATTTTCAATGTCATATATGATTTTATGATCATCACTCGCACATGAACCAATAGTCCGCGATTGTGCAAACAATAGTTCGCGATGGCAAAATTTTATTGCTGAACTAACCAAAATGAAACTTATCAGCGAGATGTGAACCAGATAATCATTGGCAGCGGATTTAAAAATTGTTCCACTGTAGGAAACGTGAGCTGCAAACTATATAGCATGTAAGTAGACTATTTCACTATTCATACAACTGTGATAAGTACAATGATTTTTATTATACATATCTATATTTTATGAATTGCTATACATAGAAAAAATCTATAGATATAATCATTATAGGATTTAAGGTAATAGAATGGTAGAGTTTGGCTGAAGTCAAATCGATAGCCATAAATAATTTGTAAAAGTCGGTAAAAGAGATAGAAAAATATATTGGAAATGCGAATTTAATGCTGGCAAATAACGTTTATTTTTATAAATAAATTATAATGCTAAATACAGTGATTTAGTGAATTTTAACGTAACTGGCAAATTACGAAATCTTCTTTCTCACTCGTCGTCATGCTTAACCGCATGTACATTGAGATCGAGCATAGTTACTTGGCTAATATTAGTGAAGTAAAACATGAAACAATTGAGCAAATCTTGCCAGGACCCCGAAAGACGCAGAATTCTAGAAACAGCGTGACACTTTCGTACGTCCAACCTCAGTTTTCCATAGATGGGCCATTAAAAAATCATAGAAATTAGAAGACGCAAGAAATTACAACATTCTATCAGTTGTACCAGAACAGCACGACATGTATTTCCACATCTGCTTCTTAACATTAGATTGCTAAGTATAGTTAATTCCTTGCTAGATATTGATTATGTACACGTGTTGGAATATGATTTAGCTCCGCAAATTGTATAAACAGCTGAATGATAAAATAAAAGCAGTACATAAACGATCCAATCGGTTTATATAAGAAAACCGTGACCTGCCGAAACTCAACAATCGCTAAAATGGTGGCATCGGCATCTAGCCGCTTGTCTGTCGCCATATTCGCTATCGCAGCCGGACTGGTTCTCCAGGTTGATGGTGAGAAGCAATGGTGGCAAACGACGACTATCTATGAGATTTGGCCACGATCCTTCAAGGACAGCGATGGAGACGGAATTGGCGATTTGAATGGTAAGTAGGACATACAGAATTAAATTCTAAGCGCCGTCACTGTGATGTTAATCAATCTAAACGCCATCAGGAATCACAAGCAAACTGGAACATCTAAACGACATGGGAATAGAGACACTATGGATATCGCCAATTTTCAAAAGTCCACTAGCCGACAGTGGCTATGACGTCTCCGACTACTTAGCCATAGACCCAATGTATGGGACTTTGGAGGACTTTGACAATCTAGTAGCTCGCGCCAAGGAACTTGGAATCAAAGTGGTTCTGGACTACGTTCCTAACCATACGAGTACGGAACACGAGTGGTTTAAATTATCCGAAGCCAGTGTCGCCCCCTATACCGATTATTACGTGTGGCACGAGGGAATTCTGGATGCAAACGGTACCAGAAGACCACCAAACAATTGGTTGAGCGTCTTCAACAGCGGAAGTGCTTGGGAATGGAGCGACAAGCGACAGGCTTATTATCTTCATCAATTTGATGTAAGTCAGCCAGATTTGGACTTCAGGAATGAATTAGTCATTCAGGAAACAAAGGTGAGCCATGGTTACTAGTAAATAATGAATAATGAATAATCAATAATGTAGTTCCGTAACTCATTCAATTGCTTCCCCACTAGAAAATAATTACGTACTGGCTGGATCGCGGTATTGCCGGTTTACGTATAGATGCACTGCCATTTATGTACGAGGATGTTGAATTAAGAGATCAACCGTTATCAGGAAGAAACGTACCTCCTACTGACTATTTCTACCGAACCCCTATCTACACCAAGGATTTGATTGAGGATTATGAACTTGTTCAGATATGGAGAGATCACTTTGATGAATATAATGCAAAGGCCAATGATGGTCTAGAGCGCGTCATCATTACCGAGGCAGTCGCTAATGCATCCTTGATGTGTTTATACTATAATTACGGCTCTGATATCCCATTCAATTTTCTCTTTGTTACAAACAACGGTATTCCCGTCGATGCTAAAACTTTGTCACCTGCAGGAATCAAGAATAAGATTGATCAATGGCTCGAGTACATGCCTGAAGGTGAAACACCCAACTGGGTCGTAAGTTTGAAATACATTTTTGTGCTTTTTAAATTTTAATATATTATGTAAAAATTCCAATGAACAGCTCATTAATCCGTTACCAGCTTGGCAATCATGACAAAAATCGCATGGCCACGCGTTTCGGCTCCGAGAAGATAGACATGCTAAACTTCATTTTTTTATTATTACCTGGCGTCATGACAGTTTACAATGGTGACGAGATCGGCATGCCAAATACGTATCTAACTTGGGAGGAAACAGAAGATCCTCAAGCCTGCAGCACTGATCCTCAGCGTTATCAGCCATATTCTAGGGATCCTGAGCGCACGCCTTTTCAATGGGATGATTCTACGTCAGCAGGTGGGTAATCGGTTGTAGGTTCAGGTACATTACTGTCACGTGGAATATACATCAATGTTATTTTCATTTTGCCAGGATTCTCTACGAACACCACGGTGTACTTGAAAGTGAACGAGAATTATCGTACACTGAATTTGGCGGCGCAAAAGGCTGCTGATAAGAGTCACTATAAGAACTTCCAGGCAGCCATGAGGCTCAGGAACACGACGGTGGCCAAAGATGGAGCCCTGAAGACACTCGTTATCGGCGAGGATGTCTTCGCCATGTCCAGAGAATTGGATGGTCACGACCCCCTACTCGTTGTTATTAACTGGTCCAAGTCTCCGGTAACAGTCAGTCTTAATGACTTCAGTAACTTCAGTAATAAACTGAAAGTGCTTCTGTCGGATGTTAATAATGATCTCAAAATTGGGTGAGTGATTAGGAAATCCAAAATGCTGTCATTCCTTTATCGGCTGAACAACGCCTTCATTAAATTATTTAATTTTATTTTTCCAGAGACACTGTATCCAGGAACAGTATTACCCTGCAGGGTAATGCAGCTTTGGTATTAACAAACTTCGACATCTCCTTTTCGAACTTCTGGAGCGACTGTCTGATACCATACTTCAAATCCTTCTTCAACGTGTAAATCAAGTTGAAATTTCATATGGAAATTTAATAAACATTCTTTAACAATGTGTTGACAAACTGTATTCACAGTCACTAAAATTTAACTACCTATTTTCACAGTTGTCAGATTCTACCTAAATGCAATAACACAGTTTCATGATTATACACGGTGACTTATAAAGTATTTATACCTGCGCAGGACAATTCAAGTTCCACTAGCTAAAATCTGCATCAGAAAGCACATTGAGCGACTGGAGTTATGAGTGATTATTGTGATGGAATTGTAACTTCCTACCTCGGTGCAATGAAAAATAGTGTGTCCAACTGAATTTTCTCTACTACAACTGTTGGATCGTTGTAAAAAATAACGGCTCAATTTTATTGAAGTGTGTTTCTAAGTATATGCTATGATAGAATATAGTCCATGTTGAGCAACCAGAGCTTTCGGACGCGACCTACACTGCCTGTATTAAAGAATATAACGGTGGTCTAGAGCGTGTCATGTTTACCGAGGATCATAGCAACATATCCGTGATTACTTTATATTATATCATTACGGTGCTCACATCCCATTCGATTTCTTCCTTATCAGAAAGGCCGGTACCACCTTTATGGCTGTAAACCAGAGCCCCGCAAACATCAGTAGCATCACTGATGAACGGCTTAAAAATTTGTCTGAAGCTGGATCACCCAATAGGGTCGTAAGTTTGAAATATATTTTAGTGCTGTTATGATTTTATTTTGTTATGTAACATTAAAGATTCAAAATATTCGCGCGCTAAATAGGCATTAGTCCCCGCAAATCGGAAAACGACGCTCGACTAGCTCCGGGCGACGATAGGCGCGTACGATCGGCTAAACACGCGATTGGCCAACGGCTCACGAAGTGTCACGGAGACGACCGAACTTTGGCGAAGGAGAGGGGAGCAACAACGGACGACGCAGAAAGAAACAGGGACGGCCGAGTAACAGAACGGCGTGTCGGCAACGGAATCGGACGGGATCCCAGCCATCGAGTCTAACCCAGTCAACGAGAACTATGGATCACGTCCACCGAAGGACGGGGACGCCACCCAGGTTAATATTACGATTATCAACGATAAACACCGCGAGATACGAAATTACGTCGCGAGACGTGAAAGTCGAGGCGAAGCGCGCAGTAGAGACGGGGTTGACCACGTGGCCGCGTCGTCATTGTGATACTCGTTGCGCGAGGCTGTTCAATTAATATACGAACAGTTAACCATTTATACTCGTTACTGACCATCGAAAGGCCCTACCGTTTACAGTACTAATTGTAACAGAGTTCCACGAACAAAGAATACTTACTGCTAAATTGTTCTGAATCCATCGAGAGTTTATGTTCCTTGGACCATGCGCAAGAGCAGTCAGGATATCCTATCTCTCTTATTCCTCCTGACATAGACTAATTTAGCGAAGTAATTAGCGAAGTAAAACTTGAAACATTTTAGGAAATCTTGTCAGGACCCCGAAAGACGCCGAATTATAGAAACAGCGTGACACATTCGTATAGCCCACCTCAGTTTTTCATGGATCGGCCATTAAAGAATCATAGAAACTTGGAAGACGCAAGAAATTACAACATTCTATCAACTGTACCAGAACAGCACGATATACAGGGTGTTTCTTAAGCCCCGGACAAGAGATATACCGTTAGATCCGGCATGAAAAAATAAAAATATTGGCGTCAACAAAAATCAAAAATTTTAATTTGTTTATTAATTATTAAAGATTAAAGTAAGCCAATTGTAAACGCGTGAAAACCGGTAACTCCTCAGTCTCCGCCCATTAGGGACAATTAATCATTTATTTCCCCACAAAAACAGTGACCGGTGGATACGCAAACGAATGTAGTAACGTAAATAAACAAAAGACTAATTATATTTTAGGTGTCGAAAGGTGTTGACCATATGCAGCCTTGTTAATGAAAATAGATACTTTGATTGCAACGTTTCAACCCATGGTGCGGGTCATCTTCAGGCCTTTATTAATACAGACAAGTAAGAACGAAAGTTAACAATGAATATAATAAATTAATGGTACATGAACTAATTATACAAACATGAGACAAGAAAGAATCGTAAGGTGGATTGACTAAAACAATACTTACAGAAACTAAAATTGCCGCTGATTAAATGAGGACATAGTCCTTGGTGGATGAGAAAAGGAAGATCCTGCTTTTAAAATGCCTATTGATTTGAAAGATAAAGATAAGTGTCATATATTTAACTAAGCCGTATGTTCTAAATGGATTAGAGAGAATTAATTGAATGCAAAAAATTTTTTTACCTTTTCAGTGATCAATAATGGATCCATAATGGAACCACCAAACTATTAAAAGATGAAGACAAATACACATGAAGAATGGAAGACGGCCATGAGACCGAACATTTCAATTAAAGTTGTAAGAAAACGTTAGAGTCCTTTATTGATATTGAAGGACTAGCCAAAGTCAAATTATAACTGAGTTGTCAAAGCGGGAAATTCAATATCATAATGAATATCATATGTCATAATTTTAGTTGAAAGATTAATTACATGTGAAGATGAGAATTCTAGTTATTTCTTAAGGATATTGCAATATATGACACTTAGTCTCTCAATGTCGTTTCTGAAGTTTACAGTATTAGAGTGTGTAGATATTTTTATCATTTCAAGTATGCATCTACGGTGATAGTCAACCTCATTGCCTATTATTTTTGTATGTTCAAAATCAAAAGTGTGGCCTGTCTCAATTTTGTGTGTAGTCAAAGCGGTGTGTGCAGAATGTGCAGTGTTATCTGTTTTACAATCATACCGATGTTCGGCTATGCGCTTTTTAAGATATCTGCCAGTCTGACCAATGTAACATTTCTCACAATTGTTGCATGGAATCAAGTAAACTAGGTTGGATCTATCAAAGTATTGTATGGTGTCCTTAGTAGTCCCGATGCAGGATTTCAAGTTGTTTACATTCCTGTGGGTGATTCTGATTTTGTATTCTCTAAACAGTTTAGATAAACGTTGTGAGAGACCCTCTACGTACGGTAGTGAGATGCAAAACTTGAGATCTGGGTCGGTAGTTACTAAGGTCTTGTTATCGGTTACATTAATTTAGTTCACTAAATATGTTAGTCTATTGTAAATAATTCTATCTACGATATGTTTAGGATATCCATTAATGCTAAGAGTTTCTTTTACTAGTTTTAAATTTTCTATATGGAATTTAGGATGTGATAATAAGATGGCTCTATCAGTTAACATTTTAATGATACCCAGTTTTTGAGAGTGAGGATGGTGAGAGTGAAAATTAATATAACGGCCTGACCACGTAGGTTTCCTGTACCAATTCGTGATGATGTAGTCATTGTCTCTGATTACCGTGATATCAAGAAAATTTATTTTGTTATGGGATTCTATTTCATGTGTAAATTGTAAACGATGGTGGCAAGTATTAAATATTTTTAATATTAAGTCTATTTTATTTTCAGGTACTGCGGTTAAAATGTCGTCTACGTATCTGACATAAAAAGGTAAGAAAAGGTCAATGGTCAAGAAAAGGTCAAGAAGAAAGGTCAAGAAGAAAGGTCAAGGTCAAGAAAAGGTCAAAGGTAAGAAAAGGTAACAAAAGACTAATGCAAAATGTTTTTTGTGGGAAAATAAATGATTGGCTGTCCCCAATGGGAGGAGACTGAGGAGGAGTTACCAGTTTTCACGCGCTTATGATTGGCTTACTTCAATCTTTAATAATTAATAAACTAATTAAAATTTTTGATTTTTGTTAACGGCAATATTTTTATTTTTTCACGCCGGATCTAACAGTATGTCTCTTGTCCGGGGCTTAGGAAACACCCTGTATATTTCCACAATTGCTGGTTAACATCAGATTGCTAACTCCACGTGTTGCCTTGGTAGACCCTCATTGTGTACACGTGTTAAAATATGATTTAGTTACGCAATTTGTATGAACAGCTGAAAATGAAATAAAAGCAGCGCATAAACGATCCAATCTATATATAGATAAGAAAACTGAGACCTGCCGAAACTCAGCTATTGCAACAATGGTGACATCGGCATCTAGACGCTTGGCTGTCGCCATATTCGCTATCGTAGCTGGACTGGTACTCCAGGTTGATGGTGAGAAACAATGGTGGGAAACAACGACTATCTATGAGATTTGGCCACGATCCTTTAAGGACAGCGATGGAGACGGAATTGGCGATTTAAATGGTAAGCAGGACATACAGAATTGAATTCTAAGTGCCGTCAATGTGATGTCAATCAGTCTAATAGTCGTCAGGCATCACAAGTAAACTGGAACATCTAAACGACATGGGAATAGAGACAATATGGATATCGCCATTTTTTAAAAGTCCACAAGTCGACAGTGGCTATGACGTCTCCGACTACTTAGCCATAGACCCAATGTATGGGACTATGGAGGACTTTGACAATCTAGTAGCTCGCGCCAAGGAACTTGGAATCAAAGTGGTTCTGGACTACGTTCCTAACCATACGAGTACGGAACACGAGTGGTTTAAATTATCCGAAGCCAGTGTCGACCCCTATACCGATTATTACGTGTGGCACGAGGGAATTCTGGATGAAAACGGTACCAGAAAACCACCAAACAATTGGTTGAGCGTCTTCAACAGCGGAAGTGTTTGGGAATGGAGCGACAAGCGACAGGCTTATTTTCTTCATCAATTTGAAGTACGCCAGGCAGATTTGGACTTCAGGAATGAATTAGTCATTCAGGAAACAAAGGTGAGCCATAGTTGCTAGTGAATAATGAATAATGAACACCATAGTTCTGTAACTCATTCAATTGCTTCCCCACTAGAAAATAATTTCATACTGGCTGGATCGCGGTGTTGCTGGTTTACGTATAGATGCACTGCCACATATCTACGAGGATGCTGAATTTAGAGACGAACCGTTATCAGGATACAACTTACCTTCTACTGACTTCAACTACCTATATCATATGTACACCAAAGATTTGATTGAGAATTATGAACTTGTTCAGATATGGAAAGATTACTTTGATGAATATAATGCAAATGTCACTGATGGTCTACACCGCGTCCTGATTACCGAGGCATTCGCTAATGTATTCTTGATGACTTTATACTACGATTACGGCTCTGATATCCCGTTCAATTTTCTCTTTATTACAAACTGCGTTGTTATGTTCAATGCTGAAAATCAGTCACCTGCAGGAATCAAGAATGCTATTGATGAATGGCTTCGGCATATGCCTGAAGGAAGAACACCCAACTGGGTCGTAAGTTTGAAATACATTTTTATGCTGTTATATTTAAATTTATTATTTAAGAATATCAATTAATAGCTCAATAATCCGTTACCAGATTGGAAATCACGACAGACCTCGCATGGCCACGACTTTCGGATCCGAGAAGGTAGACACTTTCAACTTCATTTTACTTTTGTTACCTGGCGTCATGACGGTTTACAATGGTGACGAGATCGGCATGACGGATACGTATCTAACTTGGGAGGAAACAGAAGATCCTCAGGCCTGCAGCACTGATCCTGGGCGTTATCAGGGATATACTAGGGATCCTGCGCGTACGCCTTTCCAGTGGGACGACTCTACGTCAGCAGGTGGGTAATCGGTTGTAGGTTCAGGTACATTATGTCACGTGGAATATACCTCAATGTTATTTTCATTTTGCCAGGATTCTCTACGAACACCTCGGTGTACTTGAAAGTGAACGAGAATTATCGTACACTGAATTTGGCGGCGCAAAAGGCTGCTGATAAGAGTCACTATAAGAACTTCCAGGCAGCCATGAGGCTCAGGAACACGACGGTGGCCAAAGATGGAGCCCTGAAGACACTCGTTATCGGCGAGGATGTCTTCGCCATGTCCAGAGAATTGGATGGTCACGACCCCCTACTCGTTGTTATTAACTGGTCGAAGTCTCCGGTAACAGTCAGTCTTAATGACTTCAGTAACTTCAGTGAGAAGCTGGAAGTGCTTCTGACGGACGTAAATAGTGATCTCGAATTTGGGTGAGTGATTATGAAATCTAAAATGCTGTCATTTCTTTTTCGGCTGAACAATGCTTTCATTAAGTTATTTAATTTTATTTTTCCAGAGACACTGTATCCAGGAGCAGAATTACCCTGCAGGGTAATGCAGCTTTGGTATTAACATCATCTGACATCACCCGGTTCGACTACTCGGACGCCTCAGAAGCGCCTGTCCAACACCAGCCTTGAAATTCTTCTTCAACGTGTAAATCAAGTTGAAATGTGAGAAGCAAAATTTCATAAACCTCGGTTAACAATGTGTTCAAAAATTGAATTCACAGTAGTTAAAATTTAACTGCCTATTTTTCACAGACGTCAGATGCTACCTAAATGTAATAATTCAGTTTTATGATTATACACGGTGACTTATAAAGTCATACCTGCACTAGAAAGCACACTGAGCGAGTGGGATTATTAGTGACTATTGTGATGGGATTGTAACTTCCTACCTCGATACATTGAAAAATAGTGTGCCCAACTGAATTCTCTATTACAACTGTTGGATTGTTGTAAAAATAACGGTTCAATTGTATCGAAATGTGTTCCCAAGTATAGGCTATGATACAGGTTAGTCCACGATGAGCAAGCAGAGTTTGCGGATATGGCCTACACTGCCTGATGGATCTGTTCCAGTGGTTCAAATGTGCATTTGGTATTACAGAATATAATGGTTAAGCATTAGAAAATCATAGAAATTTGGAAGACCCAAGAAATTACATTTTATCAGTTGCACCAGAACAGCGCGATATGTATTTCCACATTTGCTTCTTAATTTTAGATTTCTAAGTCCATGTATTTCCTTGCCAGACACTGATTAGGTACACTACTGATGTTTTCGCCACCGTGTACGGGTTTGCGTCTGACTGAACACTTATCTCAAAACAGCTGCGAATCGTGATTTCAGCATGGAACTGCTGCACGAAGCTAAGGCATTCCGCCAGTATCGAAAATCTGTCACAAAATGATAAAATTTCGAACGCAAATATCTCTCTCATTATATATGCTATCCATATGAATTTTTTTCATCTCTGCTATTATTTCTTGCTCTAAAACTTTTACATTTAACTTTTTCCAATATCGTTTCACATGGCAAACATAATTTTTATTATTTGCGAACGAAAGTTAAACGAACAATAATAATATGGCCATTCGATAGACAATCAAAAAATTTTCAATAGTTGTCACATCTGATTTTCAAAATTGTCCACCGGTTCACCGCAAATCCCAAATATGCCTCTTAGCTGATACACTCTGTATGTACGCTGCCGTTGAAAGGTTTCCGGACAAGGATGTAAGTTGGAAAAAAGTTGAAGTAAAACGTCAGTTCATAAGGTCCGTTTTAAATCTTGAATGATCCAGCCCTTTGAGCTCATCGAAGTCTCCTCTGCCTATTTCCACGCCGCCAAACTGATTTCTTAGTACACTCAGAGAAATCGGGATAGTTTTGATAACTATTAAGTGACAGCTATATAATAATTGGTCTACACAACTGTTTTTATAATTACTTCAACTGTTTTCTTTGTTAACGTGACTGCAACACAGAGAAAAAGATGGATTGAGGCAACTATAAATTTGTAGTTAAATACGACCTCAACTTTATTTTTTAAGTTACTTATACTAATAATATATGGTCAGTGCAGACGATTGTTATTAAAATAATTGGCGGAATACAGTCACCGGCCACCAGAGGGATAGGCATACCCGCAAGCAGAAGTGGGTCAATGCGTCGATAAGCTTCAAACTTTAGTTGTTACAAAATTCTAAAAAAAAGACGAAGAGGCGATAAGAGGTACTAACGTGCAGCACCTAGTGGTCCAATCCATCGAATTGCTTCGATATCAAACTCTTAGAATCAACAAGTTAATTTATATATTTATAAAACCTGTAACCACTTTTGAATACTTGCCATAATGCAATGCAAGTCACTTACACGTACTGATGAGAAATAGTTGTTGTAGCTAGAGTCTGCAGTTGCACTGACCATATATTATTAGTATAAGTAACTAAAAGAATAAAGTTGAGGTCGTATTTAACTACAAATTTATAGTTGCCTCTACCATTTTTTTCTCTGAGTGTAGGAACTCTGTCCTAAAGACCGGCTCTTTGCAAGCGATTCTTGACTGTGATTGGTGATACTTTTTTTCCATGAGCTTCGTGGAACCGCGTTTGGATTTCCGAAGCAGTAAGCGTCCTATGCATTTTGGACCCTATTACCAAAGACTGGTCCTCTGTTTTGGAAATGACTGGATGCCTCCTACTTCGCGCGTTGTCCTTATTAGAATTTATTCTCCGGAAGGGAGTAATAGCATCTTCGAGAGCAGACCGCGATATTTTCACAATTTTGGCAACACAACGTAGACGGGTGTAGGTTGATATACGTTTTCCTACAGATAAATCGTGAACACAATTTAATCGAATGCTGCCCAGAGACGAACGGCGCAAAATGGTTCAAGGCGCAGTTGTAGGTCCGGAGTGAAAAGTTATTGACGAGATAAATTTTATCGAAAATTTACTGTCGCCTTTCTTTTTCGTCATTTGGAAAGTGATCTGAAGTATGATTAATTTCAACGTCATATATGCGTCACTCGCACATGAGCTAATAGTACGCGATTGCACAAACAACAGTTCGCGATGGCAAAATTTTATTGCTGAACTAACCAAAATGAAACTTACCAGCGGGATGTAAACCAGATAATCATTGGTAGCGGATTTAAAAATTGTCCCACTGTAGGAGACGTGAGCTGCAAACTATATAATATCTAAATAGATTATTTTACTATTCATACAACAATAATTTCAATAATTTTTGCTATACATATGCATGTTTTCTGAATTGCTATAAATAGAAAAAATCTAGTGATATAATCATTATAGGATTTAAGAGGATAGAATGGTAGAGTATGGCTGAAGTCAAATCAATAGTCATAAATAATTTGTTAAAATCGAAAAAGAAATAGAAGAATACATTGAAAATGCAAATTTAATGCTGGCAAATAACGTTTATTCTTATAAATAAATCAAAATGCTAAATACAGTGATTTAGTGAATTTGAACGTAGCTGGCAAATTACGAAATCTTCCTTCTCACTCGTAATCATGCTTAATTGCATGTACATTGAGATCAAGCATAATTACTTGTCTAATATTAGCGAAGCAAAACTTGAAACAATTTAGGAAATCTTGTCAGGACCCCGAAAGACGCGGAATTCTAGAAACAGCGTGACACATTCGTATGGCCCACCTCAGTTTTTCATGGAACGGCCATTAAAGAATCATAGAAACTTGGAAGACGCAAGAAATTACAACATTCTATCAACTGTACCAGAACAGCACGATATATATTTCCATTATTGCTGGTTAACATCAGATTACTAACTCCACTTGTTGCCATGTTAGACACTGTTTAGGTAAACATGTAGGAATGTGATTTAGCTGCGCAAAGTCTATGAACAGCTGAATAATGAAACAAAATCTACACGTAAACGATCCAACCTATATATATAAGAAAACTGTGACCTGCCGAAAATCAACTATTGTAACAATGGTGACATCAGCATCTAGACGCTTGGCTGTCGCCATATTCGATATCGTAGCTGGACTGGTACTCCAGGTTGACGGTGAGAAGCAATGGTGGCAAACAACGACTGTCTATCAAATTTGGCCACGATCCTTTAAGGACAGCGATGGAGACGGAATTGGCGATTTGAATGGTAAGTAGGACATACAGAATTAAATTCTAAGCGACGTCATTGTGATGTCAATCACTCTAAACGCCATCAGGAATCACAAGCAAACTGGAACATCTAAACGACATGGGAATGGAGACACTATGGATATCACCATTTTTCAAAAGTCCACAAGTCGACAGTGGCTATGACGTCTCCGACTACTTAGCCATAGACCCAATGTATGGGACTATGGAGGACTTTGACAATCTAGTAGCTCGCGCCAAGGAACTTGGAATCAAAGTGGTTCTGGACTACGTTCCTAACCATACGAGTACGGAACACGAGTGGTTTAAATTATCCGAAGCCAGTGTCGACCCCTATACCGATTATTACGTGTGGCACGAGGGAATTCTGGATGCAAACGGTACCAGAAAACCACCAAACAATTGGTTGAGCGTCTTCAACAGCGGAAGTGCTTGGGAATGGAGCGACAAGCGACAGGCTTATTATTTTCATCAATTTGAAGTACGCCAGGCAGATTTGGACTTCAGGAATGAATTAGTCATTCAGGAAACAAAGGTGAGCCATGATTACTAGTGAATAATGAACAATGAGTAGCATAGTTCTGAAACTCATTCTATTTTTTCCCCATTAGAAAATAATTTCGTACTGGCTGGATCACGGTGTTTTTGGTTTACGTATAGATGCCCTGCCATATATTTATGAGGACACTGAATTAAGAGATGAACTGTTATCAGGAGATCCCATACCTTCTACTGACTACTGGTACTTACATCATATCTATACCAAGGATTTGATTGAGAATTATGAACTTGTTCAGATATGGAGAGATCACTTCGACGAATATAATGCAAAGACCAATGATGGTGTAGAGCGCATCATAATTACTGAGGGATTCGCTGATGTATCTCTGATGTGTTTATACTATAATTATGGTGCTCACGTCCCGTTCAATTTTCTCTTTATTAGAAATGACAGTGTTGCCTTCAATGCCGAAACTCTGTCACCTGCAGGAATCAAAAACATTATTGATCAATGGCTTAACTGCACGCCTGAAGGTGGAACACCCAACTGGGTCGTAAGTTTGAAATACATTTTTGTGTCTTTATAATTTTAATTTATTATGCAAGAATTCCAATTAACAGCTCATTAATCCGCTACCAGATTGGAAATCACGACAGACCTCGCGTTGACACGCGTTTCGGATCGGAGAAGTTAGACATGTTAAACTTCGTTTTACTTTTGTTACCTGGCGTCATGACGGTTTATAATGGTGACGAGATCGGCATGAAGGATACGTATCTAACTTGGGAGGAAACAGAAGATCCTCAGGCCTGCAGCACTGATCCTCAGCGTTATCAGGGATATTCTAGGGATCCTGCGCGTACGCCTTTCCAGTGGGACGATTCCACGTCAGCAGGTGGGTAATCGGTTGTAGGTTCAGGTACATTACTGTCACGTGGAATATACCTTAATGTTATTTTCATTTTACCAGGATTCTCTACGAACACCTCGGTGTACTTGAAAGTGAACGAGAATTATCGTACACTGAATTTGGCGGCGCAAAAGGCTGCTGATAAGAGTCACTATAAGAACTTCCAGGCAGCCATGAGGCTCAGGAACACCACAGTGGCCAAAGATGGAGCCCTGAAGACACTCGTTATCGGCGAGGATGTCTTCGCCATGTCCAGAGAATTGGATGGTCACGACCCCCTACTCGTTGTTATTAACTGGTCCAAGTCTCCGGTAACAGTCAGTCTTAATGACTTCAGTAACTTCAGTAAGAAACTGAAAGTGCTTCTGTCGGATGTTAATAGTGATCTCAAAGTTGGGTGAGTGATTAGGAAATCCAAAATGTTGTCATTCCCTTATCGGCTGAACAACGCCTTCATTAAATTATTTAATTTTATTTTTCCAGAGACACTGTATCCAGGAACAGCATTACCCTGCAGGGTAATGCAGCTTTGGTATTAACAAACTTCGACGTCTCCTTTTGGAACTTCTGGAGCGCCTGTCTGATACCATACTTCAAGTCCTTCTTCAACGTGTAAAATTTGATATGGAAATTTAATAAACGTTTTTTAATAATTTGTTCAATAATTGATTTGGTAGTACCTAAAATTTAACTACCCATTTTTCACAGATGTCAGATGCTATAGCTAAATCTAATAATACAGTTTTATGATTATACACGGTGACTTATGAAGTATTTATACCTGTGCAAGAAATACCAAATTCCACTAGCTAAAACCTGCACCAGAAAGCACACTAAGCGAGTGGAATTATTAGTGACTATTGTGATGGGATTGTAACTTCCTACCTCCACGCAATGAAAAATAGTGTGCCCAGCTGAGTTCGTACTACAACTGCTGGACTGTTGTAAAAAACAAAGGTTCAATTTTATTATAATGTGTTTCCAAGTATACGCCATGATAGAAGTTAGTCCATGTTGAGCAAGCAAAGTTTTCGGACACGGCCTACACTGTCTGATGGATCTGTTCCAGTGTTTCAAATGTGCATTTGGTATTACAGAATATAATAGTTAAGCATTAAAAAATCATAGAAAGTTGTAAGAACCAAGAAATTACATTATATCAGTTGTACCAGAACAGCCCGATATGTATTTCCGCATTTGCTTGTTAATTTTAGATTTCTATTTTATTTCATTCTAGATATTTTCACAATTTTGGCAACACAACGTAGACGAGTGTAGGTGGATATACGTTTTCCTACAGATAAATCGTGAACACAATTTAATCGACTGCTGCCCAGAGAAGAATGGCGCAAAATGGTTTGAAGCGTACTTATAGGTCCGGAGCGAAAAGTTTCCGACGACATAAATTTTGTAGAAAGTTTACTGACTGTCTCGTCATTTGGAATGCCGTCTGAAGTATAACCATTTACAACGTGATATATGATTTTATGATCGTATCTCGCATATGAACTAATAGTACGTGATGGCACAAACAATAGTTCGCGATGGCAAAATTTGATTGCTGAACTAACCAAAATGAAACTTATAAGCGGGATGTGAACCAGATAATCATTGGTAGCGGCTTTAAAAATTGTCCCACTGTAGGAGACGGGAGCTGCAAACTATATAGTATCTAAATAGATTATTTTACTATTCATACTACTGTAATAAGTACAATGATTTTTATTATATACATCTGTTTCTTATGAATTGCTACATGTAGAAAAAGTCTAGTAATATATTGTAGGATTTAAGGTGGTAGAATGGTAGAGTTGGCTGAAGTGGAATCAACAGCCATAAATAATTTGTTAAAATCGATAAAAGAAATAAAAAAATATTCGGTTGGCAAATAAGTTTTTTACGGTAAATTGCATTTCATTACACTTTTAAAAACCGAATGAACTTATTTACCAACCGAATATATTGAAAATGTGAATTTAATGCTGGCAAATAATTTTTATTTGTAGAAATAAATCATAATGCTAAAAACAGTGATTCCTATTATGCCACAAATACACACGTGTTCAGAACGTAGCTGACAAATAAATTTCGAAATTTCCTTCTCACTGGTCGTCATGCTTAATCGCATGTGCTTTAGGATCAAGTATAATTACTTGGCTAATATCAGTAAAGTAAAACTTGAAACATTTTAACAAACCTTGCCAGGACTCTGAAAGGCGCGGAAATCTAGAAACAGCGTAACACTTTTGTATGGCCCACCTCAGTTTTCCACACATGGGCCATTAAAAGATCAAAGAAAATTGGAAGACGCGAGAAATTACAGCATTCTGTCAGTTGTACCAGCCAGAATAGCATGATATGTATTTCCACATATGCTTGTTAATTCTCCATTGTTAAGTCAGCATAATCCCTTGCTGGTCATTAATTTTGTACACGAGTTGAAATATTAGGTGTACAACTAAGTTCTCCGCCCTAATCTTTAGTTGGCGATAGCACCTATTCAAATTTCAATGTTTTGCCGCTCTGAGGTGGTTTGAAAGTACTAAGCCTCGACTTTAAAATGCTCTATAACAGATGGCACTTTTGCAGATATAACCTCAAGAACCAGTAGTGAATACAATGTCCTTCGAAAAGCAGCACTTGAGGCACTGCCTTCTTTTTGAGTATCAACTAACTGTAAGAAAAAATGCCGCAGAGGCACAAAAAATGATTTATTCGGCTTTGGGAGACGTTGCTATATTCTACAATACTGTAAAAAGTGATTCGAAAAGTATAAAAATGTAAAATTTACTTAAGGTAACCCAACAAACCGTTTGTAAGGCCTACATGAGCTAGGTAGAGTTCAGAAGGAGGGCCACTGGGTTCCTCATGTGCTCAGTCCAGAAAACAAAGAAAGGCGCGACACTGCTCTGTCCCTGCTATCCAGGTTCAAAAGAAAAGATTTTCTGCACAAAATAGTGATGAGAAGTGGGTGCTTTATGACGATCCCAAGAAGCGGAAGTCTCGGGTTTATCCGGGTGAGCCATCGACCTGTACCGCACCATCAAACTTTCACGGGAAAAAGGCGTTGTTGTGTATTTGGTGGGACCGGAAGGGCGTCATTTACTATGAGCTGCTCAAACCCGGCGAAACTGTCCCTGTTGAGTGTTGTCAGCAGCAACTTATTCAAGTGAGCGATGCCCTGAGGAAAGTGAGAAAAGGTCTTTTACCGGCAGTGGGAAGAGGCAAGTGATATTTCGCGCAGCCTTATACAGCGAAAACAACCCTAAGAGTCATCGCCGACTTGGGCTGGGAAGTTCTCGCGGCGTGTTCTGCAGACCTCGTCCCTTTCGACTGCCACCTTTTCCGGTCCCTTCGACATCACTTGGCTGACCTGACAGAACACCTGAAGAAGTCAGTAAACGCATCGACGATTTCATCGACTCAAAACAAACATATTTTTTCCGAAGTGGAATTCGAAATATTACTTGTAAGACGGTAGACATGTGTAGAAAGTGAAGGAGATTACTTGCAAGATTAGTTACGTATTCCTTCTTTTAGAAATTAACATTAAATTATGTAAAAAAAGACCGAGAACTTAGTCGTATACCTAATATAATTTAGCTGCTAAATTTGTATGAACAGCTGAATAATTAAATAAAAGTTTCATATAAACGATCCGACCTACATATATAAGAAAACTGTGATCTGCCGAAACTCAGCTATTGCAATTATGGTGACCTCAGCATCTAGACGCTTGGCTGTCGCCATATTCGCTATCGTAGCTGGACTGGTACTCCAGGTTGATGGTGAGAAGCAATGGTGGCAAACGACGACTATCTATGAGATTTGGCCACGATCCTTTAAGGACAGCGATGGAGACGGAGTTGGCGATTTGAATGGTAAGTAGGACATACAGAATTAAATTCTAAGCGCAGTCACTGTGATGTCAATCAATCTAAACGCCACCAGGAATCACAAGCAAACTGGAACATCTAAACGACATGGGAATGGAGACACTATGGATATCACCATTTTTCAAAAGTCCACTAGCCGACAGTGGCTATGATATCTCCGACTACTTAGTCATAGATCCATTGTATGGGACTTTGGAGGACTTTGACAATCTAGTAGCTCGTGCCAAGGAACTTGGAATCAAAGTGATTCTGGACTACGTTCCTAACCATACGAGTACGGAACACGAGTGGTTTAAATTATCCGAAAACAGTGTCGACCCCTATACCGATTATTACGTGTGGCACGAGGGAATTCTGGACGCAAACGGTACCAGAAAACCACCAAACAATTGGTTGAGCGTCTTCAACAGCGGAAGTGCTTGGGAATGGAGCGACAAGCGACAGGCTTATTATTTTCATCAATTTGATGTAAGCCAGGCAGATTTGGACTTCAGGAATGAATTAGTCATTCAGGAAACAAAGGTGAGCCATGATTACTAGTGAATAATGAACAATGAGTAGCATAGTTCTGAGATTCATTCTATTGTTTCCCCACTAGAAAGTAATTTCGTACTGGCTGGATCGTGGTGTTGCTGGTTTACGTATAGACGCAGTGGCATATCTCTGTGAGGATACTGAATTTAGAGATGAACCGTTATCAGGACTACCCTTACCTCCTATTGACCACTTCTACCTAGATCATATCTACACCAAAGATACGATTCAGAGTTATGAAGTTGTTCAGATATGGAAAGATTACTTTGATGAATATAATGCAAACGTCACTGATGGTGTACACCGCGTCATGATCACCGAGTCATTCGCTAATGCATCCTTGATGACTTTATACTATAAATACGGCGCTGACATTCCGTTCAATTTTCTCCTTATTACAAACTATGTTATTTTCTTCGACGCTGAAAATCAGTCACCTGCAGGAATCAAGAATCTTATTAGTGAATGGCTTGAGTACATGCCTGAAGGCCGAACACCTAACTGGGTCGTAAGTTTGAAATACATTTTTGTGTTGTTATAATTTTAATTTATGACGTAAGAATTACAACTAACAGCTCATTAATCCGTTACCAGATTGGAAATCACGACAGACCTCGCCTGGCCACGCGTTTCGGATCCGAGAAGGTAGACATGTTCAACTTCATTTTACTTTTGTTACCTGGCGTCATGACAGTTTACAATGGTGACGAGATCGGCATGACGGATACGTATCTAACTTGGGAGGAAACAGACGATCCCCGGGGGTGTGGCAGTGGTCCTGAGCATTATGAGGAATATACTAGGGATCCTGCGCGTACGCCTTTCCAGTGGGATGATTCCACGTCAGCAGGTGGGTAATCGGTTGTAGGTTCAGGTACATTACTGTTACGTGGAATATACGTGAATGTTATTTTCATTTTACCAGGATTCTCTACGAATACCTCGGTGTACTTGAAAGTGAACGAGAATTATCGTACACTGAATTTGGCGGCGCAAAAGGCTGCTGATAAGAGTTACTATAAGAACTTCCAGGCAGCCATGAGGCTCAGGAACACGACAGTCGCCAAAGATGGAGCCCTGAAGACACTCGTTATCGGCGAGGATGTCTTCGCCATGTCCAGAGAATTGGATGGTCACGACCCCCTACTCGTTGTTATTAACTGGTCAAAGTCTCCGGTAACAGTCAGTCTTAATGACTTCAGTAACTTCAGTAAGAAACTGAAAGTGCTTCTGTCGGATGTTAATAATGATCTCAATGTTGGGTGAGTGATTAGGGAATCCAAAATGCTGTCATTCCCTTATCGGCTGAACAACGCCTTCATTAAATTATTTAATTTTATTTTTCCAGAGACACTGTATCCAGGAACAGCATTACCCTGCAGGGTAATGCAGCTTTGGTATTAACAAACTTCGACGTCTCCTTTTGGAACTTCTGGAGCGCCTGTCTGATACCATACTTCAAGTCCTTCTTCAACACGATGGTCAACAATGAATAAGAAAAAACATCTGCTAACTACTTTTTAAAATTGATTGTTTTGTCTGCATATTTCTTCAAGATCAATGTAGTACCGATACTTTCCTTCGAGGCGCCACATGTTTCGAGGCTGGACTTATGTACCCACTTCGAAATCTAGTGCATTCAGCGCGTTGTTTGACGGGTGTTCCGAAAGCCGGCTAGAAAAGCATCGGCCATGTGTTGCAGACAGCTCTTCTGCTGCCCTCTTCTGGTGATAGTGGATACTAGTTGTGAAGCGTGAAAACCAAATTAAAAGGTAGTTTAATAAACGTTGATTGACAATACACCGATACAGCCAAGTCTGAGTCCTTTGCAACTTATAATACCCAGTTCATGTCAAATTAAGATCATTACATGTGTCTACAATATTGACCGTCGACTTCAGCTCAAATTGAGGTCACAGTTTGTGCATATCTTGTCGCCTTCCGTCTTTATTCTTTATATGAACTGTAATCAAACTTGAAATCGAATACAGAACATGGGTGATGAACAGCGTGGAATTGAACTGAGTATTCAGAAGATAGTAACCATTACTGTTCCGAAGATAATTATTGCTGGGTTCTTCAGTGACGAATATGATGCTGCAAAGTGGGACTCATTGCTGGGATTCACTGCTAACTGTATTAGTCATCGTGGCTGTTCTCTTTTCTCCTTGTACGCAATTTTATCAAACTTTCGATATAGCCAAGGATCCACGTGTTATTGATTTATATAATTTGCCAGCTGTGCTCACCGACAGCACGACAAACTATCAAACTTTTATGAATTTTCTGTATGATTATTTATAACATTGATTGCTTATCTTCAAATATTCGTTTGCACTGTAAAAAAAACTTTACTACAGGCCCCCCCGTCCTGACTCGAAAACACCACAGGCCTTGAGCATTGTTGTTGCGCATATTGTTGACTATTGTTAATTGCGTATATTGGGTGCTTTAGGATTACTGTATTTAGCTTAAGATCCTTTTTCTCCACCTCTCCCTCCCTTTTAGTTCGAAAGGGACATTTGAATGAAAATGTCATAATTAGGTTAGGTTAGGTTAGGTTAGGTTAGGTTAGGTTAGAAGTCTATTGCTTTGTTTAAATGCCCCTTTCGAGCAAACGTCTTTCGATCAAATGTTTTCGAAAAAGTGCTTTCGATAAACTGTCCGTAAACTAATTAAAAGACCACGGAAGTCACTTACATTGTTGTAATATTTAGACAATTTTCTTCCATAGGTACACGAGAACGCCGCAAGATAAACAGAATTGAAATAGCAACTAAGTCAACAGACTCGAAAGTCGCAGTGACGTGAATTGAAAGCATTTTAAGATTATCAGCTAAGTTTGCATATTGGATATCATTGCGCAACAACAATTTTGAACCGCTTTCCCTGGCAACGAATTGACAGATGCGCGTGATAAGAAGCTACAAAAACGAAAACACTCTTGACGCGCCTGGTACGTCTTTTCGGCACACGTGACTAAAGATCTCGTAATTACCAGCACATACGTATAATCGACGACTGACTGCGAAACGATTAATCAAGTATCAATCCAATCCAGGTCTTGACGAAAGTGTCTGAAGAGTCTCTATATAATTTGAATCGATCCTGTGAGAAAGTTCAGAAAAAGTCGGGCGTAAGTCTGGCTCAAGTCGCTCCGCTGGGACTACTATCCCATACTAATTGCAAGGCAAAATAATCTGTGGAAGTCTCACCCAGACTTGTTCCAGACTGGATGAACTTCAGATAGACGGAGACTTTGGAGACTACTGTACTCAGCAACTCTAGTAGGACCTATTCTAGACATGTTCCATACAACTGTCAGACAAGTAAGTCTTACTTGGCCCCACGCCGAAAACTAAAAACACTCCGCCCTTTGGTTTCGATATTTTAACTATGAATTATTAAAACTATCAATAACTAATCTTACCAATTGCAAGAACAATTGGTATCGCGCTGATTATTTTTTAACGACTATTCGTAACGATTCGTACATTCCTTGCTGTTCATTCATATTTGCACTTATTTGGTTATGTGGTATTAAACAATGAAAAAACAACGCGAACCTTAACTAATCGTATAAATTTATTCTAAGAAATAAAATCAAAATATATTCAAGTACAAATACACATGTGCTTTGCCACAAAACTGTTACGCAGAGCTACGTGTGGGCTCACTAAGGATTTCCTCTATTCGATTTTTTTAAACGAGCCTTTGTGGATCGACTTTATTTACCTCTGTTAACATCTGTATCGTCACCTGTATTACGCAACTAAAGATTTTTCACGTGAATACGTTATATCGTGATACCTCATACAAAGCAGGATATATAAGGGGACTGAAATCCCGCGAAATCAGTACCGTTCCGAAAATGATGAATTTGGCATCAAGTCGGTTGACAGTGCCGATTTTCGCTATCATAGTCGGAGTCATCGTCCAGGCGGACACCGAGCTGGCATGGTGGCGAACAACAACTCTGTACGAGATCTGGCCACGATCATTTAAGGACAGCAATGGAGACGGAATTGGCGATTTGAATGGTAGAAACAACATTACCCATTTATTACGCTTATTCACTATCGAATTTCTACTTCCTCTTATGTTTCAATTGAACCCCACAAATAATGTAATTTCGTCTATATGAGGATATGAAAATTTTTGTATTATTTTGTAAAGAAAATAAAAGAGGCTGTGTTATTATATGACTTTTTCGATACGGAATTTTTGTAAGTTCTTACGTACAAAAAATTTGATCCAACCAGTAGTCTGTTGAAAATTATTTATTTATATTATTATTTTACGTCAAAATTTATAATAGTATCTATAAAGAAAATTGTAATGCAATATCACTGTGATGTTAATTAGTATAAACGTTACCAGGCATCAAAAGCAAATTGGACTATCTAAGCGAGCTGGGCATAGGGTCGATATGGATTGCTCCCTGTTTCTCCAGTCCACAAATAGACACTGGCTATGATGTCTCCAACTACACAGACATAGATCCACTGTATGGAACTCTGGAGGACATGGATGCTTTAATCGCTCGCGCTGCGGAACTTGGAATCAAAGTGGTTCTGGACTACGTTCCTAACCATACGAGTACGGAACACGATTGGTTTAAATTATCCGAAGCCAGTGTCGCCCCCTATACCGATTATTACGTGTGGCACGAGGGAATTCTGGATGCAAACGGTACCAGAAAACCACCAAACAATTGGCTGAGCCGCTTCAACAGCGGAAGTGCTTGGGAATGGAGCGACAAGCGACAGGCTTATTATTTTCATCAATTTAACAAGGAACAGCCAGACTTGGACTTCAGGAACGAGGCGGTCATCCAGGAATCATTGGTGAGTCAGGATTACTCATGAATAACGAAATATACTGTTTCGTCTCGGCCCTCCCATTAATGTCTTTTAACAAACTCTCAAATTTGAATAACGGGAAATCTGATCAACGAACCATCCAAGCCAAATTTCGCGTATTTCAGAGAGCGATCGTCTCAAAATATTTACGTAACTCTTAACATTTTTTTTGGCCTCAAGGACATACTTACATTTTGGATGGATCGCGGTGTCGCCGGTTTCCGTATCGATGCGTTGCCATATTTATTTGAGGATCCTCAATTCAGAGATGAACCCCCATCAGGACTAGACAAATATGCTCCGCATGAATATTTCTATCTAGATCATATCTATACCAAAGATTTGATGGAGATTTACCACCTGGTCGCAAGATGGAGAAAACACTTTGATGAATATACTGCTGAACACCCTGGACTCGAACGGGTCATGTTCACTGAGTCATATGCCAACGTATCCATGATCAGCTTATACTACGACTACGGTGCTCATTTACCATTCAATTTCTTCCTGATCGGAAATAGGACTACGTCCTATTCGCTTGAGACCCAGACAGCTACAGGTCTTAAGAATATTATTGATGAGTGGATGGAGTATACGCCTGCAGGTCAGACACCCAACTGGGTCGTAAGTTTGAAATAGATTTTTGTGCTGTATGTGGTATAACTTTAATTTATTATGTAAAAATTGAAATTGGCAGCTCGATTTCTTGATTGGATTTCTCGATTCTCAGATTGGCAATCATGACAGGAGTCGCGTGGCCTCGCGTTTCGGTAGCGAAAAGGTAGACACCTTTAACATCCTGCTACTTTTGTTGCCCGGAGTTCCGACCATTTACAATGGCGAAGAGATCGGCATGGTTAATACATTCTTAACTTGGGAAGAATCGGAAGACCCTCAGGCCTGCAACTCTGACCCGACTCGTTATACGGCAACTACCAGGGATCCTGCGCGCACGCCTTTCCAATGGGATAATTCTACGTCAGCAGGTGGGTAATCGGTTGTAGGTTCAGTTACATTACTGTCACGTGGAATATACCTCAATGCTATTTTCATTTTACCAGGATTCTCTACGAACACCACGGTGTACTTGAAAGTGAACGAGAATTATCGCACACTGAATTTAGCGGCGCAAAAGGAGGCTGATAAAAGTTACTTTAAGAACTTCCAGGCTGCCGCCCGGCTCAGAAACACAACGGTCGGTAAGTTAGGAGATCTGACGACACGTGTTATCGACGACGTCGTCTTGGCCTTCTCCAGGGAACTGGATGGTTACGATCCTTTACTCGTTGTTATCAATTGGTCAAATTCTTCGGTAACAGTCAGTCTTGATGAGTTCAGTAGCTTCAGTGAGAATCTGCAAGTGTTGCTCACGAGTGTGCATAGTAATATCGCCGTTGGGTGAGTGATTGGAAAATTAAAATTTTTGCTATTCCTTTATCGCCTTTTCGATGCCTTCTTTATATTAATTGAATTTATTATTTCAGAGACATTGTATCTAGGAGCAGCATCACCCTCGATGGTCACACGAATTTGGTATTAACAACAGCTGATGCTACATGCTGTGATTGGTCAATCACTTCCGCAATTGGCTGTGTGATACCAGTTGTACGGTCGTTATTAAACGCGTAGATCAATCACGCTTGAGCGCTTTTTGGCAAGCGCCATTTTGTATACTAAATATGATCTGTGTACTGGAATAAGGAAAAATCTGCTTATTGCTTATTAAAATCGATTGTATTGCGCGCCACTTTCCTCAAGTTCGACGTAGTACCTTCACGCTCCGCCGAGGCGCCACTAGTTTCAAAGCTAAATTTAAACACGGACTCAGCCATCTCAAGGTCCGCAGCTCGTGGTCTGACGGGTGTTCTGAAAGACGATTGGTCTGGCGCCTTTTCTGGTTGGTGAAGTCAGGCACAAGGAATGAAAGAGGAGAAAAGAAAGAGAGTTGGAAAAAGCGTCAGTCATACGTTGCAAACAAGACACCTGCAGGCCCCTGGTGGCCAAAGTGAATACTAGTCATGTCCTGAAAAAACCATGCCAGGTTTTTATCGAAGTTTCAATTGTAGCATTGTTGTCGATTTTCCGAAGTGCTCATTGGGTGTCAATGTCGTCAACAGTGAATCGCCGAGTTGTATCTGAAATTTCTGTTTCGAAGAGAACGCAGTTTATGGAATTAGTTTGACAGATCGGGGTTATGATGATCGCAGTTCCGATCGTGATGACGATTTAATACATAAACAAGGATACAAAGTAGAACTTTGCACATTGCTTCCTCATTACTTTCCACTTTTTACAAAGCCACTTCTATGAGGAAGTACGTTTATCAATTATGGCTTCCTCATAGAGGAAGATTTCTGAAAATTGGAAAATAATGAGAAAAAACTGTGCAAAGTTCTATTTTGCATCCTTGTTACATTTTCTTTAATTAGAGTGGTTAAGGTTAAAATTTTGTTTTCTTTTTTGAAAAATTGAATATCCCATAAATGTATACCTCTGTTCCAATTTCGCTCAAATTCAATACGTACTACAACAAAACTTTTCAAATTTTTGCAACAAATTAAAAAGAATAAATCAAAATAAAGTTTGATCATTTTAGAGTGTTGAGTACGAAGTGTTAAAATTAGCGTATGGAATTTGGAATACAGTACATTTGAAGTTTGATGGATAAATTAGTTGCCGACGAGATCATGATTATATAATTTTGTAGTGTAATTGTACAGTGGGATAATAAATTTGTATTCAAAGCGCTACAGCGCAAACGGACCAACAATCGCACGCGAAAGCGCGCGTATTGCTTTAGTTATGTAAAAAAATACCGAGAACTTACTCATACACCTAATATGATATAGCTGCGCAAATTGTATAAACAGCTGAATGATAAAATAAAAGCAGAGCATAAAAGATCCAATCGATATATATATATATATAAGAAAACTGAGACCTGCCGAAACTCAACTATTGCAATAATGGTGACATCAGCATCTAGACGCTTGGCTGTCGCCATATTCGCTATCGTAGCTGGACTGGTACTCCAGGTTGATGGTGAGAAGCAATGGTGGCAAACGACGACTATCTATGAGATTTGGCCACGATCCTTTAAGGACAGCGATGGAGACGGAGTTGGCGATTTGAATGGTAAGTAGGACATACAGAATTAAATTCTAAGCGCCGTCACTGTGATGTCAATCAATCTAAACGCCATCAGGAATCACAAGCAAACTGGAACATCTAAACGACATGGGAATAGAGACAATATGGATATCGCCATTTTTCAAAAGTCCACAAGTCGACACTGGCTACGACGTCTCCGACTACTTAGCCATAGACCCAATGTATGGGACTATGGAGGACTTTGACAATCTAGTAGCTCGCGCCAAGGAACTTGGAATCAAAGTGGTTCTGGACTACGTTCCTAACCATACGAGTACGGAACACGAGTGGTTTAAGTTATCCGAAGCCAGTGTCGCCCCCTATACCGATTATTACGTGTGGCACGAGGGAATTCTGGATGCAAACGGTACCAGAAGACCACCAAACAATTGGTTGAGCGTCTTCAACAGCGGAAGTGCTTGGGAATGGAGCGACAAGCGACAGGCTTATTATCTTCATCAATTTGATGTAAGCCAGGCAGATTTGGACTTCAGGAATGAATTAGTCATTCAGGAAACGAAGGTGAGCCATAGTTACTAGTGAATAATGAAGAATGTACTTCTGTAACTCATTCAATTGCTTCCCCATTAGAAAACAATTTCGTATTGGCTGGATCGCGGTGTTGCTGGCTTACGTATAGACGCAGTGGCATTTACCTTTGAGGATGCTGAATTCAAAGATGAACCGTTATCAGGATACGACGCACCTTCTACTGACTCCATCTACCTAGATCATAAGTACACCAAAGATTTGATTGAGAGTTATGAACTTGTTCAGATATGGAAAGATTACTTTGATGAATATAATGCAAACGTCACTGATGGTCTACACCGCGTCCTGATTACCGAGGCATTCGCTAATGCATCCTTGATGGGTTTATATTATAATTATGGATCTGACATCCCATTCAATTTTCTCTTTATTACAAACTACGTTGTTATCTTCAATGCTGAAAATCAGTCACCTGCAGGAATCAAGAATGCTATTGATGAATGGCTTCGGCATATGCCTGAAGGAAGAACACCCAACTGGGTCGTAAGTTTGAAATACATTTTTATGCTGTTATATTTTAATTTATTATTTAAGAATCAAGCTCAATAATCCGTTACCAGATTGGAAATCACGACAGGCCTCACATGGCCACGACATTCGGATCCGAGAAGGTAGACACTTTCAACTTCATTTTACTTTTGTTACCTGGCGTCATGACGGTTTACAATGGTGACGAGATCGGCATGACGGATACTTATCTAACTTGGGAGGAAACAGAAGATCCTCAGGCCTGCAGCACTGATCCTGGGCGTTATCAGGGATATACTAGGGATCCTGCGCGTACGCCTTTCCAGTGGGACGACTCTACGTCAGCAGGTGGGGAATCGGTTGTAGGTTCAGGTACATCACTGTCACGTGGAATATACCTCAATGCTATTTTCATTTTATCAGGATTCTCCACGAACACCACGGTGTACCTGAAAGTGAACGAGAATTATCGTACACTGAATTTGGCGGCGCAAAAGGCTGCTGATAAGAGTCACTATAAGAACTTCCAGGCAGCCATGAGGCTCAGGAACACGACGGTGGCCAAAGATGGAGCCCTGAAGACACTCGTTATCGGCGAGGATGTCTTCGCCATGTCCAGAGAATTGGATGGTCACGACCCCCTACTCGTTGTTATTAACTGGTCGAAGTCTCCGGTAACAGTCAGTCTTAATGACTTCAGTAACTTCAGTGAGAAGCTGGAAGTGCTTCTGACGGACGTAAATAGTGATCTCGAATTTGGGTGAGTGATTAAGAAATCCAAAATGCTGTCATTTCCTTATCGGCTGAACAACGCCTTCATTAAGTTATTTAATTTTATTTTTCCAGAGACACTGTATCCAGGAACAGCATTACCCTGCAGGGTAATGCAGCTTTGGTATTAACAAACTTCGACATCTCCTTTTCGAACTTCTGGAGCGCCTGTCTGATACCATACTTCAAATCCTTCTTCAACGTGTAAATCAAGTTGAAATTTCATATGGAAATTTAATAAACATTCTTTAATAATGTGTTGACAAACTGTATTCACAGTCACTAAAATTTAACTACCTATTTTCACAGTTGTCAGATTCTACCTAAATGTAATAACATAGTTCTATGATTATACACGGTGAATTATATAGTATTTATATCTGTTCAGGAAAATCCAAGTTCCACTAGCTAAAACCTGCACTAGAAAGCATTGAGCGAGTGGAATTATTAGTGACTATTGTGATGGGATTGTAACTTCCTACCTCCACGCAATGAAAAATAGTGTGCCCAGCTGAGTTCGTACTACAACTGCTGGACTGTTGTAAAAAACGAAGGTTCAATTTTATTATAATGTGTTTCCAAGTATACGCCATGATAGAAGTTAGTCCATGTTGAGCAAGCAAAGTTTTCGGACACGGCCTACACTGTCTGATGGATCTGTTCCAGTGTTTCAAATGTGCATTTGGTATTACAGAATATAATTGTTAAGCATTAAAAAATCATAGAAAGTTGGAAGACCCAAGAAATTACATTTTATCAGTTGTACCAGAACAGCGGGATATGTATTTCCACATATGCTTGTTAATTTTAGATTTCTAAGTCCATGTATTTCCTTGTCACATACTGATTATGTACACTACTGATGTTTTCGCCACCGTGTACGGGTTTGCGTCTGACTGAACACTTATCTCAAAACAGCTGCGAATCGTGAGTTCAGCATGGAACTGCTGCACGAAGCTAAGGCATTCCGCCAGTATCGAAAATCTGTCACAAAATGATAAAATTTCGACCGCAAATATCTCCCTCATTATAATATGCTATCCATATACGAATTTTTTGCATCTCTGTTATTATTTCTTGCTCTAAAACTTTTACATTTAACTTTTTCCGATATCGTTTCAAATGGCAAACATAATTTTTATTATTTGCGAACGAAAGTTAAACGAACAATAATAATATGGCCATTCGATAGACAATCAAAAAATTTTCAATAGTTGTCACATCTGATTTTCAAAATTGTCCACCGTTTCACCGCAAATCCCGAACATGCCACTTAGCTGATACACTCTGTATATACGCTGCCGTTGAATGGTTTCCGGACAAGGGTTTAAGTTGGGAAAAAGTTGAAGTAAAACGTCAGTCCATAAAGTCCGTTTTAAATCTTGAATGATCCAGCCCTTTGAGCCCACTGAAGTCTCCTTTGCCTATTTCCACGCCGCCAAATTGATTTCTCAGTAGGAACTCTGTCCCAAAGGCCGGCTCTTTGCAAGCGATTCTTGACTGTGATTGGTGATATTTTTTTGTTTTCATGAGCTTCGTGGAACCGCGTTTGGATTTCCGAAGCAGTAAGCGTCCTATGCACTTTGGACCCTATTACCAAAGATTGGTCCTCTGTTTTGGAAATGACTGAATGCCTCCTACTTCGAGCGTTGTCCTTATTAGAATTTATTCTCCGGAAGGGAGTGATAGCATCTTCGAAAGCAGACCGCGATATTTTCACAATTTTGGCAACACAACGTAGACGGCTGCAGGTGGATATACATTTTCCTACAGATAAATCGTGAACATGACTTAACCGAATGCTGCCCAAGGAAGACTGGCGCAAAATGGTTTGAAGCGCAGGTGTAATTCTGGAGCGAAAAGTTTCCAACGACATAAATTTTCTAGAAAGTTTACTGACCTCTTTCTTTTTCATTATTTGGAAAGTGATCTGAAGTACAAATATTTTCAATTTGATATATGATTTTATGATTGCCACTCACATGAACCAATAGTATGCGTTTGTATAAACAACAGTTCGCGATACCCAAATTTTATTGCTGAACGCAATCAAACGGAAATTACCAGCGGGATGTAAACCAGATAATCATTGGTAGCGGATTTAAAAATTGTCCCACTGTAGGAGACGGGAGCTGCAAACCATATAATATCTAAAAAGATTATTTTACTACTCATACTACTGTAATAAGTTCAACAATTTTTGCTATACATATCCATGTTTTATGAATTGCTATAAATAGAAAAAATCTAGTGATATAATCATTATAGGATTTAAGAGGATAGAATGGTAGAGTATGGTTGAAGTAAAATCAATAACCATAAACGATTTGTAAAAATCGATAAAAGAACTAGAAAACTATATTGAAAATGGGAACTTAAGCTGGCAAATAATTTTTATTCTTATAAATAAATCATAACGCTAAATACAGTGATTTAGTGACATCGAGAACAAGCATAATTACTTGGCTAATACTAGTGAAGTGAAACTTCAAAACATTCTAGCAAATCTTGCCAGGGCCCCGAAAGACACGGAATTCTGGAAACGGCGTTCCATGGATGTACCATTAAAACACCATAGAATCTTGGAAGACGCAAGAAATTACAACGTTCTATTAATTGTATCAGAACAGCACGATATGTATTTCCACATATGCTTGTCAATGTTGCACTGCTAAGTCCACATAATTCCTTGCTAGGTATTGATTATGTACACGTGTTGGAATATAATTTAACTGCGCAAATTGTATAAACAGCTGAATGATAAAATAAAAGCAGCGCATAAACGATCAGACCTACATATATAAGGCTCTCTGACCTGCCGAAACTAAACTACTGCAACAATGGTGACATTGGCATCTAGACACTTCGCTGTCGCGATATTCGCTATCGCAGCTGGACTGGTACTCCAGGTTGATGGTGAGAAGCAATGGTGGCAAACGACGACTATCTATGAGATTTGGCCACGATCCTTTAAGGACAGCGATGGAGACGGAATTGGCGATTTGAATGGTAAGTAGGACATACAGAATTAAATTCTAAGCGCTGTCAATGTGATGTTAATCAATCTAAACGCCATCAGGAATCACAAGCAAACTGGAACATCTAAACGACATGGGAATGGAGACACTATGGATATCACCATTTTTCAAAAGTCCACAAGTCGACAGTGGCTATGACGTCTCCGACTACTTAGACATAGACCCAATGTATGGGACTTTGGAGGACTTTGACAATCTAGTAGCTCGCGCCAAGGAACTTGGAATCAAAGTGGTTCTGGACTACGTTCCTAACCATACGAGTACGGAACACGAGTGGTTTAAATTATCCGAAGCCAGTGTCGCCCCCTATACCGATTATTACGTGTGGCACGAGGGAATTCTGGATGCAAACGGTACCAGAAGACCACCAAACAATTGGTTGAGCGTCTTCAACAGCGGAAGTGCTTGGGAATGGAGCGACAAGCGACAGGCTTATTATCTTCATCAATTTGAAGTACGCCAGGCAGATTTGAACTTCACTAATCCAGATGTTCTTCAGGAGACAAGGGTGAGTCTCGATTAATGAATACTAATACAAAGAAGATTATTAATAAAATATAAGAAATATTAAATTCTATTCTGCCATAGAAATTATTTCTAGTGAATATTTCTGTTGTTAAATAAAAAATAACGAATGTATTGTAAGTGTGTGGGGATGGGATCTATGACAGAAAGAGGAATGGAGCGATGTAGACGATGACCGCCGATAAAAACAAAAAAACACCAAACATTCATTTTCTCAATTCAATGTATTTCATTAACGTAACGGACATATTCATTGTTTGATCTCTTAAAAGTTAAATGTAAAGTGAAAAAAAAAAACGGTTAAGTTATTTGGATATTGTTCATGCAAAAATACTAAAATTGCGATTAAGAAATAGGAGGGTGGGGGTAGGAGGGTGAATATTTGGAATTATAGGTATTTTTTTATGCCAGATAAAAAAAAATACAAAAAAAAAATTGTTGTCAAAAAAATACAAAAAATTTTTCTAGATAGGAACACCCTAATCACCTAGCGGTATAAAATATACTTTACGACCTATTCTCATACCTACCAAATATACATAAAAGTTTTATAAAAATCGGTCGAGCCGTTTTGGAGGAATGCGACCACAAACACCGTGACACGAGATTTTTATATACAGGGTGTTGCGAAACTACCTGATCCGATGGGTATGGCGGTGTTCGGGAGGCTTCATTGATCACAAAAATGACCTTCTTTTTGTCCGGAAGGTCATAGTTTTTAACTTCTTAGGCACAGCTGAATTTTGCGCGGGGCTGTTTCTCTGTACGGCAGAGTTCAACGCGAATTACGTGTAAATGATACGGCACTGCAATGTGTGACGGATAATGCTGTACACGAGTACATTGGAATTAAGTGTTTGATGATTAAATTCTAATTTTTCTTAAAGATATGCGTCGTACAGAAAGACGACATCCGCGAAAGCCACTATAGTGGCGCATAGTGCCTAAGAGGTTAAATGGGAGCAGGTCAAAGTTCACCAATCAGAGGGGGGGCATCAAGAGAAACGTAGGCACCTGCGAACTCTGAGTTTTCTTCTCTCGCTTTTGTTTCTCGGTGGCTACGGGCAGGATGACGTCAGCCGAAGAAATGCCTATTGGAAACAAGAAACAAGAAAGAAGCCACCGAGAACAGAAGCGAGGGAAGAAAACTCAGAGTTCGCAGGTGCCTACGTTTCTCCTCACGCCTCGTTCTGATCGGTGAACTTTGAGCTGCTTCCATTTAAAAACTAAGAGCTTCCGGACAAAAGGAAGGTTTTTCGTGATCAGTGAAGCCTCCCGAACACCGCCATACACACCGGGTCAGGTAGTTTCAGAACACCCTGTATATAGATATTTTTTTTTTTTATTAGAATATCCTCACGTTTTGGTTGGATCGTGGTATTGCTGGTTACCGTATAGATTCTGCACCTTATCTATTTGAGGATGCTGAATTCAGAGACGAACCGTTGTCTGGGCTCGATGGATATACTTCGAATGATTATTATTATCTGAAGCATTTATACACCAAAGATCTCATCGAGAATTACAACGTGATCCGGATGTGGCGGGATCACATTGATAATTATAATAACAAGGTTAACGATGGTCTGCAGCGCGTCATGTTTACCGAGGCCTACGCTAATATAAGCATGATAGTTTTGTACTACGACTATGGATCGCAGATCCCATTCAACTTTTTCTTTATCAAAGATAAGGATGGTGTCAATCTGGACACCAAAGTGACAGCCAGTGACGTCAAAAATACCGTTGATATGTGGATGAACAATATGCCTAAGAATGGAACTGCCAATTGGGTCGTAAGTTTCTATCGTGCTTTTCTACTGTGCATGTATATATACATATACATATATTACTGTCATTATTTATTATATAAAAAAATAGAACTAACAGCTTGTTATTGTACTTTTAGATCGGTAATCATGACAATAGTCGCGCAGCCACGCGTTACGGTACCAAAAGGATAGACAGTCTCAACTTCATTTTACTTTTGTTACCTGGCGTCATGACGGTTTACAATGGTGACGAGATCGGCATGACGGATACGTATCTAACTTGGGAGGAAACAGAAGATCCTCAGGCCTGCAGCACTGATCCTCAGCGTTATCAGGCATTTTCCAGGGATCCTGAGCGCACTCCTTTCCAATGGGACGATTCTACGTCAGCAGGTGGGTAATCGGTTGCAGGTTGAATTATATCATTTTGAAGTGGTATATATTTCGATTAATTTATTTTTTTAGGATTCTCTACAAATTCCACCACGTTCTTGCCGGTGAACAAAAATTATCGTACACTGAATTTGGCGGCGCAAAAGGCTGCTGATAAGAGTCACTATAAGAACTTCCAGGCAGCCATGAGGCTCAGGAACACGACGGTGGCCAAAGATGGAGCCCTGAAGACACTCGTTATCGGCGAGGATGTCTTCGCCATGTCCAGAGAATTGGATGGTCACGACCCCCTACTCGTTGTTATTAACTGGTCCAAGTCTCCGGTAACAGTCAGTCTAAATGACTTCAGTAACTTCAGTAAGAAACTGAAAGTGCTTCTTTCGAATGTTAATAATCATCTCAAAATTGGGTGAGTGATTAGGAAATCCAAAATGTTGTCATTCCCTTATCGGCTGAACAACGCCTTCATTAAATTATTTAATTTTATTTTTCCAGAGACACTGTATCCAGGAACAGCATTACCCTGCAGGGTAATGCAGCTTTGGTATTAACAAACTTCGACGTCTCCTTTTGAAACTTCTGGAGCGACTGTCTGATGCCATAATTGAAGTCCTTCTTCAATGTACAGATCAAGTGAAAATTTGATATGGAAATTTAATAAACGTTGTTTAACAATGTGTTCAAAAACCGTATTCACAGTAGCTAATATTCAACTATCGATTTTCATAGATGTGAGATTCTACTTAAATAAGATAATACAGTTTTATGATTATACATGGTGACTTATAAAGTCATACCTGCACTAGAAAGCACACTGAGCGAGTCAGATTATTAGTGACTATTGTGATCGGATTGTAACTTCCTACCTCGATGCAATGAAAAATAGTGTGCCCAACAGAATTGTTTATTACAATTATTGGATGGTTGTAAAAATAACGGTTCAAGTTTATTCAAATGTGTTTCCAAATATGCGCCATGATAGAAGTTAGTCCATGATGAGCAAGTAGAGTTTCCGGACCCGGCCTACACTGCCTGATGGATCTGTTCCAGTGTTTCAAATGTGCATTTGGTATTACAGAATATAACGGTGGTCTAGAGCGTGTCACGTTTACGGAGGGTTACAGTAACAAATCCGCGATCACTTTATATTATCATTACAGTGCTCATATCCCATTCAACTTCTTCCATATCAGAAAGACTCGTATCACCTTTAGGGCTAAAAATCAGAGCCCCGTAAACACCAAAGTCCGTATTTACAACTCGCTGTTAAAGTCACTAGCAGAGTCGCTTGTTGTTAAAACTCACTAAGAAAAAATTTAAAAGCGCACTATTAGCACTAAAAGCGAGTTCTGAATACGGGCTCAAGAGTACCATTTATGAATGTCTTGAGAATTTGTCTAAAGCTCGATGACCCAACTGCGTCGTAAGTTTGAAATACATCATTGTGCTGTTATGATTTTATTTTGTTATGTAACATTAAAGATTCAAAATATTCGCGCGCTAAATAGGCATTAGTCCCCGCAAATCGGAAAACGACGCTCGACTAGCTCCGGGCGACGATAGGTCCGTACGATCGGGTAAACACGCGATCGGCCAACGGCTCACGAAGTGTCACGGAGACGACCGAACTTTGGCGAAGGAGAGGGGAGCAACAACGGACGACGCAGAAAGTAACAGGGACGGCCGAGTTACAGAACGGCGTGTCGGCAACGGAATCGGACGGGATCCCAGCCATTGAGTCTAACCCAGTCAACGAGAACTATGGATCACGTCCACCGAAGGACGGGGACGCCACACAGGTTAATATTACGATTATCAACGATAAACACCGCGAGATACGAAATTACGTCGCGAGACGTGAAAGTCGAGGCGAAGCGCGCAGTAGAGACGGGGTTGACCACGTGGCCGCGTCGTCATTGTGATACTCGTTGCGCGAGGCTGTTCAATTAATATACGAACAGTTAACCATTTATACTCGTTACTGACCATCGAGAGGCCCTACCGTTTACAGTACTAATTGTAACAGAGTTCCACGAACAAAGAATACTTATTGCTAAATTGTCCTGAATCCACCGAGAGTTTATGTTCCTTGGACCATGCGCATTAGCAGTCAGGATATCCTATCTCTCTTATTCCTCCTGACATAGACTAATTTACCAGTTAATAGTAAGAGTCGTGATTGACTCTGATAAGTGTCACTACGACAACTTCCAGGCAGCCACGAGGCTTATGAACAACGACGGTGGATAAGGAAGGAAATCTGACGACACTTGTTATCGACGAGAATGTCAGCCATGTCCATGGAATCGAAGGGCTAGAATCCGTTACTTGTAGTTATTAATTGGTCAGATTCTCCAGTAACAGTAAGACTCGATGACTTCAGTAAGTGTAGTAACTATCTGAAAGTGGTTGTGTCGGACGTTAATAATGATCTTAAAAATGATGACGTTTCCACCACCGTATACGGGTTTTCGTCTGACTGAACGCTTAGCTCAAAACAATTGCGAATCGTGATTCCGGCATGGAACTGCTGCACGAAGCAAAGGCGTTCCGCCACTATCGGAAAACTGTCAAAAACTGAAAAAATTTTGAACGCAAGTATCTCCCTCATTATATATGCTATTCGTACGAATTTTTTATATCTCTGTTATTATTTCTTGCACTAAAACTTTTACATTTAACTTTTTCCGATATCGTTTCAAATGGCAAACATAATTTTTATTATTTGCGAACGAAAGTTAAATGAATGATAATAGTATGGCCATTCGATAGACAATAAAAAAAATTTCAATACTTGTCACATATGATTTTAAAAATTGTCCACCGGTTCACCGCAAATCCCAAATATGCCTCTTAGCTGATACACTCTGTATATACGCTGCCGTTGAAAGGTTTCCGGACAAGGATGTAAGTTGGAAAAAAGTTGAAGTAAAACGTCAGTTCATAAGGTCCGTTTTAAATCTTGAATGATCCAGCCCTTTGAGCTCATCGAAGTCTCCTCTGCCTATTTCCACGCCGCCAAACTGATTTCTTAGTAGGAACTCTGTCCTAAAGGCCGGCTCTTTGCAAGCGAATCTTGACTGTGATTGGTGATACTTTTTTTTTGTTTTCATGAGCTTCGTGGAACCGCGTTTGGATTTCCGATGCAGTAAGCTTCCTATTCACTTTGGACCCTATTACCAAAGACTGGTCCTCTGTTTTGGAAATGACTAGAGGCCTCCTACTTCGCGCTTTGTTCTTATTAGAATTTGTTCTCCGGAAGGGAGTGACAGCATCTCGGATAGCAGACTGCGATATTTTCACAATTTTGGCAGCACAAGGTAGACGGGTGCAGGTGGATATACGTTTTCCTACACATAAATCGTGAACATGACTTAACCGAATGCTGCCCAAGGAAGACTGGCGCAAAATGGTTTGAAGCGCAGGTGTAGGTCAGGAGCGAAAAGTTTCCAACGACATAAATTTGATGGAAAATTTACTGACCTCTTTCTTTTTCATTATTTGGAAAGTGGTCTAAAGTATAAATATTTTCAAGGAGATATTTGATTTTATGATTGCCACTCGTACATGAACCAATAGTATGCGTTTGTATAAACAGTTCGCGATGGCCAAATTTTATTGCTAAACGCAACCAATCGGAAATTACCAGCGGGTTGTAAACCAGATAATCACTGGTAGCGGATTTAAAAATTGTTCCACTGTAGGAGACGTGACCTTCAAACTATATAGTATCTAAATAGATTATTTTACTATTCATACTACTGTAATAAGTTCAATAATTTTTATTACATGTATCTGTATTTTATAAATTGCTATACATAGAAAGAAATCATAATTTGTTAAAATCGATAAAAGAAATAGAAAAATATATGGAAAATGCGAATTTAATGCTGGCAAATAATTTTTATTCTTATAAATAAATCATAATGCTAAATACAGTGATCCCTATTAGGTCACAATTATAGATGTGTTCAGAACGCAGCTGGCAAATTACGAAATTTGCAATCTCACTTGTCCTACTGCTTAATTGCATGTACACTGAGATCAAACATAATTATTTGGCTAATATTAGTGAAGTAAAACGTAAAATATTCTAGTAAACATTCTTGCCAGGACCCCGAAAGAAATAAACAGCGTGACACTTTCGTACGGCCCACCTGAGTTTTCCATAGATTGGCCATTAGAAAATCATAGAAATTTGGAAGATGCAAGAAATTACAACATTCTATCAGTTATACCAGAACAGCCACCTATGCACCTATGTACCTACTTCCACATATGCTTGTTAATTTTACATTGCTAACTCCACGTAATTCCTTACTGGTCATTAATTTTGTACACACGTTGAAATATTAGGTATACAACTAAGTTCTCAGCCCTAATCTTTAGTTGGCGATAGCACCTATTCAAACTTCAATGTTTTGCCGCCCTCAGGTGGTTTGAAAGTACTAAGTCTCGACTTTAAAATGCTCTATAACAGATGGGGTTCACGACACTTCACCTAAAGACACTTCTCCAAAAGACATTTCACCTAAAGACATTTTACCTAAAGACACTTCTACAGTGCGACACTTCTCCAATACGACATTTCTCCAAAGAGACATTTCTACAATATTAAAGTGCGACATTTCTCCAAAGAGACATTTCTACAATATTAAAGTGCGACATTTCTCCAAAGAGACAGTTCTCCAATATTGATGTGCGATATTTCTCCAAAACGTTAGTTACTCCAAGAGATTACCAAGTATAGTTATTATAAAGATTTTTAAATAAAAATATTTTATTTATATTTTAACTCAACTTTTATTTTCAAAATTATTGCCGATCTTTTGGGACCTGAAGCATTAGAGGGCCAAAACTGCAAGCTAATGTTTTTTTAAAAAAAAAAACTAAAACCTTGGGGTGTGACAGCATTGGAATTCTAAGCTAAACTAACCTAACGAAACCTACCCTAACCTAACATCATAAACAATTTTATAAACAATAAAAAAATTATAAACAAATTTGGTGTGAGAGTCACCTTTATGGGCCTCAAAACAGTCATTACGCTGGAAAAACTTCAAGGTCGGACCCCAAAACAGCCATAAGACGCCATAGTGTCGCATTGGAGAAGTTTAAAATTAGAGAAATGTCTGTAGGTAAAATGTCTTTTTGGAGAAGTGTCGCATTGGAGAAGTGTCTTTAGGTAAAATGTCTTTAGGTGAAATGTCTTTTGGAGAAGTGTCTTTAGGTGAAGTGTCCTGTTACGAACAGATGGCACTTTTGCGGATATAACCTCAAGAACCAGTAGTGAAAGAATGCCCTTCGAAAAGCAGAACTTGAGGCACTGCCTTCTTTTTGAGTATCAACTAATTGTAAGAAAAAATGCCATGGGGGCACAGGAAATGATTTGTTCAGCTTTGGGAGACGATGGTGTATCCTACAGTACTGCAAAAAGTGGGTCGAAAACTTTAAAACTGGAAATTTCACTTAAAGTAACCCAACAAGCCGTTCCCAAAGACCTACGTGAGCTAGGTAGAGTTCAGAAGGAGGGCCGCAGGGTTCCTCATGTGCTCAGTCCAGAAAACAAAGAAAGGCGCGACACTGCTCTGTCCCTGCTATCCAGGTTGAAAAGAAAAGATTTTCTGCACAAAATAGTGATGAGAAGTGGGTGCTTCATGACGATCCCAAGAAGCGGAAGTCTCGGGTTTATCCGGGTGAGCCATCGACCAGTACCGCACCATCAAACTTTCACGGGAAAAAGGCGTTGTTGTGTATTTGGTGGGACCGGAAGGGCGTCATTTACTATGAGCTGCTCAAACCCGGCGAAACTGTCCCTGTTGAGTGTTGTCAGCAACAACTTATTGAAGTGAGCGATGCCCTGAGGAAAGTGAGAAAAGGTCTTTTACCGGCAGTGGGAAGAGGCAAGTGATATTTCGCGCAGCCTTATACAGCGAAAACAACCCTAAGAGTCATCGCCGACTTGGGCTGGGAAGTTCTCGCGGCGTGTTCTGCAGACCTCGTCCCTTCCAACTGCCACCTTTTCCGGTCCCTTCGACATCACTTGGCTGACCTGACAGAACACCTGAAGAAGTCAGTCAACGCATCGACGATTTCATAGACTCAAAACAAACATATTTTTTCCGAAGCGGAATTGGTCACGTGCCTATTAGATAGCAGAAATGTGCAGAACGTTTACATTACTTTTGGATTATTTACAAAATTAGTTAGTTATTCGTTCTTTTGCAAATAAACATTAAATGGTGCATAAAAGGCCGAGAACTTAGTTGCACACCTAATATGATTTAATTGCGCAATTTGTATGAACAGCTGAATAATGAAATAAAAGCCGCACATAAACGGACCAATTTACATATACATATAAGGAACCTCTGACCTGCCGAAACTAAACTACTGCAACAATCGTGACATTGGCATCAAGACGCTTCGCTGTCGCGATATTCGCAATCATAGCCGGATTGGTTCTCCAGATTAATGGAGAGAAGCAATGGTGGCAAACAACGACTGTCTATCAGATTTGGCCACGATCCTTCAAGGACAGCGATGGAGACGGAATTGGCGATTTGAATGGTAAGTAGGACATACAGAATTAAATTCTAAGCGCCGTCACTGTGATGTCAATCAATCTAAACGCCATCAGGAATCACAAGCAAACTGGAACATCTAAACGACATGGGAATAGAGACAATATGGATATCGCCAATTTTCAAAAGTCCACAAGTCGACAGTGGCTATGACGTCTCCGACTACTTAGCCATAGACCCAATGTATGGGACTATGGAGGACTTTGACAATCTAGTAGCTCGCGCCAAGGAACTTGGAATCAAAGTGGTTCTGGACTACGTTCCTAACCATACGAGTACGGAACACGAGTGGTTTAAGTTATCCGAAGCCAGTCTCGCCCCCTATACCGATTATTACGTGTGGCACGAGGGAATTCTGGATGCAAACGGTACCAGAAGACCACCAAACAATTGGTTGAGCGTCTTCAACAGCGGAAGTGTTTGGGAATGGAGCGACAAGCGACAGGCTTATTATCTTCATCAATTTGATGTAAGTCAGCCAGATTTGGACTTCAGGAATGAATTAGTCATTCAGGAAACAAAGGTGAGCCATGGTTACTAGTGAATAATGAAGAACGTACTTCCGTAACTCATTCAATTGCTTCCACATTAGAAAATAATTTCGTACTGGCTGGATCGCGGTGTTGCTGGTATACGTGTAGATGCCCTGCCACATATCTATGAGGATGCTGAATTAAGAGATGAACCGATATCAGGACTACCCGTACCTCCTACTGACTACGGATACCTAGATCATATATCTATACCAAGCATTTGACTGAGAACTACGACCTTGTTCGGATATGGAGAGATTACTTCGATGAATATAATGCAAATGTCACTGATGGTCTAGAGCGCGTCATATTTACTGAGGCATACGGCAATACATACTTGACGACTTTATACTATAATTACGGTGCTCACATCCCGTTCAATTTTCTCTTTATTTCGAACTCCACTGTTTCCTACAATGCTGAAAATCAGTCACCTGCATAAATCAAGTATAATATTGATCAATGGCTTCAGAACATGCCTGAAGGCGCAACACCCAACTGAGTCGTAAGTTTGAAATACATTTTTGGGCTTTTTAAATTTTAATTTATTATGTAAGAATTCGAATTAACAGCTCATTATTCCGTTATCAGATTGGAAACGATGACAATGTTCGCATGGCCACGCGTTTCGGATCCGAGAAGGTAGACATGTTCAACTTCATTTTACTTTTGTTACCTGGCGTCATGACGGTTTACAATGGTGACGAGATCGGCATGACGGATACGTATCTAACTTGGAAGGAAACAGAAGATCCTCAGGCCTGCAGCACTGATCCTGGGCGTTATCAGAAATATTCTAGGGATCCTTCGCGCACGCCTTTCCAGTGGGACGACTCTACGTCAGCAGGTGGGGAATCGGTTGTAGGTTCAGGTACATTACTGTTACGTGGAATATACGTGAATGTTATTTTCATTTTGCCAGGATTCTCTACGAACACCTCGGTGTACTTGAAAGTGAACGAGAATTATCGTACACTGAATTTGGCGGCGCAAAAGGCTGCTGATAAGAGTCACTATAAGAACTTCCAGGCAGCCATGAGGCTCAGGAACACCACAGTGGCCAAAGATGGAGCTCTGAAGACACTCGTTATCGGCGAGGATGTCTTCGCCATGTCCAGAGAATTGGATGGTCACGACCCCCTACTCGTTGTTATTAACTGGTCCAAGTCTCCGGTAACAGTCAGTCTTAATGACTTCAGTAACTTCAGTAAGAAACTGAAAGTGCTTCTGTCGGATGTTAATAATGATCTCAAAGTTGGGTGAGTGATTAGGAAATCCAAAATCTTGTCAATCCTTTATTGGCTGAACAATGCCTTCATTAAATTATTTAATTTTATTCTTCCAGAGACACTGTATCCAGGAGTAGCATTACCCTGCAGGGTAATGCAGGTTTGGTATTAACATCATCTGACGTCACTTGCTCCGACTACTCGGACGTCTCAGAAGTTGCCTGTCTAATACCATCCTTGAAATCCTTCTTCAACGTGTAAATCAAATTGAAATTTTATAAGAAAATTGAATAAACGTGTTTAACAGTGTGTTCAAAAATTGAATTCACAGTAGCTAACATTTAATTACCTATTTTTCACATACCTGTTACTTCAAGCATTCCAAAAATAACAGGATTCAATTCTGACTCTTGTCGGCATCAAGCGTGACTGACGCGCGTATGTTGACTTTCTTTAAAATTTAGTTTCGATTTTACATTTATACAATTATATAATTAAAAAGCCACACAAATTACTTATATTTTTGTAATATGTAGACAATTTTTTCCTGTAGGTACATAAGAACGCTACAAGCTAAGCAGAATGCCACCTGAAATATCAACTCAGTCAACAGACTCGAACGTCGCAGTGATACAAGTTGAACTCATTTTATGATTATCAGCTAAATGTGCATATCGGAAATCATGGCGCAACAAAAATGTTTAACCACTTTCGCTGGCAACGAATTGACATATCCGCCTGATAAGCTACAAAAACACTATCGAGGCGTGTGGCACGTCTTTTCGGCACAAGAGGTTAAAGATCTCATAATTACCAGCACATACGTATAATCGACGACTGATTGCGAAACGATTAATCAAGTATCAATCCAATCCAGGTCTTGACGAAAGTGTCGGAAGAGTCTGTATAAAATTTGAATCGATCCTGTGAGAAAATTCAGAAAAAGTCGGGCGTGAGTCTGGCTCAAGGACCTATTCTGGACATGTTCCATACCACTGCCAGACAAGTAAGTCTTACTTGGCCTCACACCGAAAACTAAAAACACTCCGCGCTTTGGTTTCGATATTTTAACTATGAATTATTAAAATTATCGATAACTAATCTTACCAATTGCAAGAACAATTGATATTGCGCTGGTTATTTTTCAACGACTATTCTGTAACCATTCGTGCCATTTCTTGCTGTTTATTTTTATTTGGTTATATAAGTAATAAAAACAAAATATATTCAAGTATAAACCCATGCACACATGTGCTTAGCCACACAACTGTTATGCAGAGCTACGTGTGGACTCACTAAGGATTTCCTCTATTCGATTTATTTAACACGTTAAGCGCCACGCCGAATTCTTGTGCCATTCCGTTCAGGCCACAGTTAGCCAACAGGCAGGCCCTGCCGGTCCGCTCGCCGATGGGCGAGTCAGAGTGTAAACAGATGTTTCTAATGAATTACGTTAATGTTTTTAAGTATTACGTTGTTTTCCTTAAAGCATTGACCAAACAAAAACTATGCCGCCTAAAATGAACGTTCTGTCTCACAAGTACGGAGGGACTGACACGCGCGTGATGATAACACGAACGAAAAGTCTGCCGCCGGTCCGTGCGGACCGGCGAGGCCTGAACGGAAAGTTTTGCGCCGGTCCCTAGGGACCGGCGTGGCGCTTAACGTGTTAAAAGAGTCTTTGTGGATCGACTTTATTTACCTCTGTTAACATCTGTATCGTCACCTGTATTACGCAACTAAAGATTTTTCACGTGAATACGTTATATCGTGATACCTCAGACAAAGCAGGATATATAAGGGGACTGAAATCCCGCGAAATCAGTACCGTTCCGAAAATGATGAATTTGGCATCAAGTCGGTTGACAGTGCCGATTTTCGCTATCATAGTCGGAGTCATCGTCCAGGCGGACACCGAGCTGGCATGGTGGCGAACAACAACTCTGTACGAGATCTGGCCACGATCATTTAAGGACAGCAATGGAGACGGAATTGGCGATTTGAATGGTAGAAACAACATTACCCATTTATTACGCTTATTCACTATCGAATTTCTGCTTCCTCTTATTTTTCAATTGAACCCCACAAATAATGTAATTTCGTCTATATGAGGATATGAAAATTTTTGTATTATTTTGTAAAGAAAATAAAAGAGGCTGTGTTATTATATGACTCTTTCGATATGGAATTTTTGTAAGTTCTTACGTACAAAAAATTTGATCCAAACAGTAGCCTGTTGAAAATTATTTATTTATATTATTATTTTACGTCAAAATTTATAATAATATCTATACAAAAAATTTTAATGCAATATCACTGTGATGTTAATTAGTGTAAACGTTACCAGGCATCAAAAGCAAATTGGACTAGCTAAGCGAGCTGGGCTGAGATGGTTACGATCCTTTACTCGTTGTTATCGATTGGTCAAATTCTTCGGTAACAGTCAGTCTTGATGTGTTCAGTAGCTTCAGTGAGAATCTGCAAGTGTTGCTCACGAGTGTGCATAGTAATATCGCCGTTGGGTGAGTGATTGGAAAATGAAAATTTTTGCTACTCCTTTATCGCCTTTCCTATGCCTTCTTTATATTAATTGAATACTAAATATGCTGTGTGGAATAAGGAAAAATCTGCTCATTGCTTATTAGAATCGATTGTATTGCGCGCCACTTTCCTCAAGTTCGACGTAGTACCTTCACGCTCCGCCGAGGCGCCACTAGTTTCAAAGCTAAATTTAAACACGGACTCAGCCACCTCATGGCTCGCAGCTCGTGGTCTGACGGGTGTTCGGAAAGACGATTGGTCTGGCGCGTCATCTGCTTGGTGAAGTCAGCCACAAAGAATGAAAGGGGAGAAAGGAAAGACAGTTGGAAAAAGCGTCATACACTACAAACAGCACAGCTGCTGGCCCCTGGTGGTCAAAGTGAATACTAGTTCTGAAACGATTATACAAAATTATAAAATCTAACGACAGATGAGTCAGTTTGGTAAATGGCGATTAAAAATACGATGAAGTCCTTCGTTAAAAATATCCACTAATCGATTTTCGTAAAAAAATAAATATCCGTAACCGTTATCCGCGTTTCAGTGCATTAACAAATTATTTTCGCATTCGTCTTGATTCTTATTTCATAATCTATGGCATATCCTCCCGCCTCTCGAAATGTCTCTACCGTGACTTTATCGTTCCTTAAACTAGATTGTATCCAAGAGTACATTATTTTCTGTCAATGTCATATGAATTTAACCTTATTCGAACATGACGTTAGAAACAGGCCTCCTTTGTCTCGATAATCCCTTTTGCAAGTCCATTGAGAACCCTCGAGGCCGTCGTTACGTGGCGCCGCACGTGTATTTACGTATAGCTAACAGGAACAATAAATTCCTCTATTTGAACTCAAGTGCCAGACACGCATCCAGACTGATAGAATTATCGACGAGGATTCAATTCTCGAGAGGCTTTTTAAAAAAATGAATGACGTGAGTAGCCTTTCGTACGTATCGAGTGTGGAAGGTCGATTAGATCATTTTTTATTCCTCACATCGGTCAATCTTCCAATAAGACACACGTGAGTGGATTAACAGTTGGATTTTCAAGCTTGTTCATTCGCATCATGGAAACCGGCTTAAGCCACCCACGCTATTATTTCCATGCGGAAATACCTCGTGCACTTTCTTCTCGGCGGTCATTTACAAATTACCATAAAATAATTATAATTGATTGACGTAATAAATTTTCTGTCAACAAAAAAAAAAAAAAATTTTGTATTAACATTTTTTTTTAACCTCACCTTTGACCCGGGAGTAGGGTATCTTAGAAATCACAACTCAATGCTTTTCAAATGTCCAACCAAATCGTGAGACCATTCTCGGGTTAAGCTTTCGTAGTACTCTTATACCTGGTCCATTGGCTGATCTATACTGCGTGGACGTTATACACTGTAGGTAAGTGGAATCAATGTGATCTATGAGATCAAGTGATCCACGATGCGTGTAAACGGGTGGACGTCCGACACGCGCTGTGAATACATTATTGCCAGGATGATCTATAAGCGTGACGACGTCGAAAGAATAAGAGACGACGGATGCTGAACAATGGATCCTACGGATACACTGATTCTAAAGATCACGCGTGTCCCATTGTTGCGTCATGTATCTTGTGTCTGACTAGTTCACACAATAGTCAAAAGTCTGGCTTTCCAGTTTGCTCTTTTTCTCTTTTAATACATTTTGTGTGTATATATATATATATACACATCTAACACCTACCAACGACCCACGCTTCACTAGGGTTCTGATTTGTGATCTGAGGTCATTCTGCTCTGTCGCTAATCGACCCTGTTACAATGATTTAGGTAACAGACGAGGCCCTTTTTCCAGTAATTAATTGGCCGATTAACCAGTTACCGTCTGGTTGACGCCTAGAGTGATATCTAATTAGCGACGAACTCATTAATTCATAAATATAAAAAATTGTATAAAAAATATAATTTTTAATACACATTTTTTGAAAATTTTATTTTTACCTCATTATCCCAGATCATGGTACAGCTTATTCAAATCTGCTGCTTCGGAAGTGTCAGGGTATATGTTTGGTATAATGAACGACTCACGTATGATAAATCTTAATAATTGCATATCCTTTGTCACATTTATCATAACGCCTCGGGCAGATACCAGTTGGGTAGCGACTTTCGCTAATTGCAAATGGGCCTTTTAAGTCGATCGATTTTCACACGTCTGCTGTCGCGACGTCCTTAAACCATCTAGACTACGGTTCATTAAGCTAGTAGGTGTCAGTGTAAAAAAAAATGTTATATGGACTATGAAGAAAAAAAGATAAATAATAATAATAAGCGAAATAAAAGAAATTATTGCAAATCATAGAAAATTCCACAAGGTCCATACGGCCAATGGCAATATCCTATCTAGATGGATTATCTCGATACCCCAGAATCAGTGAGTCATTAGATGTCGTGATAATTAATTATAAACGGCGTGATGAGCTTTTGCGAATAATTATCGTTTATCGATTGGACCGCCCCTGGGAAATTGGCCTTAGCAATTTTCCTCGTGGAATAACGTAGGCAGGTAACCTAATGACGAGGGCGTGTCGCGATCACCGTGTACGCTTTATCGTCATTATCTTCATTGCCACAGTAGATTATCGGCTCGTTGTCATTAACGTAATTATCGGTTGAGTAAGTTGCCATTAATTTGGCCACGAAAGAATTCGATTATCCTTGCACCGGATTAGGGCGTGATATTTTCTTTAGTTATTTTTATCTCTGTAATGGTATTATCATTGGTATCGTTAAAGCAGCCGATGATCGTTACTTTTTCAAAAGTAAATTTTCAAGCCGTTTATCGACAGTCGGTAAGAGTATTGGCATCTATGACTTTCGTTTATACTTGACAGAACGAGGGTTCGAGTCTGAGCTATTACTCATAATCACATGAGGTGGACTACGTAAGCGTCCATACTAGGTACATACAAATGTACGCTAGATAGAAAGTTGGGAAGTTATCTTTGGCCGACGTCTCGTTACCCCAGTCAAAAGCAAAGGCGATCCTCGAGCCTGACAAGAATATGATTGTCGGCCATGATGGAAAAGCAATTACGAAATTGACAAGGACGGCAGTAGCTCAGTTTAAAATGCGTAACCCGCGTTGGATTCATTTGAACTGTTCCGATCTTGATCATCAGTGACTTTCAATAAGATACAGATTAAATAAAATAATTAGTTAAGCAAAAATAAGTAAAAAATCAAATTATTTATTATTAATTCCAACGATATAATAATGAACTATATAATTGAACATAATTATATGAAAATTATAATTTCTCATTAAATGTAAAATTTGTCAAATTTTTTCACACGATACATCATATTCGTATCGTTATAAAATTTTTATAAAAATGTCTATCCTTTTTTAAAACATTTATATCCTTTCTTATCGATCAGTGCCTGATAATAATTCGAACCACGCGAAAACGTATATATACCATAATAACGTAGGGATCCATAGGTGTCTCAGAACGGGAAGAATCGGACACAATACGATTAGCTCGTAAATCGAGTGGGACGTGAATTGAAAAGGTCGTTAACACCTCCAAGGTGCGTTGGGTGGCTCGTTACACGTTATATTTATCGCGCAGTGATAATGGCCGCCACGACCTACAAGTCGAGGAAAATGGCCGTAGGGTGAAGGAGGATCGATCATCGCTAAACTGGCTTCGGTGACGGCCACTTAACATAATCATCGAGTACTAATTGTTTTAATTAGAGACTCCACCTCACTTTTGCAACATAAACAACTGCACGCTCCGTAATTATTGACCACCCTGTATAAGCCATCCAACGGAGCTACGAACAATAGTCGATTCTTTCTACGATCCACAGCAGCCACGTGAAGTGACACTAAATTCTTCTCTACCTTCACCGAGTAAACAATGTCCTGGATACTTGGTCTGAGTATTTGTCTTGATTTGCTTGGCGCTCATTTTATCATTATTATTCTTTTGTTCACATTTCATCCGCCAGCTGGCGCACCCACGCGTATAATTTTTTTTTTTCAAAATACGTTTACGAGCATCGGGAGAGATTTTCTGTATCTAATGATGGTACTGAGCTTGCTCGCTCGTAGCCTCCTAGCATTGTTGGACCAGAGTACTTTGTACTTGTACCTTTTTTTCAAGAAGTTCAACCAAAGCAAGAAACACTCTGTCAGATTCCGAGTGGTACTACCGGTATATGGATTTGACGTGTGTGGTCGCTTCTTCTTCATTCATATTTCTAACGGTGCAGTATACGTCGTTACTTCGGTCTACCGTAGTAACCAGCCATGCACTTTATTTCAATTCATTATTGTATTTGCGTATGTGGGACGCGGGTTGACGTCGTGCGTAACGCGTGAGACTTATTTAATCCTTCGAGTGCGAGCCGTAAAAAAATTATTTTCAAAATGTGTGCAAAAAATTATCCCGAGTACACTCGAGGGGTTCACTGCATACCTGATACGAGTTACAGTCAATTTGATTCGGAGTGAATTTCACTGATGGAGTATAATTGTGAATTTTTTTAACTCAATCATATAATATACTGCATAATGTTATATGAATATATAATAAAAATAATTTACTTTTTTTTGGGGTATTTTTTTTAAATTTCTTCATCCTAAGTGAAAAACGTGCGTAATTATCTCTTATCAGTAGAACGTAGCAGGTCCGAAGTATACTATCGGTCAACGTGGGATTTCGACGGATCGAGAATAAAAGTGTAGGTACGTTGTACTCGTAAAAAAAAAAATTGAATATTTTTTGTCATATATTTATACGTTGTATAAAAAATTATTGGTTTGTTATAAATTAATAAGTGACTAATCGTACGAATGAATTTGACGAGATCCCGAGAATAAAATTTTGTCATGCAAATTCTCGATATATCGACTCATCCTGTCACTCGTTCCCATATGCATACCGTATGTGGCTCATTAAGCCTTAACGATATAGGCTGGTATTATCGCGCAGCAACGTAAGTAATACGTCGAATAGCAAGTATAGGTATCAATATACGCAATCCAGTAATGGCACGCGTAAATCCTTGATTTATCGCACATCGATTTAATGCCGGCGAGACACGCTTCGGTTTAGATAACAGATATCGCGGACTGCTTCGTGCTTGAGACGCACTCTTCTTTTATGGACCAAGTTGTCATTTTACACGTAAAAGATACTTTTTTACATGGAGCGTACTCGTCACGGTACCAAAGTATTTTTGATATATTAAAATATACCAAAATTATACTATACGGTTTTTTTATTTTTTATGAATTCGCCTTATGAAAATCCTAACAATACTTAGACAATTTTACAAAAGACACGTAATTCGACGCATTCCCTGAAATGGAATACGAGGATATTGAAATTTTTTTTTTGGCGAACCAATAAAAAAAAAAGTTTCAATGCTCAAACCTCAGACGCTTTAAGGCAGGCCTTCATTTCTGGACAGACAGCCAATTTTCGAAGTACCAGCGTAATTATTAAACGAGCATTCGAAACTTTTATCGTGGGAACGGTATCGAGGGACGGTACTCATTTTTTTTTCAAGGCATTTTACGAGTGAATTGCTCGCGGAGTCGTTGCGTTGTTACAAGTAAAAAAAATGCAAGTGCATCCGTACGAAGAATTGTTGAAGATTCCATATAAATATCCAGGTATACTGTCGGCGATACAATAATATACAGTGCGTGCAATATATAGTGTATACAATGTAAAGTGCATAAAAGTGCATACAATGTATAAAGTATATAACGAAATTGTCAAAGTTCCACGTTAAATACATAGAAATAAAAGGCGGGAGATTTAAAACGAGATTCTCATCAAAATGCCCACGCATGGACCGGACGTGGAAGATCCAATAAATAACGCGTATTAATTTCACACCGTCGAGCTTTACCATCACGAAGTGCATCGAAATTATCCGAGCAGGCCGCCTTCGCGTGTTCGAGATGCATTACAAATTTTAAAACTCTCGACCATAATGCTCTTAATAGAACATATAATATATTACAATGTACATAGACTATACATATCCTAAGAATATATCACGAATTAACCTACGTATTCTCATTCGTGTATCGCTGTGTACTTTGGCTGCTATAAGACTATCGTTTGGACGAGACAAGTACTTTTTTATTTTTTGGATGAAAAAAATGTTGCAAAAATCTGCACAGTTTTAATTTTCACCCAGATAATTTTTGCGGCATTTGCCCAGCCGCCTCGGGAACCATAGAGACGCGGTTTCCTGAGTGTGTTTCTATGACGTGACACGGTCTATGCTGGACAGATAAACAGATAGGTATAGGGTACGTCGGTACCTACTTTATTGCAGTTACATAGATATACATATATGCTGCACCTTGTGGTCTAATATTTTTTTCCTCTAATTCCTGGTAACACTATACCTGGAAATGATTTCACGTGTCGGATTACCCGTTTTACACGTTCGTACCAACATTCCCTTGTCGCTTGTCACAGAGAGCTTAAAGGCGCGTTTCGACGTATCGGCGACAGCTTGATCACGTTTATAATACGAGCGACTGGCTTTAAATTGCTTTTCTACAATTTCTTCGCGATCGCCGTGCTTTGAGTTATTTTTCAAAAATTATTTCTTCGTACGTATGCGGATGACTGGATAATGAAAAGTTTTCACGAAAGCGATATTTATTCACGAGTTCTTTAAACACCTTCGTTACGTTGAGTCAGGTGGGATTCTTTTTTGCCTTACTCAAAGTTTAGTTACGTAAAGATAATTAATGACGCCCATCGACACTACGAAATTAATTGAATGAATTATGCTTACGTAGGTTCATTTCAGATAACTTTATTTCGGTATGGGAACGTTAACGGAATTAATTTTTGGCGCTGGTTATCTTAATTAATTCTAAAAGCTCGTTAGGCGGCGGTCTTATTTCGAATGTACTATACACCCCTGTAACAGTATATCACATGTGATTCGATTTAATTATGTCATATATCAAAGGCACAATTTTAATATAGCCGCTTTTTGATAGACTGTTCATTGTTTGTATATATTTCATAGAGATGCTCCAAATTGTTAATAGTCGCCTACGTCACTTCAATCTTGATTACTCGAATCGACCTAATTTCCATCGACGCGAAACATTCGCTAGATTAAAAACTCAAAGAAGCGTCGCTCTGTTTATCAAGAATTACATTAAGACGACTGATAAATCAATGACCTCCGACCCCGTCGCACCATTGACTCGCAACAGTGACGAACGAAATTTTTTTTTTTTTAAATCAAATAAATATATTTTCAAAAATTTGAATCTCGCGCCAAATTCCCGCGTGAATATTTTCAACGCACCTAAATACAATTCTACGTTTTAACGTCAACGAAATGCAATTGTATCGGAACGGAAATCTGCGTTGCATAATAAAAAATGCAAATTGCTCTCGCAGCCACCGAAGATGCATGAAAACGCGGCAAGGTAATACGTGGAATTACTGCAAAGAGGAATTTCAATTTTTTTCGATTTATTCCTACTCGTAGACAACCCAAAACTGGTTACTCGTTATCTCGGTGTAGATCGCACCGGTACTGTTGCATAATTATCTTATCAGATACTTCCGTGTTTTCGATTACCACAGCCTCTCGAACGATAATAACATTGAAAATTTCTTAATCCCATGAAGTCGCTCTACCCCCGGTAGGTATATACGTATATACACGTGTAATAAAAATTCTTCGGCTATCTTCGGGCCCTTTCGGATTTCTCCTTGAGTAAGTAGAGGATCGAGATCGTCGGCCGATTAAATAGCCGTGAACAATGGAGCGGCATTTAAAACGTGTACCGATCGTTCTGTGTAATGAATCGTAGCCGGTATGCGAAGCCAGTTCGATAAGGTAATTGATTCCAGATTGGAATCTTCGATCTGCCAACCTCCTTCCGCCCCCTCCTTTCCCCTCGATCCCTGCCGGGTTATTTTTCTCCCTCCCGCGGAGTCGACACTCGCGACCGCGGAGTTCTCGCCCGAGGAATTATTAATCTGCATGTTACGTGCTCTCATTAATATTAAACGAACGGAGTAACGTTATCGCACCACGAAATGGATTAATCAATATTAATAAAACGACCATCCAACCCACGCGATAGAATAAGGATGGCCGTGCCAAAAAGATTTTGCGACAAAAAAAATTTTGAAATTTTTTTTTTATAACCATACCTGGTACGATTAAATTTTAATGATTTACTCGGCTTTGAAAAAAAAATTTTTTATCTACTTATGAATCGCCAATATATAGGCTTGACTTGAATCCATATGTAATTCGCGTTCTTTAACGTATGTTGTATAGTCGATCATATGTGCTGTTTCTTTTTTTTTTATTACCGAGGAACATTATACCTCGTATGGAGTATTCGTACGTGTGTGTTTTTGCTTGGTTCGCATCCAGGTTGGATTAGAGGCTCCGTGGCGTGGCTCGCACTACACCTGTTATTGAATAATAACACATGTGCTCTTTGAGATACATACTTACATCGCTAGGTGCGTCTTGCTTAAGTATACACGTAGGGATCGCGCCATATATCTCTCGGGAAAATACGGCAGAATTGAAGATCAGCGTGACGTAACGAATCGAAAAAAAATATTGCTATCGTGATAAAATTATTTTGAAAAAATACATCGCGTGTAAAAAAAATTATCAGTTTTGCAGGAGGATAGATATAAAAAAAAATAAATAAATGCATAGGTATCGCATCTGTCTTCCTGGTACGTGTGGATAACGGGGGTTTCCGAGTTTCGAAATTAATTTTTTTTAAATACGTTGCGTGTAAAAAAATTATCAGTTTTTGTAGGAGGATAGATAAAAAAAAATAAATAAATGCATAGGTATCGCATCTGTCTTCCTGGCACATGTGGATAATGGGGGTTTCCGAGTTTCGAAATTTATTTTTTTTAAATACGTCGCGTGTAAAAAAATTATCAGTTTTGCAGGAGGATAGATATAAAAAAAAAATAAATAAATGCATAGGTATCGCATCTGTGTTCCTGGCACGGGTGGATAACGGGGGTTTCCGAGTTTCGAAATTAATTTTTTTTAAATACGTTGCGTGTAAAAAAATTATCAGTTTTGTAGGAGGATAGATATACAAAAAAAAAATAAATAAATGCATAGGTATCGCATCTGTCTTCCTGGCACGTGTGGATAATGGGGGTTTGCGAGTTCCGCGACAGGAAGGAAGTTCGCGTGAGCGTGAGCGGACACACGCGCCTCGATATTTTGCAGATACGAGAACATGAAAGGAAGCCGCCGCTGCGAGGACTCGTTATGAATTCTCAGGGTCGTCTTGGTCGCTCGGTGCGAGAGAGGCTTGAATTATCATATACGGAGCGCGGTTAAAGCAGCGAATCGAATTATAGGAAATCGGGACAAATTGGCAGGACGATTCGATCGAACGTGGACCAATTCAATTCTCGGGTAAAACCGGTGCAATTACGTTGTACTGCTATAAATTGCACTCCGGGTGATTAGTCAGTCCCATCAGGCTCCGTGAACGAAAGCATATATGCTGGGTAAACGGGAGGACATTATCATGCTTATCGATAGGTGCATAAAGACTGTGAATGAAGTAAAAGAAAAAGTTACTAACCTAAAAAAGCAAAAACGAAGATTTTGATGCCCAATATGAATTCCGTGAAGACTGGCATAATGTTGAGAGGGCATTTTTTTTTTTTTTTTTTTTTTTTTCTTAAGAAACAGCTACGGAAGCCTAATGGGTTCCCGAAGGCGTTAAGCGCGGTTTAAAGTGGCGTTCAAACAACGGGACGCCCACGACGTCCCTCGTCGGGACGGTGTGCGCCGTCGCAAGAAAAGACCTATAAATATGGATGGTTCGATGGGCTCCTTTGATCTTTGCGAAAAAACCGATGGAATTGCTACACGTACGGATATAGGTAAAGGTGCGTACATACCTGTACCTATACTCTCATTTGCCATATGTGGAAGTGCACATTGTCTTACGCCATACGTGAGCAGCACGTGTGGGTATATGAAATATGCTCTTTCGAGATGTAAATTTTTTAGCTTACATCGCACATCGGTTCGTGTCGATACTTTCGACTGGTACTGTATATGCATAACATATGCAGTAAGAAATGCATCTGTCCTTATGATGCACTGAAAAGACAGACTGAAAGAGATTAAGTCGTTACAGTCAAGCTTCGTGGTACCATGTGTGGAGTGAGGGGGAAAGGGGGAGGTAAGTCCCATCGCGTTAATTAAATTCAATCCCTGTGTCTAATTGGGTTTGGTCGTCGCAACAGAAGCCTTTACGAATCTTTAAAAGTGGCATTCGGACACGAACGAATATAAACTGCATTGGTTTACCTAATTAATTGAAAATTATAGTAATTCCTTCATCACTTTTATCATTAATTATTTTAGTGTCTTTATTAATCAAAAATTTTATATTAAATATTCGAACGACCCACGTTATCGTACATGTGTGTATCTAATATTTTCCTAATGAAGAAATTTAGTGGCACCCGTTAGAAAATAGTGATTACGTAATTGAATTATCAATTAACTATTTCTTATCATTTATCTTGGTGCGCTTAGATATATTATAGTTGGTCACGTGCTTATGTTACTTCCATGCATGATTACGGCACTTCCACATATGCGCTTGCGATTCAAGGTGAAACGCATAGTACACACAGTGTTTAAGGATGATTCACACGAAGCGTACATGCCATATAGTTAGATGTGCTTTTATTTGCTTTTTCTTTCATTTTTATCTTTCTTTTATTTTTCGCACGCACACTGCCACGCGAGTGCGTGTCAGACGACACGCGTGTCGATACCGCGATATTTTTAGATCCGCCACGTAATTTTTACTGCGCTTTGCGTGTCAGCCTTATGATACTTCTGAACGTTTAAAAAGATATCCGAGACAGTCACACGCGTATGAACAAAACTTTACGTGTGAGTAAAATAGAAAATGATTTTTAAGCTAAAAATTTTTTTTTACGTTTACAAATTTATAAAAAAAATTTTTTCACCCCTCCAGTAATTTTAAGGATTTTATCAGTGCGTGTAAAATCCATTTGAAATCGCGACTGTAGTATTGTGAGACTGTTCAGAAATTTTATACACCCGCGAAATTACGCACGCGTTTAATCACACGTAGCTACAGTCTTGTCTCATTTTCTTGGATACCGCTCTTTGATTATTCTTTCATTCCGCCAATCGAACGCCGAACATTTGCATAATTCCCTCGGGGATGCCCTATCGAACAATGCTGTACAGGACGCGTGTTATGGACTGTTATTATTGTAACAGCTAAAAGTGGCTCCAGTTACTAATGAGACGGTCAGAAGACTATTCGTAGTACTTTGTACTATTATAGGTTGTATCATAGACAGTCAAATTCTTATGGGTATATTAGAGGAAGATATACAATTTTTTTTTATTTTCATTATCGTATCTTAAATATACTTCGACACGGTGCCGTTGATGTTAATTATATTTTTGATGTAGAAAAAAAAATTTCGAGTCCTGTGGGTTGTAGCGAATTTTTATTTTGTATTTTTTATTACTTACCGTACTTCAATCCGCGCCACTTTGATGCCTGTTCTCTATATCTATATGTGGGAGTGACGTATCTCGGTGGTTGCAGCGCTGGACATGGTTTGTAGAACACCATACAACGCATGCATTTTCTCTCCATACTGTTCGTCGCTGGTTGTGGATACGACGGTTGGATATGAACATAAGCCATTGGATTAGAAGCTCGCGCGTAATAAGTGTATCTTGGTTGTCGCTGTCGGTTTTCAAGTTTGCGATTTTTTTCGCTACCCCGGTCTTTGTCGGAAATGCGACCTTCGTCATAATTGCCAGTCGCTACAGTTTGCGCGGAAGAGTTTGATAAGGCCATCGCGTCCTCTTTAGATAAGGGAGATACGAGGCGTCGGGGAGCGTCCGTTCGTCGCGACGCTCTCGTCGGTGAAGAATTTTTGTTTTTTGATTTTGAAAAATCGCTCCTTTCAGCACGGCGATACTGGTGTCCGATCGATGTCGGATTGTCATTTTGAAAATTGTTTTTTGAAAATCTCGATGTCCACGATTTTTCTCTCGCTCTCCGCTTGACTAGTTTCATCGATTTACGTTCCGACAGTGTACTTTGACTTTTGACCATTCTGCCTGTCTTAGAGCTATGCGGTTTGGCGGTGTAAGGCGCGTTCACATCGTACGACTTTGCAGATTCCCACGCGAAATCCTCCGGATTCCACGAGTGCCACCGGTAGTCGTAATCTCCACGATTTTTATCATCTCTATCCGCACGAATTTTCCCACCGTTTCTTATCACCGAGTCACTCGCGCTATCACCAAATTGCCACTTTACCCTATAGTCCCTAACGGGTGACACTTCGTTCGAAGTGGCTCCTTTAACATTATTTTTGTCTTTCGTATGCGTGGATACCAGTAGTGCGAAACTACCTAGGGCCAGGAAGCCCTGGGCCCAGAACCACCTTCCTGGGTACATTTCTACCCCATAGTCATTAATCCATAACACTTTGTGGTGCACCAATCGAACACTATAAAACCATGATCCCAATTTAGATGCTCTTACAGTCTCCTTTACACTGGACCTTCGAATAAAAGCAACAATCACGTATCACCAGAACAATAAATCCACCCACTGTCATTGCCAATAATAATAAAAAACAATTTATCAACTCGTACAAAAAAAAATTTCCCACAGCATCCCTGGTCCAGATCAATCAATTACGTGATGGTCATCTTAAACATTGAATATAATAAAAATTTCTCGCTATTGTTACTCAACTGTATCAATTTTAACTGATCCCATAGAATCTAATTTAATCGGATATTCTAATTGAGGTTAATCTCGTTCACGTGTTACCGCGAAGAGGAAGACGCGGATGTACCGGCTTGAACCGCGGCTCGGGAGACACTGGCGTGCTACCATTACCATTAGCTTGTGTAGCCTCTCTCCTCCTCCTCCTCCTTCTTCTTCTTCTTCTGCCTCTCTCTCTCTCTCTCTCTCTCTCTCTCTCTCTCTCTCTCTCTCTCCTCTCCTACTGGTTCTTTCCCCCATCCGCACTATCTTACCGAATCCGAATCTGTCTCAGTCACTCCTCGGTGTTTACTATGCCTTGCACGTGGGTGCAGACGGGGCCCGAGAGATATATCTGGGACTTATTTCAGTTCGCCGACTCTATAACCACTGCAAGTACCCATACCAACTGGCCCAACCGTACAAGTCACGTGAGATCAGCAACACGTTGCTCGGTCAGTCAGTACTCGTTGATGCACATTCAGGGAATGCAGGTGGGACGTAAATACAATAGCATCGAAAATATACGATTGGGCCAATGTTTTTGGAAAAGTGCATACGTACTCATTTGGTAGATGCACCCTGCGGGTATCGTAGAATGATAGAGTGCAATGTCTTATCTATCTCATGGTAAATAATATGATCGATCAATAAAAGAGTACGTCCACTGATAAAAATTTAATTGTGTAGAGACAAGCTCAGATTTATTTTTTCACTGACTTTGTATCTGTGTTTGTATTGTTGTCGCGTGGATCTAACAGAGGGACTATGCTAATCGTGACTGGTATCCTCGACTAGGGCCCATTAGACTCATGATTATTGGGACTTCTTCAAGAGGGTCCAGGTTTATACGCAACGTGACTTAACGTGACGTTTCCGGTGTGGATCTATCGACAGGTGATTAATGGACTGGGCCCAAAGAAGAATTGTTTAATCGACTACAGTACTGGGGTTTGTGTGATGTCCTTTTCTTCAATTTTCTTTCTTATTATTTTTTTCCATTTTTTAATGTAAATATACTAAAATTTATCAATCTTTGTACATATAGACATACTAGCTTCGAGTACTGAAAGAATTCTTTTATAAGACTAATTATCGACTGTTTTATAAATTGCATCTATTAACCCATTAGTGTATGACGTATAGATTAAATTGGATAAACACCTGTTTTAATCGAGTAAACGTTAATTATAAGCAAATCTCACCAAGTTCTCAAATATTTACCAACAGTTAACGCTCAGAATGAGGAAAGTCAATAATTGCAAAATCGAATGGCGAAATGTTTATTACACAATGTCAATATCGCCTAGTCAAACGGTACAAGAGTTATGTAAAGATTTGTTAGTAAAAAAAAAAAATAGTAGATTTCAATCAAATGCGATATTCCCTTCTCTATCCTTTGAAGTAAGTAGATATTCGTGTAAAACAAAAAATTTTCTCAATTAATATCTCCATTCATGATTTATGATCTCATCGGTTGATAATGAGGATCGTGTTGGCGTATTAAATTAAACTGGTCCAGGAAGAGGGCCCCGAGAGCAGAGAAGGATCGATAGAAAATTGGGCCAGTGCACCGATTGAATGAGATTACAAATGCACAGAGAAAAAAAAGATAAATAATGCTCGAGTGAGTAAAATTAGAAATTTTCGCAAATTTTTTTGCAAATTTTCTATTTACACTGTACGAAACGCGAGATACAATTCGTACCGATACGATTCAATTAATCGCATCCTCGTAGCTTAAATGCCGCTTGCGCGTCGGCCTTCGTTCAAGCTAAAGCCAAACGAGCGACCGGGACCACCGTGATGAGTTCATAAAGTCTTACTCACAATGAACGACGCCCACCGATCCTCCACAGGCGTGGGTTTTCTCTATTCAATTAACGAAGCCAGATAGTCGCTTCGAGTGAGGAAAGTACGGGTACTGCAGCTACGAGAACGACAGGTGCATTCACACGTGAGCGACGTATTGTTGTTTGGGCCTCCCTTAGGGGTCCTTTTAATAGTCCCGACAAGAAAAAAGCACACGTATTTCTAGTCCCTGCTATCTTACCGGGTATAATAACATTACGATCTCTGCTTTTCTCCAGCAGACGTATCCTTACTATCGCAGCGAAAATTTTATTCGGAAATTCATCGCTGCCACGATTCATTAAAAATCAGCCTTAACGCCACTTCGTTTCCGTAACTGTCGCACACGTGGATCCTCGAGTGACGCGCAGTCTTATGGGAAAGGTATTTTTATGGGAGATAAGCCCAGAGTAGCTGGGCCCTGTCTGACTAGCATTTATGGGTCAGGCCCTGTTACTACTCTGGTGCGGTACCAGGCCCCGTTTCCTCGCGACGCCGATAAGCAACTACCAGCAACTTTGGGACGGCTTTTGTCGCGTACTTTTGTAAGACGTTCACGACGCCGTTGCTTAGTCACTTAATTCGTCATTAACGAAATTATCTATTCACTGTCCACCGTACTTAAGACGGATTCCTTCATTGACCAGGACCCGTACAGCGGCATTAAAAATTCTCGTTACTCAAAAAAAAAAAAAAAAAAAAAAAAAAACTACCCAAGGTGAACGTACCAAAAATTCCACATAATAAATTCATACAATTCTGTCATATACATATAAAAAAAAATTTTTACTTTGGCAAGCCTGATCGACCCCCATTGAAATACTGCATCATAAACGTAGTAAATATACACGTCCACTATCTGGCGTAGGCAGTTATACCAACCTGACTGTAACACAACGAGAAATCATGAATCCTTCGATAAATCGTTCATACGCGAGTATGTGGGCATCACATAGGTACGTAATTCAGAAACGTATATACGCATTACCACGTGGGCGTACAGTTGGCCAGGTGCTTCGGGACGGTCCTGACGTGTTACTCACGCGGGAAATATGGTCGATATAAATATAAATCTCACGCGTTAAATATAATGAGCCAATCCGATCGGAGATTCATGATCTTTTTTACACCGGGTACGTGCAAGTACTGTACGCAGGTACAACCTGAGTCAGGTTGACGATTTCCGTTAGAGCGTCATTGGAACTAAATAAATTTCACTGACTGTCATTTACTGCGGGTGTATTTATCTTGATAAAAATTTCATTGCCAATAAACATCGCTCGAGTATATACAGGGTGTCCGATCGATCGATATAAGAAGAAGTGTCGATAATATATGCGCCGTATATCAGCAGGAGTACGGACGGATGATAATCTACTTAATAATTCAATCTCTCGGTGGTCCTGATTACAAAAGTAGTCCTTCGTTCTCACCGGTAGTAGTCCTCCATTTTGATTTTGCCACGTCACCAGAGAGAGCTTAGTCACTCGAGGTACACGTGTGAATCGTGTTTCTTTCGGTAGAAATGTAATTACACTCCAGCTGACTTCTCCTAGGTGTTTGTACTAAGGGGACACTGGGTATAGTAATCCTAGATATCTTTAATTTATATTATAAAAATAGTGGGCATTGCTGGTACCACGTGTTTCTATATACGTAGGGATATCCCTATGGTCATGCTTGTAACACTATAGTCATTGTGTTAATTGCTCGCTAAGTGAAAGCCAACACAGAGCCAGGTGCATTGTATGAAAAGAGAATAAGATGGGTTTCCATAAGGCCCCCTTTTGTTGTGGAATAATTGGATCGGGCCCCCTTTAAGTCTAGCCGAATCTGTATGTATATATAACTTTGTAGATACGGGTATAGAGTACTGCTTGGTTAAGACTGGATGGGAAGGTCGGGGGGAAAAAAAATTTTGAATTTTATTCACAAAGCAAGGAATTAGGGTCAGTATCGTATAAGGGCATAAGGCCCTGTTTCACTTTGGTTCGTTGGTCCGTATCTTTTCTCCACACAATAGACTTAGCCACCCACGTTTATTCAGAAGGTAGGTATAATCCTGTCCCCGTGTCTCTTTGATAGCACTGTAACACGTGTTTACAAGTAGTGCAGTGTTGAGACGATATTATCATTTGTACTGATAAGGTTGGCACGCTTGGTGTCGTCACTTCCTTTTAATGTGTACACCCCTCGCGTTATCGCGCACCTTTATTGTTGACTGAGAAAGAGAAAGAGGGAGTGGAAGTCTTGGTAGCTACCATCTGTACGGATGGGGTCTTATCGTTATCGCGATATAATGGGATATATTATGTGGGTTGATAATAAGGCCCTTTTATAAGTTATCGTACGATGGTCAGGTTAGGTACGCATCTGGCCCAATTTCAGGGGAGTCCTTTCATATATTTTATTCTCTCAGATGTCTCTCGTCTGTCGAAGATACACTTTGATCTTCATCGGTCGATTGTCATCGGAATTATTATATGATAACCCGTTGACGTTATATCGATTGTGATTGATCGGGCCCAAAAATTGGGACTGTTTTGAATTAGCTGCCGTTTTCTTGATTACCTTTGTTTTTTCCAGATAGATGAATGTTGATGAAATTTTTTGTGATCGTTCAAAGTAATTGTGATTTTCTGTTGTCTTGGTTGGCTAAATTATTTTGGTGACCAAAATTTTGTGCATTTTTTTTTTTTTAAGGAAAGAATGATTTTTTTTACTGTTACATAAAAATTACTCAAGAGAAGGTGCTCTTCAGTATAACTATTTTTTGTATCTTCTCCTACGATACTGATGCTGCGATGCATCACGGTCACGGAGAGAAATGATAATGTAAAAAGTGTCAACGTGGGTCGACAGATCTAACGCGGGTCCAACTGGACCGCAGGCTCAGAAACGCCGTCAGAGATACGATCAAGGATTCTACAGTCTCTCTCCTAAGCGACTCTCCTCTCTTACTTATTCCTTGGTCTCTGGTGATCTCGTTCTTTAGCTCGCTAGGCTCCTTCAGTGACAAGCAGATCGACAATGTTCACGAGATAGTAATCGCATATTGTGACAGGATTGCCAACGATACAAATAGTGCGGTACGAGAATCACGCAAAAACAAGAATCGTAAAAGTACAGAAGTACTTTGTACAAGAAAAAAAAAAAAAATCCAAATAATTTTTGTATTTTGATTTGAATATCACGTGATAAGGTGCATTTAAAATGGTGACGACCGCATGAAAATATCATTTATTCGAAACGCAATGGCTAATTACACTGTAATTAGCTGATTCGATCAAGCACTGTATCCAATCGAATGAATCTCTTAATGAGTCTTCAAGGCATTTTATTTTTGTATTCACCGTGTAAAACCTATACCAGCCGGGATGCACTTAAGCAGGTAGGTTGCAGTCGGGCAAGGAAGCGCTACTTGGGAATGAAGTCTAAAGGTCCGAAATGGATAGCAGAAGTAAAAAAAGAAGATCACAGATAATTAGTGAATACACGAAGAGTGGCCAGGATCGTAAGATCAAATATTTGAAGTGGTCTCTCGGCGGGACGTGACAGTCGTTTGACGTTTTGCCGATTCTCCCACGCGTGCATCGCCCGACGGCAAAAACGCATCGGTAGACCAAATGCACCTTGTTCCCCCTTCAACGGAACCCAGTGCAGTTCCAGTGACGGCCATTTTTCATTCCCATTAAATTACCCATCCCCATATTTTTCCAATAAAAATCGATTTTCGATATCGTAAAAAAATTGCATCTTATGATTTTCAAAAAAAAAAAAAAAAATTGAACGACTGCACTTTTCTTATGCACTTTTCACCTATGCAATTATGCAGTTTATTCTATACACACAGTGCACACTGTACTCGGCGGATAACTCGGATAATTATAGCGCGAGCTAAACGCTATTGGCAGCATTAGCATGAATCAACGATTAATAATGCGACTCTTGCGGTTAATGATGATTTTATAATTTCTATACAGATTTTATCGTAGGATGATACTATCAGGCGTGGGTCGACAGGGCGAGTGTGACGAATCAAATAATTGATAAGGACAAGAAATGATTTTTAATTCAAGAATTCAAAAAATTATTAATAACCTATTATATAAATATATTATCAAATAGATCCACGTACAAAGTACGCGAATATATATATATATATATATACGTACTGGAAGATGAACGACTATAATTTTTTATTTTTCAAAATTTATAACACCCCTCATGAAAATTCCATCTCAACTTGCAGTTTATGCTAATAGAGATATTCAAGGAGGATAATATCCCATCCAAAAGTGCATCTGATACAGAACGCTTTTTTTACCTATACCATTTCGTATATACCCTCGAGGAATTATTGATCGGATATCGATCGCCTCTCATTTCCCTAAATACCCGAATTTTATCCGGATTACAAACCGGTAAAAAACAAAGAAATAGGAATTTTTTTTTTTTTTTTCAGTATTACCCTTTTTGCATCCCGGAACGTGGTTCACAGCATCCGTCTGTATCCCACATGAGATTCCTATGTATATCTACACTCGTATACTCAGATAAACGAAATATATATAAGATATACAGGTATATATAATATACGTGAAAAAAAAATGCAATGATCAATATCTCGAGAGATCAATGTAATATCAGGAATTCAGAATGTACATTGATCCAGGTTGAAATGACTTAATACGGACGTAGAAAGCCGGTGCATGGCCCATGGCGTTTTACGGACCACCCAGGAGGTGATTGCTGCGGTGAGTATCAGCTGAAGACATTGCTCCTTGCTTTTACACTCATTTTGCAGTCAGTCCTTTGCTATCCAGGTGGATAGGCAGGTATAGATATAGATAGCACAGAGTGAATTGGTACAGCCCATTGGTAGCCGTAATGATCCTGTTTCATTTTTTCCCATAGGATCACTTTGCATTTTTATCAGAAACTCAACCGTGGTGATGAGACTCGTTAGTACCCGGTACACTATCGCCATATTGGATATACTGACAGGAGATAACAGTTGAAATTGTGGGAGGCTGACGTTAGTACGGGATCTTTATATGGATTTTTCATACGTATTCGATCTCTTCGTTAAGCGAGACTCGAGCTAATGGTAATTTGATTGAGCTAATTTAGAATAATTTTTTTATATTCAATTTTAATTTGACAACAAATTTCAATTAACACACTGATAAGGATAATGACTTTTTTTTATTTTTCAGATAAACACTGTACAGGTAACTTTGTAATATGTTTATGTGTATATATATGTTGTGAATTTTTGAAATCAAATTTGAGAATCATATATTTTGGTAAATTTAATTTTACTTTGTTAGTCGATCTTAACATGCAAATAACGGCAATGGGATTTTTAATATATATTTTTGTAATTAGCATTGCACGAATAAAATTTTTTTTGTATATACACGTATGTATATGCTGCGTGGTTCTTGGGACAGTTTTATTAATTGGCACTAATTATGAAGCGTTTAATTATACGTCGGTGAGTGATGCTGTGTTTAAGGAATGAGGCTAATGACGTTAAATTAAATTAGTAACCGACTCCGCTCTCGAGTGTTATTGTTATATTTAGTTATTACTGTGCTCCGTGTGTGAGCACTGTACTCTAATATCTTTGCCAGGGAGGAGGTATGGCTTTACGTGCGTTTTAATTGCAGCCATCCATAACGGAATCCTAGTCTGGTAGCCATTTTGCTTTTCTTATGTTGAACGGTATATGATTTTTTGTCGACAGCCATTTTACTTTGGAGAATCATTTTCGAAGTAGCTCTTAGACGAGAGGAAAATTTAATCGTTTTTGTGAACGTTGACATTGCACTCTTAGTAACGTGACTTTAATCGATTGAGGTGATAATTAAAATCAATATATTTTTGAGGTAAGATAGGGGTACTTCTTCTTCTTGATCCTTTTGGCTTTATGCCCTCATACAGGGCCAAGTGCCAGAGGGTAGAGGTACCCTAACCTGTGTTTGATTACCTTAGTACCGTATGTGTTCATAAAACTGATTCAATTTGTTGTACAAAATCAACGTACAAATGAAATCAATTGCCATAAATAGGACAAAGTTTAGAGTTTAAATTTTGCTTTAGGGATGTTTTGACTAATACTTGTGTAATTATAAAAAAAAATTTAGTAGGTTAATAGTATAGGAAATGAGTAAAAGCTTTGACAGGTCTGGCCAAAAATCATACAGTGGCAAGAAACGGTACATTTGTCCTATTGGACAATATTCGGGGACAAGTGTATAGGGAATTAAGTAGCTTTTGGAATATGGTAATAGAATGTAATTAAATGTTTACGCTTACTCATTGTAATCCACGCGTACCGTTTGGTTGTATACCTGTAGGATTTGCAAACAATGACGCTGGATTTATTACCGGTTACTAAATACAGCACGTGGATTATGACTGTTCGTAGTGAATTTTGTCAGTTTTATTATCATTTACTACGTTATTGCATGGGATAATTAGAATTTTGGTTAATTCATACTGGGTATATTACTTGTTGGTTATTTTTATTGATATACGGCACGAGCTGATTAGTGGGAGTTTCATTCCATTTGTACTTCGTATGACGTGTTGTGACATCTGTTCCGTTATGCTTAATTATTTTGAATACGTCTTTTTTGTTTGCACAAAGTTGAAATTTTTTAAAAATAATTTTTGAGAATCTTTATAATTGTAGCACGTGACTTTCAAGATGTGGAATATATGATTTTTGTCGAATACTCTAATGCGTGAACATGCATTTTTGATATTCGATATAAAAAAGAAATTCGAAATTTTGTCAATAATTAAATTTGGCCAAATAGCCTATCAAGCACTTTTGATTTTTAAATATGTTTTTTGTTAAATGCAGTAAAGTCAATTAAGAGATTTGGTGAATGTCAAGAACGAGGCACCTTATAAGAATCCACCAATCAGGTAGTCAACATTTTGTTCCGATTCGGTAATTGGCTGAATGAACTTTAAGCTGGTGCAACAACTCTTATAAAAATGCCGATCGACAGGTAGATCAGTCATTCGGTAATCGAGTAGCGTATCATACACTTGGCATGTATCAGATAAATTTTGTTTTTTCGAAATTTCGATAAATTTGCGTGATCCACCAAATCCCTACAAGTCGTTCACAAGTTGGTTGAAAAATCGGAGCTCGATTAAGTTTGAAGTGAGGTGCAACAAAAGTTAACAAAATAACCACCTAGAAACATCAAAAACACAAAATGTTCACTGAAAAAAGTACAAAGAAAACCACCTCAACGCTTTCAAGGGTGAGGACAAAAAAATAATTGTAATAAAAATTTATTTTCTCTGGTTAATCAGTTTTTAGCAAAAATACTAATATTTTGAATTTTATTATTCTCACAGATACCGATTGCGGAGTTGATCACACCGAATATAACAGGTGACGCTGCTATGCTGGAGGATTTGGAAAATCGTTTGTCAGTGCGATTTTTTTTAAAAAGATCAAAAAAGTTCCACTACGATAATTTCGGTCGTGACCTTATTAAGGAGCGTGAAAGTCGAAAAAATCGCACGAATCCAACAAAATACAACGTAGATAAGAGAATTTTGGAAACTGGTGGAGAGAGTGTCCTGAATATTGACATTTTGCGTTTCTTAAAACAATTGTCCGTATCGGCTGATAAAAAGAAGATGGTGCTAATCAAAAAGCAAAAGTCGGAGGAATCGAGGAATTTTGAGTTTTCAAAGCCCAAAATTTTCGCTTGTCATAAATGTTCCAAGCTACTGTTTCACAAGTTGGCATATAGACGACATATGATTTTTCATATGAGCTACACTCAACATTGCAAAAAGTGCAACAAGGCTTTCGCAATTAGAAGCGACAGACGTAAGCACGAGGCAGTCTGTAGAAAGAGAAGAACCAAATGCACTACTCGCTATTAAAATTTTTTATCTAAAATTCCATCATAAAATTTCGATTGTCCTCAATCATAAAATTCATATTATTGTAACATTAAATTATTTTTATATTATTGTATAAACCTTCTGTACTTAATATTCATCTAAGAAATTGAGTTTTATATTTAGAAAAATTCTCAAGTATTTTCATTCCCATTTACACTTCCATTGCATATAACATGATTCAAGATACACAGTGCATTAGGGAAAGCTCATTGCTACTGCCTTGCAAGAGACACGTGTTCATTGTGGATGCACCCTTATTCTTTCACGTTTAACCATAGGAATATCAAATTTGGCATAGTAACAGAGCAGCGGTAACTTGACCATAAATATAAAGGCCGGTTGAAACATAACTGTAAAAAAACCAGACAGGCACACTAAAAATTAAAAATATTACGCCAATCGCAACAAAAGAGTTAAACTGGATGCTATAGTTACAAACGACTGAAATAAAAAAAAAAGAATTTTACTAAAGGTTATTTCTAACTGTACTTTATCTGCAATGAATGCAGGTTTGTTTACAGTCGGCTTTCCGTATTACTCATCAATGATTCACAAAGGTCTTACTCGACTTTGACTCGGTCTGACAAATATGACAGCTCAAAATTATTTTGGGACTAAAACAAATTTCTCCTGTTTAGACATAAAGTTACGAAGCCTTGAAGATAACGAAAATAATCGCGCAACTGGAAGTGAAACAAATGGTCAAAGGATGTGCGTGTAAAAAAAGTGACTTGGAATTACTATGAAAAAATAAATATATTTACATACAAAAAAACTGTTCGTATACACAGTCTCATATATCCATGGAACAGTCAAAATGCGATTTACAATAATAATTAATGAATATTAAAGCTCGATAAAAAATTTGGTGTCAGTCACGTTAATAAATAACTGGAATAAATATACATACAGTAAACGCTATCTTAAATTATACAGTGTCTGCAATTATTCTTTGTGGGTCCAACGGTACCCCATCAATTGTTTCAAATACTTCGGTATATGATGAAAGTATCTTGCGTGCCTGTACAAAATGTCAAGACTTCTTGATTTGAAATTGCACAATGGACACGTAAGTAATTTTCTAGCGTGATGAAGTTGATGGCGATAACTGCATTTCGCACTATAATAACCCTTGGGGCAAAAGAGGCAGGTGTAAGATAAAGGTGGATTAAAGACATCGGGCCCTTGGAGATGTCTCTGTTCATCCGGCACACGTCCCACGAAAGACATGCACTCTTCATTAATTTTCCTCCTGGACCTCCTGCGATAACGCGTGTGTTGCTCTGAGAAATTTTTTTTTAAATCGTCCACATTTGACTTTTGTTTCGCACAAACAGCCCAGAAGTGTTGATCGAAGTTTTCAATTGGTTTGTGATTAGAGTCGTTGAATTCCAATTGTACACCACCGTTGAATTCTTCAACACTTCCAATTGTAGATTCAAAACCAATTTGTTGTGGCAGCCTTGCGTTGTTTGAATCAGCAAAGGTTGTTGTTGTTGTATCAACAGCCATTGCAGTTGGTTCTTGGTCGATGCAACTGGTTGTTGAAGTTGATGTTACAGTTGAGTTGGATTTCAATGCTAAGCACACATTCGATGTTAAGATTGACGGTGCAGCTGGTGTTGATGAAAACTTGTGCTGATTGTTGTTGATACAGCACACAGTTCCAGCTACAGCTGTTTGAGTCTGACCGGTTGACAAGTTGACAGGGACTTGTGAATCGTAGGCATACGTGTTTATTATATCTTGGGTATCGAATTCAAAACCAAAATCTGTACAGTCGAGAGTACTTTCCATTTGATCAACACTTGGTGGTCCAACGTCGTTGTCGAAAAGGGCGAGAAGCTTAAAAAAAAAAGAGAGAAAAATTACAAAATTTGCTTTGATATAAAATTTATATGAAAAGAAATTATTGTCTTAATTTTTTTTAATAATTTCACCGATGACTATATTTAAACAAAATCACTTACCTCCGAATCGTACTGGGTAAGCGACATATTTCTATTTAACACAGTCTAAGTATACACATTTGGCGACATGAAATTTTTCAAAATGCTAAACCAGCCCGGAGGTGCACTTCGCTAACGTCAAACTCTTAGTAAATAATGATTCACTGTCGGCTTCTTGCCGATTTCTAGGATTCATACCCATTTTTACAAAGGGTGTGTCCTTTACCTGAAATAAATCGGCAATCGACCAATAGCAAGCAGCCCCGTCATTAGTACCGTTCGAAAAATGACCAAAGCTTGTTTCTGATACGACGTTGCACTTATTTTTCTGCACCCCTGAATTCTTGAGTACAGAGAAAACCAATAGTATTTTTTCGGTTTTACCAAAATCGGAGTGAAATCGGTACTGCTGAACCCACCCGTACAAAAATTGCAAAAAAAAATAAAATGCTAATTTTAACAAGTGGGTATAATTTTTAAGTTTAACTCTCCTTTTTTTTCGTGAAATGAAAAATTTTTTTTTACAAACTTTGACTACAAAATTCTTTTTAAATACGTTCAGATCTCATAGCGCCTATACATACGTAATCCAATAAGCTAATCACATTGACAGAAATCCTGTCAAAGATCCACGATTGCACATTAACAAAAAAAAAAATGACCCACAACGGTATCACGTCGTAGATGCATCAGTAATAAACGAGTGTGTGTTTTATCAAAATTCCCACGGCTGAAATAATGAAAATGATTAATGAGAATCCTTTTAAAATCGGCATTCCTGGGATTACGCTTCGAGTACGGAGAGGTGTACGCCTCTGCGAGCCGAATTGTAAGCCGGTTTGGTGTACGGTAGTCTTTATGGTGCACCCACAATAAATCGGTAGCAACAAAGCCACGCGCCAGATACCCCGCCACGTGTCAATCGGTTTAAAAATAATATCCATAAAGCTACCTCCACACGAAAAAAACAGATCCGACCACTGGATCTAAAAAATCGGCAAAACCAAAAAATTCACCACGACTTACCACATTCCCACGCGTCCCACATGATTAAAGTAAATCTCAAAAAAACCCACCATCAACCATCATTACAAATCACGAGTCCAAGCCTCCATTGTGAAAGCCCCTTAAAGTCCCGCTGCAAGAGAGGTAACTGATCTCTACCGTACGAATATAATTTGCATATCAGATTATCGATCGAAGTAAATCATTGCAGCTCGGCAACACGGTGGACCTGCCGGAAGGGAATCGGATGGCCGATAATATTGATTCCCAATTGTTCCTTAATCAAACGATTGGCCACTTACTCTTAAAGAAAAAAAAGGCCACGTGCCATAAGTCAAAGTACAAAAATCAAAAAACAATGAAAACCATACCCCCGCTGGGCACCCACAAAAATAATTTACAATATAAAATTTTCGTGTCACGATTATTAAATATCCGTTTACGATCTCATAAAGTAATTAAAATTTCCATCGATCATCCCTTCTAATCGAACTCAACCTCCTGACTAAGACTCATGCCAAAAACACCATAAACCATTGAAACGGATTACAAAGGTACCAACCCCATAATAAATGACGACCTGTTAGCGTTGTAATCGTTTATGCATATCCTGAGATATATACATATATATTCCCTTCATTATAAATACCAACTACCGTATCCCATGAAAGTCTCGCAAACTAGTTGTAACTAGAGAAATAAACTCCCATAGGGAATCATTCGATACACCGAAGTATATATAAGCGATACTTCGTCGCACGGCGGATTCGCATTACGCCGCGTGGGTGGAATTATTTTCACCGGTGTATACGCCGGTACGTTACCACCCTGTAAATTAACTATCGACCACGTGGGCGTACCAGTCGCATTATTATATTCCATTGCAGTAAATCAGACGAAACGTTGTCCAACTGGACTCTCCCTATCGGTGCGGTAATAAGATTAGGTACAGCTGACAGAAGGCCAACTGGATCCAGTTGACAAAAATGTTTGTCCTACAAAGTTTTCGAGGTTACCTCAACAATTGGTTCGAAAATCAATACCGTTGAAAAGTTCTGTTGTTTCACCTTACAATAAACGCACGTTAATAAATATCAATAAAATGATATTGATTTTATTTCTGATTCTGTATATATGTATATACATATAGACACGGTTGACCCAGGTCAGCGTTGCCGTGTTGTTTCTAAAGTCACGTCGCGACGATATGCCGTTACTTTAGCTGTTGCGTATTGTCGTTGCAACTTCTTCATTTCTTTACGAGAACCACACGTCTGCTGCACTCGGGCTTGTGCAGCTGTTAGGACACGTCAAAAGTGCATTGCTTTTGATGCGCTTGCGATTTATTTTTTGTCGATGCACTTTTATATTGGGATTGATAATATGTATTTTTAAGGGTGAAATGTAGAGATAAAAATAATAATAATTAATTGTTTATTCTTATCGATACATTTTTTAAATAAAACTAATAAGAGATCACTCGCTGGTTTTAAGGAATCAGGATGCATTTTTATTCATCTGTATCAAAATATATATATATATGATCCTTATTAAGGCTAAATTGGCCAAGGCCCATAAACGCCCCTGTACGTAAATCGACAGGCGGCGTTACAAGAGCATCGAACCATTATATCCCTTGGTAGATTTCAGCTTTCACGTATGCACACATGAGAGTACAGGAAATCGGTAGGAAAATATATATATATGTCTTCTTGAGAATCGGTAACGCGAACGCGTCACGCACACAGTGGACGAGCCTGGAGGCCACGGTCAGTTTATGGAAATTAATGCGATGTATGGAAATTGATTGGCTAGGAGTTCGCGGCCTGTACGGGACCACCATGAGTCCCAAAGGGAAAAGGTAACAAGTAATTTTGCGAATTCTCAACGTCATTATATTTAAATAAATTATTGAATTTTTTTTTTTCACCGAAAAAAATTTCACCGTCTTCTACCTGCCAGCAATACAGGGTGTCGATAAATACACATATATACAAATGGACAGTCAACCTATAGATAATATACTTAAAGCTGCTATCAGTAAATCTGTAATGGATCAAGTGATAACTAATGGATTTTTCTAACCAAGTGAGTCATTAATTAAAGATCTTTTTAATTTCCGAGAATTATATTGCTCCACTATCGTCACCACCTATTTATCTGATAGGAGACCCTTAAAGGCGTAAAGGTAGTCACTATGGAATTGAGAAGGATATATATATATATATACAGGCGCAAGATTTATAAAGAGAATCAGAAAATGATGGTGTACCATAGAGTCCCATAGAAACACCGCAACAGATTATTTCTCGGACAGCAAAGCAATGGCGATTGTGCTTATGGCTATGATTGGTGCTTTTCTATAGCAAGTACCATAACTCTTAGCTATCTAGATCTGAGAAGAGTATCCGCAGCCTCCTCCTCTGGTCTTCCCCGAGCAAGCGGGATAACCAAGTTGGCTTAGGGTTTGTTTGTACTTGGATTAAATTAGACGGTCTTTGAGGTAACGAGACAATTGGTCTTTAGGATGCACTTGTGGGCTGACCTTGAAATAAAAAAATAATTTGTGGGATGGGAGAGAGGGGGAGAGGGGAGGTATTGTGAAAAAATATTTCATTAAAATATGTATAATTGTATATATGCGAAAAATTTGCCACGACAATTCCTTTTACTGAAATTTATGCACTGCCTTGCGGAAATAAAATGAATTCCACACATGGGTAGACACCTTTAGGTAATTTTTATCTATACGTGACGCTCCTTGCGTATCCACCTGGCGATAAATCAGTCGGGCGTTTATTCGCGTCGAGCGGAGGCGAGGTCTTGAATTTATGCCGCGAAACGATCCCATCCACTGCCCGTTGCACTCATTACAAGGAAGTTGCATTCCCTTATGCACCCGTGCAACGCCTGGCGATATGGAGGATGCATGCGAGCACGTACGTTGCATACAAAATTATGGGTACGAAAAAAGATATAAATTTGTGTAAAAAATAATATTTTAAATTTTCACCCGAATCTGTAAATTCTTTGCTAGCTTCTTTATACAGTGTTGCATAACCGCACGGGATGCACTCTGATATCAAACTCGGCGACAGTCGCTCATTGTTTTACAAGTGCAAGGCGCATCTGTATGCATCGCGCGGACATCGCTCTCTGTAGAAGTGCAGTAGGGCCCCGTGGAGCGGCTCGGGAACATTTTATGGGCCTCTTTATTGCTTTATTGCGGTAACTTTGTCGGCAAGTCCAGAGGCACGTACGTGCAGTTCGTTATGCGTACTGTGATTCGAGAATGCATTTTGGAGGATGCACTTTTGTGCAATTAAGAAAAAAAAAAAAATGCACGCGGGATCCGATTCGCTAGTAGGCCAGCGCGAAATTTACGTTGGATGATAAAATTTGACGTAACTTTTTTTTTCAAATTGCATACGGACACTGGTGCATCGGCTGCATCGTATGCAGAAAGTGCATCGACCAACACGTGCCAATTCTTATTGCCACGCTTGTTTTCTTCTTGCTCTTACGTTCATTCTGCACTTTCTGCACTCGGCCATGAATGAAATCTCGCGATCCACCGCTGCTACGCTACAGGGTGATACATTAACGCTGCCAAGAGAATCTGGCAGATCTTTACCAGGAATCCTGAACATGTTACGGCCAGGTGTCGAGATACGGAGCGCGTAACGGGTGTGCAATTAACATAACAACGAGCAACGATACGCGATTTATTATTCGTCACGTGTTGTTTGTATTGTCAGAAAATTTTTTTTTCTTTCAATTAATAAAATTATACATTTTTATATCACAGTAATATACGTGCCGCGATATTTTCGAAGGGTCCAACTATTAATTAAAGGACACCCTGTATATTATCAACCCACGCGTTTGTCCGTCAAGGTAACTTCTCGAATGGTCAGGTGTGTAAGGAGCGAGGAATAAGGAGCGAAGAGGAAAGGCCAGTCAAGTCAGGATATCTGATGAGACGATTGCATCATTAGCGAGTGTACGTGCGCTCTGGAGCGAGCTGAAAGAGAAATGAAGAAAAGAGAAAGAGAGGGACTCGAAGCAAGAGAATGAAAAAAAAAAATAAAAAAATCATGGTTAGACCGACCAATTAAATTTTGCCAGCGTCATTAAATCCGATGAAAATTAATTTTCGGATACTCGATTAACGTAATTTTCGTCTTTTTCGTTGATATCCTCCATTTCAAAATGTCTGCTGAAAATTTTTCTAAACATTTTTTTTCTTCAACTATCTCCGTGCGATTTATGCGTTATTTCCAATTTTTCCCCCTCAAACTGACAATTCTCCTATTTACATTTTCCAGATTGCAAAGCACGAAATTTATTACGTACAGTAACGTTTTACGGCTACGTGCTGTAAGTTCGACACAGAAACTCAGAATGGAACTTTGTATTCCGACCTTCGCCGAGAAATGAATTACGAGCCACATTAAATAGCATTTATGCCATAGCTCCTCGACATATGTACAAGTACCACAGTATATTCATGCACGTTGAAATTCCACGGAAACAAGAAATGGCTACAATTTACGATCGCAATGCGGAATCATTGATTATTGAAAAATACAATTTTTCACCTAAGAAAACAGCAAACTCACTCGGTGCAGCGTCGCATCTGCTCATTAACGACCCTTAACGATCATTTATAAAAAGAGAATAAGTTTACTAAAAAAAATGCAAATTTCAAAAAATCCCATCAACTAAAAAAAAATTCCTTGCTCCGACTATTCTTCTTTTTCATACGTCACAGCTTCCCTTTATCCGTCATCAATTTAAAACCCAACGAACAACTCGCACCGTGCGTCAATTTCAAATTTTATCTCTATTGTGCACCAGCCTTGAATTCCTACGTCTATCCCACATAGCCACAACCCTTTACCCACCATCGAGCAAGCCCTATGCAATCCATTCCCGTATTTCTACGATCGGACGCAATCGTATCTCCTTCCCCTTATCAATGTACATCGGGACTCTAAAGCTACGGTCGACTATCTGCCACGTGAAAGGAACATCTGATTTCCCGATAAATTCCAGCAGTTTGCACGATACGAAACCGTTACGATCCACCCACGTATCCTTAGAAATGCACATATGCAGAGAGAGGACAGATGCATTTAATAGAGTGAAGAGGCGAATGCACTTTTACAATAGGGCGAGTAGTTCGGCTTTAAATTAATATCTATGAAACGTGATTGGTCTATTGGGAATGGCGGTAAATTCAAAATGGGACAAGAGACATAGGTGGTTAACGGGTAAGTGCATAAATGCACAAGTGCGTAAGTGCATCAAACATATATATATATATATATATATATATATATACACGTACGTTTTCTAAAACCATCGCGACGGTACTTCGCCTCCTTGAGAATCCAGCTTGCCAGTTTCCAATTCCAAGAACTGCCCCTGACCCCCCTCCCCACCCACCGGCACTTCGCATCCACCACGTCTCCGAGCCAAGTAACGCGCTGATGCTGGTAAAACTCGAGACGCCGTTTAACTGATAGCCTCGTACGATGCATCGAATGCCTACCGGATAACGAATTTAAAAACGAACAATTTCCGCTTACAGATGCATTTCACTTTCGTGCAACCGGTAGTGGATTCAAGACCGTCATTTAGGTTAGTTATTGTCTATTAGGACAATAACAGTCAATGCATATCATACGAGTATATAAACTACCATTGCACGTTAATAGAATAATGCATACGACACTATAGACATAGCAAAAGTAGATGCTAGCTATGAAAATAAATAAAATAGTACGGAGTTACGTGGAACCGGGTATAGAAATGTCATTACAATGCATAGAGAGTTAATAGCAGAAAAATATTTTTTAACGGGTCATAGGAATTTTTAAGATTATGATTATCACTATGAACGTTATCAGTCAGCTAATTAGCTTTGACATAGTCGCCTTTCTACCTGACAAATTTTCACATACCGTTACCAAGGGGAAATGTTTTTTTTTTCAATTTTTTTTTCAACAACCAGCCAATTCCCAGTTTGAGTTCATAAATTCCTACTGCAATTCCACGTTTGACTCGTTACTTCTTGGCGCACGTGTCCCGGGACTTACTCTCTTATAGAACGTGTCCCGATTAAGACTGCAACTAATTGCAGCGATGCACCCGGTCCGGGTCTCAGGAGCGTATGGGATTCTGTGACTGTTGATTATCTGAGGATTATTAATTTTTTTTTTTTTTTTTTCATCATCACGCAATTGCTTATGTCGCGGTGTATTTTCTTTATGAAAACACCTGTAGCCGGCGCTGACTCGATTGGCGCATTAGATAGTTTACAGCCCTTTTAAATATACGGCCTTATTAAACGCTACCGGGGTTCGTGTTTTACACGATGCGCCATCCGAGGCGGCCATGTTAATTACCTTCTATAAAATATACCCAGTGTCGATTCAATGCGTGTCTTTATCTTTTTAGAAGATTAACGAACGGCTCTTGAACGATATGTATATATATACATACATCACTAGAAGAATAATTCACATGATCTGATAAATGCTCCTGGGACATGTTGGATTGTTAATTAAAAATGTGACGTCAGACGGACGTATATATTTTATAATATATGCAACGTCCATCTAACGGGTGTCATTATATTTTCATAAGATCAACGGTTTTTAGACTGGCTGTGCACACGGTCGGACGGATACTCGAGAAAATTTCAATTTAAAAAAAAAATGACAGCGGATCAAATTTGGAAATTTTCCAAAAAAAATAATTCATAGAGATTCATCTTACGTCAGACTCTACAAAAACGATCGGTCTAGGTGAGAATAAAAAATTTTTGCTGAATAAAAATTAATCCCTTTTTTTCGAGATACGAAAATTTATCACAGTTTTGAAATTTTTCAGTCCAATCCAATTTTCAAAATATTCACGTGCGCTTAATTGATCCTTCGAGAATATCTTACGCTCCAGTCGCGCAGTTAAATGCATATATTTATTTACTCAAACTATACGTGTGTCTGTACTACCTACGTGCAATCTTCATCATACGGTGAGCGGACGGAACGATTACAGACATATCGCGGCACGCGAACCTATGGGAGGCCAGACACCTTCCAGAGTTATAGTGAGTTAATTAACATTTCATATAGATATATGCGAAATGCATATATCGTACGTTATTCCTATACGAAGTCGCAAATGGTAGAAGAGTCAGGGTTAGACGGTCCAGCGTAGATACGAGAGGACGTAGGAGGAAATCTTGGTAGATGGCAGAACATAGGTTGGACGAAGAGAAATATACAGGAAACTAGAATCTCACGTGCGATCTTCCATATCTCACTGTATCAAAATATATCTTTCTTCTACGTCTTCCAGTATGGGTAAGATCGAATCTTCTGGTTTTGCGTATGGACTTGGTTGAAAAAAGTGAAATTTAAAAAAAAAAAGTTGAATGCCAAGCTGAGCAAGTGGGAGTGAGAAATAGAAGAGATGAGAATGAAGAAAATGGAGAAATAAATATAATCAGGAAATTCTGACTACGTTAGGATTCTTTGTATTTATATTGTATATACAGCTAATGTGTATATATTCATATGGGTACACGTATGTGCCTAGGTAAAGTATCTGTCAGGTATTTATTAAGGGTCTTATATAACTGGTTAATTTTACAGCACGTGGGAGTAGCATCATTTGGTCGTGTAGGTTGAATGAAACCAAGGTAAAATCTTCATCCTCTAACAAGGGAGTGGTCCAATATTACAGCATCCTTTGAATTGGCTGGATGAATGACAAAGTCGTGTAATATTACAGTGTTGACTTACGAATATTCTGATTTAAGGATTTTTTCATTTAAAAAGAAAATCGCATAATTTATACGAAAATACATAAAAAGATTTAATACTGATCCTTATAAATACAGATATCTGTCACGACTGCTGCCACGGATATCAATATCGATCACAATTATCATCCCTTCGTTTCAGTACGCAGGTATGGCTTATAGAAATCTACTCAGCCAAAATAATTGCGATTTATGGCACAGCGAAATGCTGACCATAAAGTAAAATCAGTTCCTTAAGCTCTTTTCACAGTTTGACTCGTTGACCCGTGAAACCGCAGAGAAAAAGTCTGGAAATCCAAACACACGCGCAGCACCCAATACTTTGATTCGTTTGGTATCGGAAACAAAAGGAATTGCGTAAAAGATCGATAATACAATGTTATCGTCGATAGAATCGACTATCGATCGCTTATCCTCCACAAGGCTGATTATTATTAGAACGTTACGCCACAAGGGACAGCGGGGCTATATTCTCGGATGTAACCCCCTGTATAAATTCTCTCTTGGAATTGCATCAAGTACTCATGACTCTACGGACCACGACTTGGACTTGACTTGACTCAACTCCGGTCGGAGTTAAGTCGAGTCTGGTCTAGTCGGATAAGTGCCCCATACTTACAGGTCTGAGATAAACATCGGGAGCCCCGAGTAAGACCGAACGGCACGCATTACTCTTCGGGTTTCTCGTTCGCCGTAGCAAAACTCTCTTATTCCATGCTTGAGTTTGCATTCAACTGGACTCTCCAGTTGTGAAGCGTGAGTATGTGGGCACTGACGTCTAAATATAGTCATGTTGATTGCGAGGTGGGGGATGTAGGGGGTTGACCAGAGTGTACAGCTCTACACCTTAGAGGCGTGTACGGTGAGGTCGTAGGGTCACGTATTGATAATTCATTATTTTCGTTGAAAAGAAAGAAAGTATAAATCGTTGTTATGAATTATTGAAATAATTTTTTTGGTAGCTAGATCAAATATTTTGATACGTGGTTTATGGATTTTATGAAATTCCAATGGAATTTCTTGTGGATTATACCTGCTGAGGTGTTACACGCGAGTCTGGAATGATGAGGGTTGTACTTGGTTTTTTTGTGAAAAAATTATAATTGCTTTTCACTCACCGGTACAGCCTTGCTCGGATAGTCCGTAGTAGAAGGGCTCGCACTGGTCGCAATGGAAGCCCAGGACACCTATGGTGCATTGACAACTTCCTGTTATGGAATCGCAGGTCCTGTCCAGAGCGCCGATGCCGCAATTGCACTTTTCGCAACCTGCTGTTACGTTTCCGTATCCTGCTATGCAAGATGAGCAATCTCTGCCGGCGTATAGGGGCTTGCACTGGCATTGTCCTGTTATGGAATCGCAGTTGGTCGAGGTACTGCCCAGAGGATCGCAATTGCAGGCTGCAAGGATTATAGATGATAAGACTATTTGTTTGGTGTTACCGTTGAGAGGGTGTTAGAGTTTTTGTGTAATTACGTTGGCAATTTTGATGGGCAGGATTTCCAAAATGCAACTCCTTGCATTTTTCGCACTTCCAACCTATTGTGTTTCCGCGGCACTCCAGGCAACGTCCTGTTTGCTGATCGCAAGGACCCCCGTTACAGGAGCATTGCTCGCAACTGCCGCCAGGTGTCATTGGAACGCCGAAATATCCAACGTCGCAACTGCGCAAAGGAATTTCATTTTGTTCGTTTACTTTGAGATAGATTATAAGCATGCTGGTACAGTTTTTTATATTTTTTTTTTTTCATGTACCTCTCACAATGGTCGCCCGTATATCCATTTGGGCACTGCGTACACACGTAACCATCTTTGGAATTGTTTGGATCATCCAATTGACAACTGGGACTGAAATTGTTTGATGAAATCTCAAGTGGACAGGCGCACCTTTTACAGTCGTGAGGAGTACCGACTGTTGGATCACCGTAATAACCGATAGCACATCTATCGCATTTTGGTCCAGTTGTGTCATGTTCACAAACCTGAATGAAAAGACAAATTTATAAATTAATTAAACGTTAAAATACTGTCCACGGGGTACTCCATTGAAACTATCGAACTCCACCTGCCATCTTCACGAGGCAGAATGTAAACCTTTCGCGTTTTACCGACCGATGGTAACTACTCAAACTGTAAATCACTTATCTTAGGAGTCACAGCTGATTGAAGCCCGAGTTACACAGGGCGAATCACATGGAATCTTCACAGGGCGGGAAATTCAATTGATTTCTTTATAAACAAATATCCAAACTCACCCCGCATTCTGACATCAGAAGATCGCAAGATCCAGCATGTCCATTGCAATCGCACTTGACACATTTATGTACTTCCTTATAATCAGATGCATTTCCAGATACTTTAACGTAACCCCAATCACAATTTTCACAGGACAATCCCGTATATCCCACAGGACACTTGCAGAGTTCAACGAGTGTCTCACTATCCTCTTCGGAAGCAACTACAATTTTTCCAATAGGCAGCATAGCGACTTGCAAACTAAACAACAAAGAGTGGCTGTAGCGTCAAATTTAATAAATAAAAATAAATAGAGGACATTGATACCTCACCTTCCTTCAATCTGTTCCGAATGATACTTTGCACGTAGCATGATATATTTCAAATCGGCCAGAATTCTGAGCATTTGTAATCTAGTAACAGGATCACCCCGAAATTCGGTTCTTCTGAGTCTAGTCGGTATATCTCTAACCTCACTTCTAACATGGTACCACCCCTGTTCCTGAAGTGGTACAGATATCTCAGCCGCCTGTCCATTGTACTGTTCCTCGCCATACGCAATTCGCATTCCATTGTTACCCTAATAAAGCAAAGTATTTATAAATGCAAAGTAATACTTGTTCTAATAACTTCAAACTCACCACAAGTATTGCATTAGGCTCGGTAGTAGGTTTCCCTCTGGTGTCTCCACGCATAGCGACCCACGTTACAGAATAGGTCAAATTGCTGCCATAAGAAGATAAACGATTCCCAGAGTACAAGGTCGGTGCCAACCAAAATGGACTCTCGTACTCAAGTTCAAAGGCCGCAATTGCCAGCCATCCACTGTCGGTATCCAAAGTGGGTATAACAGCGCGAGAAGCATTCATATCCGTAACCAACCAATCATCTAATGTAGAGATCTAAACAATAGAAGAAAAGATGAAAGAAATACATAAATTGCCATTCGAACGTAGAATAAAGTCCTTAAGCAATAATAAAATGTCTACAAAAACGATCAGGTCTCCCTGTGATTATCAAAGTATTAAACCAGCATTAACATTTTTTAGCTCATTAAGTAAATTGAATATCAGTAAGGCGCACTTCCATTAAATGACATAGAGACATTAAATGACTAGGTCGTAGGTGGTTAGATAGTCAACGGCAAGGTAGTAGTTACAGTTGGCCCCGATAACAGACAGAGAAAGTTGTTGTAAACTGGGTAAATTGCTCCAGCTGGTTTATAACAGACTTGATAACCACTTTGGTGAGTTGACGTCTCATCATCCATAAGTATCAGTCCCGTGGGAACGTACCGTGTCGTAAGACAGACGCGCCGCGACGCATTCGCTAGAGACGCCTGAACAGTCGCAATTTAGACATCCCTCGATATTGTCCCTAGTCAGTGCAAAGTGACCAGGCTTACAGCGATCACAAAATTCACCAGCAACGTTGGCCTTGCACAGACAGTCCCCCTCGCAGTCATGGGACGGCAAAATCCCTCGGGAATCGCAGGGACAGGGCATGCAGTCTGGGAATTGTCGATAACCAGCTGCGCATTGATCACATTTGTATCCGGAATAACCAGGTTTGCATTCGCAGGCACCAGCTACCTGATGAACATGAGATAAATGACATTAGTAATTTAATTATAGGAATTTCTTTTTGAATACTAAATAATATCTCAAAATTTGTACCTTGCCAACGTTTGTGAAGGAATCATAAAGAATTTAATTATAGAGATTTTTTTTTAATACTAAATAGTATCTCAAAATTTGCTTGTACCTTGCCAACGTTAGTGAAGGAATCGTCAGGAGTACAATATCCTGTACTGCTTTGCATATTGCAATCGCACGGCAAGCATGGCTCTGGTGCATCCGGTGAAATTCCATTTGGTCTGTAATATCCACCTTGACATTTCTCACAGTTGATACCAGCTGTGTGTTCCTGTGGAATTGCAATACCGATCAGAACCAAAATCCTCTTTGCTTATGCTACAAAGAAACCGTAACTCACCGTGCAGTTGATGCAGACCCCACCGCCTCTATTCTTCCCACGAATATCCATCGAGAGCCGTTTCTCTGCAACTTCCGGATCGTACCGACAGGAAGTTGCGTGACCGTTGCAATTGCACTTCTCGCAATGAAATCCACGCAGGGCGGTACCGATTTTCCACGGCACCTGATTGTACATCGGACAGCATTTCTCACAATGTTCACCACACGTGTGTCTCTCGCACTTGCATTCTTGATGCTGTCAAAAAAAATATTTTTATACTCAAACAATAATAATAAAAATTTCATACAAGTACAGTATTGTGATTGGTACAGGAGGACTATAAATTCAATCAGTCCGGAAGTGACTTATTTCATTCAATAAACGGTACAAGAACCCACCAACCCAATGAGCAATTCCAAGCGTCACAAGGGTCCAAAAAAAAAAATACACGACTGAAAAATTATTTTTAAAATTACTTCAAACTTACACAACACTGAATATCCCTTGTTTATTCTAATTCACAATAAAATCCGTCCCAATAATTTAAAAAACATACTGCAAACGTCCTCACCTGTAATTAGGACTAAACTTAAGGTTTATTTCTAGTGCTACGACATACATAATAACCCAACCGATACGCAACTGTACACAATACAAATACTTGTACCGTGGACAAATGGCAATTCCAGGCAGGCAGTATACGTCAGTCTTTATAGGAGCAATAAAATTATCTACTGCGATACGCGTGTCCCTATGAGTGCACGCGTGTACGCGTGGGAGCGTGTACGTCTCCGTCGAGGTCGAGCGACCGTAGAAGTTGGTCGTTATGGTCTACACCATAACGGTTAAGGTAGGTCGTAATTCCATGGTACGTATCAATTCCCATAAAGCCTAATTTGCCGGTGTATTCTATTAGACGGTAGACGCGACGGCTATTTCTGTACGTTGGCGTATTTCCGTAACATGTATAGTACGACTGACGTCTGTTTAATATGCCCATTACCTATATCTGTCTACCAACTGTCAGTTGGTTGAAAGTTAAAGAATTCAAAAAAAATAAATAAAATAAAATAAAATAAAATAAAAAAACAGAGACCAAGAAGCGTTGAACAATTCCAAATTTTATGACGTCATAAACACGCAACGTGTGGTACATCTACACGCGACATTAGATCCTCTTTAATTTCTCATTAAACGGGTCGTTAATTAAAGACTTAATTGGTATCTCGTGTATGAACATAAGGAAAAAAAAAAGATATCGAATTCCCATAAGGCCCCGTCACAAGCCAGTTTCGTTAACGTATACTTTGGTTCACGTACGCGTATTGTACGTTGTTACGTGTACCTGTGTACTATAGGGGCGCTCAAATGTTTTTGTTCTTGTACTGCTTCGACGTTAATCGCATAAGCAGACTGCGGAGTGTCATTCCACTTTTCAATGAAATATGCTCCGGGTTCATTACGCGAAGCAGTAAAGATTAATTGCTCGAGTTGGGGCCTGATTATACGGCGGGTGCGCAGCACGTATGTATATCAGGCCCCGTAAATAATAACGAGCGTTAACGTGAAAATTGTGATTCAGCGCGAATCATTACCATCGCATATAAAGGCGAGACCACACGCACCGATCTCTTGACGATTTATCGGATCGTCGGAATGGGAATTTCAACGCTGCGAGTGTATAGATATTTTTTTGAAAAATTATTATCGGTATCGTAGCCAGGAGTTATTCGAACGAAGATAAATAAAAATTTTATCGAGAAAAAAAATGGAAAAATCGGCAGTGATATAAGCGCGGTATACGATCTTACCGATCGATCGGCAATCGATCGGTGCCGATTGAGACGTTAATAGGCAGTCAAATATTTCAGATGCCCCAAGTGAATGTCGATAGGTCCCAACAATGCGATCGGTATGCGACCTATGCACCTTCCGCGAATCGGAATCGGTTGCCGACGAAAAACTAATTCAATTACCCGCCTTGTCTCTGGCCAAAATTCAATTCTAATCTCCGGCTGATACGTCACGACCATAGCCAGATCACTAATCGGATGCGTATACCGGGTGTAAAAAGTGTTTGAATTGAAAAATAATGCAAATACCAAATAGTGGAATGCTATACGAACGACAGGAATGCCATTTCGAGCGTGTGTTTTCGACAGGATCGCATTATTAAGAGATCCTTTAAACGATCGAAATACTTATGGATCGTTATATTATTCAATGAAGGATCTAACGCGTGGTATATAATTATCGCGAAAATTTTATAAAAAAATTCTAAAATATGTTGGACCCAAAATGAAGCTTTAAAGAAGTTCAAGAAGACTACAGCAGAGAGCGCTAATTGTGCGCGGATCTTCGTCGTCATTTTCTACGGTGTAATGCGCATTCGCCACGGAATTACAGTACAATCAGTCACGCGCGCAGGTGGATCGGTAAGCACGAATAAGAAAATAGAAACTTAAAAATAAAGATCATCAATACTTGTAATAAATTAGAAAAATACTAAAATTAACAACCGAATCGTCATGTCCCACGAGTCAGCCATTTCGACCTTATATCGATATCTCGAATGATCGTGTCTCGATTTCGCATCATCCGACAGTGGTCATAACGATAACTTATAACAGCGCAGTCGTAAACTCTCAAATGGCAATAAGAAGAGCGAACACGAACGTGGGACAAGAAATCGGTTATCGTTACGAGATACAGCAAAGACGGACATATTGGGCAGGTTACGGTCTTACTCGTATCTAACAAGAGGAATTATTCTGTTCGCGTATCTTTATGCACTTGGATGCAGTCGGTGCATACCAATGAGTAAATACAGTGCCAATAAGGCGCGCGGTGCAGTGTAACGCAAGAGGAACAAAGAAATCGAAGCGATAGTATTCGATATAATGCGTTATCGAACGGCGGGAAAAATGGAACAATTCAAATATGTCTAATGGGATTCATGTCTTTATTCCCAGGCGTTTATTCATTCTCCTCTCATTTCTCGATCGCCGTTCCACTTTCTTCTCGAAGCTTCTAGAAGCTTCTTCTCCCGGATCACAATATAAGGATCGTAATCGTTAGTACGGCCGGCTAACGGTGATCGTGACTAATGACCGGTAAGAGAGAATTTTGCAAGAAACCCACAAGCGTACGTGGACGGTTTAGTAGAAGGCCTGAATATACGACTGTCAATGGCGGTAACATACGTACACTCGCGTAGCTTTCCAACGAGCTATGGTAAATGACCGTATATGGTATATACGATGACGTTCGAGCAGACCTTCTATTCTATTGTATGTAGAATGTACTTTAGGGTTAATATAAAAAATAGAAAAAAAAAAACAAATTGCATTATACGTTACAGTGTAGATACATTCCCCGTTAGGCTTGCACGTGCTAGGATTGTTTCTCGGTTAGTTGGACAATTTTTTCAAGCTCATAAAATACAATTCCAGCCGATCCCGCTGGTGTCGCTAGTGTCGCTGCGAACACGCCGCCAGCGACAGCGCCATTAGCCGTGCTGGCAGACAAGCGTTGGACAAGTTTATGGCTCGTCCAACGGATTTATTCGCTGGAGTCGAAATCGCGGAAAAATTCCGCGGACGAGGAGAGAAGAAGACGGGACCAAGTAAAAGTGAAGTAAAAAAAATATATAACGTAAAAAATATAAAAAGAGAGGTGGCACTCGTTCCTGCTAATTTTAGATGGTTGCAACATTGGCGGACGTACTTGGCTCCGTGGGTTGTTTTCATCGAGCGAAACACGTGGGGGTTGCGAGATACTACCGACTGGACTATCTTCAACCCTATAGGGTTGAATGAAAGCTATTCCCGAAAAATATTTTTCCATCGACTGAACCGGGCTGTTGATATTTTTTTTCATCTTAAATTAATTTTCCAAAATCTTTCTACAACGAACAAAAGCCTCGTTCACACCGCAAATACTTACACCGTGGTGTACGCTGTAACGACAATGTGAGGCGTGACCCGAGCACATACAGTGACCACCGATATTAATTTCTTTTATAGAGTAAAACGCTCTTCTTGGATCCCCAATGGCTTCGCCGTTTCTTCTCAGACCCTGCAAGCTCAGCCGTACGTAACGAGCTTGCGTGAATTCCTCCAGGGCGGCGCTGTGGTTCAAAGCTCCCGGCCTGCCGTTCACCAGGTGCGTATGAATCTGGGGAAGCAAAGAAAATGCGATATTAATATTCGATCGGGATCATAATTGATTTCTAATCGGTTAATTAGCGAGTTGACGATATTTAGTAAAAATAGGTAATAATCGCACTGATTATTATTGTCACGCAACTAGTCGAACGTAGTAGGTGAATAGTAAGGCCCAAAAAGTTTGTAGCTTTTTTGAGCCTTAAAAGGGCCCGCGCGGCATCCGAATAAGGAACAATCCGTATATTTCGGATCGACCCGTGTGGACGCGACCGAAGGCTCGTGAATTTTTCGCGCAATGGCGAAGTAGCTAGAATCGAAATACGTGACAGTAGAAACTTGTAGATAGGTGCCGGCTGCAGTTTAAGTCCTCAAGTCGACTGGATAATTGTTCGATTTCCGAGAAATCGTTGCTCGGCGGTAATTAAAGATCGCGGAACATGGCGTGACCGTAGACTGGTGAACGCGCGAGCGCGCGACCGTTGGCAATGCGAATAGAGAGGGGGAAGAAGGAAAGAGCAAAGGGGGGCAATAAACGAAAAGATGGAGACGAGATAAATAAAAGGGAGAACGAGCTGAGATAGGAGGGCAATGACAAAAACGGCGATCCCTACATTCCGGCCATGTACGGCGTCGGGGCCTTATAAGGGATCTCACGTAGCCGGCTTAAAGAGGGTTGGCAGTTTTACGCTTCTGTACGCGAAGCTGTTGAAATAAGAAGAAATTAAAAAAAAAAAAAAATAAAACCAAAAAATTTCAGTCAACTGAATCAGTCCCCTCTCTCGTATCGTGACCACTGGACGTTAATCCTACCTTCGATGATCCTGCATAATATAGAAATCATTAAAAAGGAAAAAGATACCGTATAGAGATAACGTAACCTCGATCTATCTCCGATGCAAAATTACAGGATCGAAACAGGATCTTGGCCGGTCCGTGTATAAACGTGAGAAACAAGCCGATCGAAGGCAAAAAGGCCCAAAAAGAGGCTGACGCGTTCAGTGGTAAATCCAAGGCCTGATAATCATCCAATCGTGTAATTGCTCGCGTACCTTGTAAACCAGGCGATAATTAATACCCCGCTCTTATAGGCCGGCCGAGCAGTGACACGATAAAACGGCATTGACTGCCCTGTACGTACCGCGCCGCCCTCTTTGAATTTTCATCGAAAATTAATACCGATTTATAAAATCCAAACCGGATGCCTTACGTATTACGGATCGTTCGCGTCCTTATAAATTTACCAATAAACAAGGATAAATATTACTTCGCCATTTTCCATAGGAGTAGCACGCGAGTAGAGGCTCGTGCAGATGACTTCTGTGTCGGTAAGGTAGATCGGTTTTCCGGGTACCGGCGGTACCGAGTATCGATTCCAGCATTCCTCGTCGCTAGGTGCGTAATACTGCCAGGGTTGATAATTCAGGCCGTCGACGGATCTTTCCAAAATCCAAAATGCCGGTCTGGGTGAATTGGCAGCCTTGACTATGACGTAGGCGATCTGGTAAACCTGAAAGATAGATATAGCATGATGATGACTCTTGACCTGGGTCAAAATTCTAAAAGACGTACAACATCAAACGACTGGTATATATACCCGTACGGTATAGGTTTGTTCCAGGAAGATGGGTCAGTGTCCAGGGTGACGGGTCTTATACCGGGTGGAAAGGAGGGAAAGTGATAATAAAAAAAAAGACACTATCCCAGCGAATCCTGAATAGTTCCGGGAAACCTGTTACGGGACGGTGGAAAAATAGTGAGAGTCGCAAGGGAGTCCGGATGGATGCTAAACGAAGGAGAGAACAAAGGACAGAGCTATGAGAGTTTATCTTATACGGGGATTCCCCGTAGAGCGCACAACCTCCCGGTGGGTAATTAATTCGAGGCACGCCGGGATGGCGCGGGATAACCTCTACGGCCCTGGGCTAGGCCTTGACCCGACCCGGTACCGATCCCCTATGGCGCTAACTGTCCAAGGGGCACGCGTGCCAACCCCCTTGGACATTTACGCTAGGGAAATATTTTTTTTTTGGTCCAGGTACTCCATCCACTGGACCATCAAAATATTCAATGAGCTCACGAGCTGAGATGACTCCAGCCTCCGCTCTTCTGTCATCCTTCCGTAGCTTCTCGTCAACGTCTTTCCTCGACGTCGCCGTGTCGTTAGGCTCGCATTGTGAACCGGCGACGCCCACTTTCGGTCATAAAGACAGATCGCATGTCCGCGATACGACGAGTGGGTCCACTCCTTGTATGGAATTGTCCAGAACGGCCGATTCGTCCGAACAAACCCGAAGCGAGCTTCAATTACCGAAGATTGTCAAGCGCGCGGGTATGTATGCTTGCGGTACCTATATATAGGCTACCGCGTGTCTTGGGTCCTTTTCGGGCCTTCGGACCCATCGATATCCTCTTTGGTCGCAGAATGCGATTTGCCTGGCGCGCGCGCAGCCTTTTGTCCCAACGAGATTCCGCTTGCGGTCCTCTTATAGGTCTCTTTGGGCACTGGTGGTAATAAGAAGAAACAAAGACAAAGGACAAGAATCCCTGGAAGAATTATTGCTAATAATAGAAATATATTTTTCTCGAGTACAACAATTGGCGCGAATTAATTTTTCTTAGATTTTTCACGATTATCGATCGTCGCGTGAAATATCGACGTATCGAGTAATCGATGTGAATGTCAATAAGATCGAGAAAAAAAAAATTTTTTTTTTGAAAATACTTTTCTTACATGGACGTTTAGGCCATTTTTGATTTTTTTCCTGTCTTTCGTACATCTTCTCTGAAAAAAAATGCTTTCGGAAGGGTCCCGCAAATGTTTGACTTTTCAGTCGCGTTAACACGTCGTCGGCTACCGGAGTACTTTTCTGGTTACGATTTCCCAAAGCATATGTACTACCAACCCACCAAACACGTACATTGGATACGTCGGATACGTGGGGATGGCACTGCGCAAACGTTTCGTAGGCTAAATATTTATCCTGGCTACACATGTTCGGCTGCTTTTAATCAAGCAACACGGCCTGTTATCTTGAGGCAGGTCAGCCAGGTTATGAATTTTCACGGTGAATTTTTTTGAAAAATTTCACTAGACTCCGGCCAAAATTTATTTTCAAAATTAACCTCGAAGCCCTTCACGAATATAGTAATACCATTTACACGGTACAATTTAAACTCGTTACCATATAATAATCTAATTTTATAACGTCGTTTCTCCAAGCCTTCACAAAAGACAAATCACGCTTATTTTTCATCTCTGATTACAACTAGGTAAAGGTTCCAATATTGTCCCAGCGTGAGACATAATCAATTCTCATATACCGTACACGTGCATCTAGCATATAGGCATGTATATTAATAATACATTCTTATCCCAACCCGATATATAAGCTAGATCTTCAAAATATATTCTGAAGATATAATATATATATATATATTTCTCACAGCAATTACGGTTGGGTCTGGTGTAAAGTGCTGTTTTAGGATGACACCCGGGACCGGATCGGTTAGCATTAGTCTGGGAGTAAATACAAAAGTCCTTTAGTCGATAGGGACAAGCCACAGTAGAGGAAAGGAACGCGAAGGGCCTTACGTAGTCCCAACCGCCTATAATGGACCAATGGCGTAGGGGCCTCACGGAATTTTGAACTTGCCCAAAAAAAAAAAAAAAATTATATTATCGGACCTTATCGCTGGCCCTGCTATCTGCCAGATTTTTAAGGTACCACACACGACTTTTTAGAAAAATATCTATCCCCCAACTCGCATAAGGCCCAACAATTTTTCGAAAAATTTCATTACCGTCACGAATATATGCCTACATACGTACTTTTCGTAAGACACGTGTATCTTCCACTATGACGGATCTTCTTGACGCTTTATTGACAGGCTCAACTGCGAGACGACGAGCGATGCTGCGAATTCTAAGAAACTCAATGACTCGTTTATATATGGAAAAAAAAAAAGTAAGAGTACTCGATGACGTTTCACTTAAAAGGGAATTTTTGAGAGATCGCGTCGAAAGATACGGATCGTCCAGATAAAATCTTTGGATGCTGAATGATAATCGTGCTGATTGATCTCTTAAGGATTTTCCAAGAAGTCATTTTTCTTCTGTCAATTATATATGTATAATTCTGTGTACATATAGGTATCGCATGGGTTCCGACTGTAACTCAGATGAGAAATCTCCCACGGATAGATACGAGACGTACTAGTCGGCTTTTATAACAGGCGTTCTATAACGTAAGATCCAGAAGCCTTGTAAGGATACGGAGATGCATTAGCATCGAATGACAGAAATGGTTTTACGGTCAGCGCGCAAGATTTCGAAAATCGATAATACACCCGATCGCTACTGTATATACATAGGAGATCGTTTTAAAAGGACATACAATTTTTTTTTTTTTTTTCAAATATTTTCCATCCACGATTTTTGAAAATATTTTTATACCAATTTTTTTTTTTTACGTATACTGTACATCGACTGACCTCGATCCCACGGGTCATTCGTGTAAAATTATCATGATGGGTATTCTTTTTTTTTCCCACAAGCAATTTAAGTTAATCCAGAAAATTGGCCGATTTGCCAGTCAAGAGAATCTCATGGCTGGATACTTTCGTACCACCCTGAATAAAGGTATCTTCACAATAGGTAGATCTTGGTGGGTCAATTCGAAAAGTATCATTACTCTTGCCCTCCTAGCGAGTATACAATAATGATTGGTACACGTGGTCAAAATGATCACCGGCCCTGACTGTCTGAGATCTGTGACACGCACTGGCAGTGAACCATGCAGCGTTAACGGTATACGTTGGCTTCGAAGAAGGAAAGCAACAGAATGGCAGAATCGTAACGGGTGCATGGCAGCAGTACATAACGGGTGATACATGTCAAAATGTATGAACGAACCGAAAAAAAAAATTGTTCGATCTGAAAATGAAAAAAACGAGCAAGCGTACAATGAGAAAGACAAAAAAATTGGACAAATAAATTTTCATTTCGTATCCCAACCCACGATCGGCGCGAAAAGTCAACGACCGTATATAATTTTTTTTTTTTCAAAAAAAAAAAAAGTCCGCAACAATTGATTACTACGCCATGGCGTCATTGAAGTCTAGAAACGTGGGCGCAGGCGCCGTAGATACTTATATTCCATCTAATCACGTAGGATTGGTATTGTTCGAATAAAACAATAATAATAATACAAGCGAAAAAAAAAATTTCTTCTTTTCAAATTCCATTCTCTCGTTCTGACTCCCTGCAACTGTCGTAGCGGCCTATTTAAAGTGAACCGTGTAAATTTAAACCGACCAACTGGCACCAGCAGCCGCTCCGCCATTTACGGAGTTGGCACGATAGCGCAATGCCAATTTATTAGCGCGCCCTTAGCCTTAGTTAAAGTAACTTTCTTCTTTAGAGACACGTATAAGCCGCCGCCGTATCCATTTGCGGGAGTCTCATGGCCCGTGAGACTGTTCCGCCGAGACTCAACAATAAACGTGTCGATAGGTCTCTCTTTCTCCGTATACCTGAACTCAACGTACGGGGTGTTCAATTTTTTCGAGTTCACGCGCAATATACATAAACTGCAGTGATACGAACGCGCAGTGAGTGTTTCCATTTCGGTCGTTGGCTGATAAAATTCCACAAACTTTACGTTATCTCGCTTGGACCGAGAACGTACCGGCGCGCCACCTGGCGAACGGCGGGAAACTTTGAAACGCCTACACGATGATTCACTACACGAGCTTTAGCAGTCGCGAACATCTTACAACCATTTACGTATATTTACACGGTTGAAGTTCAAAGCTCGAAAACAAAATTAAAAAAAAATATTTATATGATTTTCAAATAGTTCAATGTACCAATACTTGAATATCGAGAAAAAATAAATTACCAATTTATCCCGCGTCAAAATCAATAAAGACAATTTTATGGATTCTGAGCGATCTGTGTTGTCTGTCCTTCTCTCGCGCACGTTAACCCCCATAAGTCTATCTCTCTCGCACTCACGGCAGCCATAGGAAACTCCAAAAATCTTTAAATCCCAAAAACCCCGGATCGATCGATTCAATCGCTTCTTAATCGTTATCAAGAATATCTGCTCGAATCTTTTATTAATCAAAAAAAAAAAAAAAAAAAAAAAAAAACCGTTTCTACCAATAAAATTTTTATACCGGAGCATCATAGCGCTAGTGTACAATTCTGTTATACAGATGTATAAAAATTATACAAACCGAACCAGTGAATTCCGACTGGCGGCTAGAGAGTGTACGAGAGACACTTTAAATAAGTGCGTATGGTTTTATATGCTAGTACGTATCTACATATGCTAAGTGCATAGATAGATTCTATTATATGTACTATACGGGGTAGGTTACGTACGGTACAAGTGTTTCACGACTGCATCCAAGTCAAGAAGATCCTGACGCAGATAACTGCACGACATTGAGATCCGTTTGAGATATAAGGAGAAGCCCTACCTTATAGCACGGTGTGGCCATTTCCCTCTTGGGGACTTAAGGCCCATAGTGCACGATTTAACCGTTGAGTATACAGGACCGGCATTTATAGGGCCCTTAAAATCGGGACCGCAGGACGTATCTGATTACGGATATGTAACGTATCGGGATCTTATATTTGTGTATATACATATATACAGGTAAAGAAAGGCAGATTAAGATACGTTAGGGATAGAAACACAATAAAAATAATTTACGTATATTGAGGTCGTTAGGCCGATTTTTTCCTTTGTATTTTTTTTTTGAAAAAAAAAATTTTTTTTTAAATAAATTTTCAGTGTCCTTCATATGGGAAGTGATGCTATTAAGTGGCTTTTGCTGTTTCTTGTATATAGGTATGGGTTGATATAAGGAGCCTAGTAAACCTCATGAGGTTTATGGTGTGAAAGATCGTAAGAGCGCATGCGTGGAATCGCGCTGACATGTGTGTATAATCGGCTTATGTCACCTTGCGTTACCTTAATTCTACCTGTAATTAATATCCAGCTGATATCGCCGGGATAAATCTCGTCTTTGTCCAACGCCATGTGCCACGGGGCTTACGCACGCGTCGTAAAACATGGCTGACGAGTATAATTTTTAAATATATATATATAGCTATAAAGATTCGTGCTAACGCGATTACATGATCAGGATACGTGTACTCGGGAGCAAGGTATAAATCACGTGTCAGGAGAAATTAGCATGGAAGGATATATCCCTTCGTTTACTAAAAAAAGAATAAAGCAGTAAGCCCATGGACCAAATTACGGTAGATTCGTATATTGGAGATGAGAAGGAAAATATTAGTTAAAAAAAAAAAGATGAAATTGTTCGAGTCAAAAATACTGTAAAAAAATTATTAGAAGATGGTAAATAATTTTGAATATTTAATTTTTGAATTTCGCGCCGAAATCCCAAAGATAAATGAATTTCAGTAAAATCTGATGAGATTGAAGAAAAAGGAAAAATGATTAAAAAATCTCAAAGATAAATGAATTTTAGTAAAATCTGATGAGATTTGAGAAAAAGGAAAAAAGATTCAAATATCTCAAAGATAAATGAATTTCAGTAAAATCTGATGAGATTGAAGAAAAAAGGAAAAAAGATTCAAAAATCTCAAAGATAAATGAATTTCAGTAAAATCTGATGAGATTTAAGAAAACGGAAAAGTGATCAAAGGCTGAAAGGGTGATCGATTGCGAAATCGATATATTTTCTTTTTCTTGATCCTGACTGGCAGTTCGCCAAGTACGGTCGTGCTGATGTGTGAGAAATACCGAGAAGAATCAGTGAGATGGTCATTGGCAGTCAGACAGTCGTGTATACGGGTAGTTGAGATGGTCAGGGAACGAAAAGAGAATGAGAGAGAGTAGGAAAAGAGAAAATCCAAAGCAAAGAGAGAGACAAGTAAAAAGGAAGCAAAACACGTAAGCAAAGGAAGAGACGAAATTACGTGACAGCCGTCAACCACCGTATATGCCTCGCTGAAACTGACCAGCATCTTCCGTCGGAATGGACCGTCAAGTCGATCATCGCCAGCAGAAGAATCCTACCGTTTGAAATGGAATTAAATGGCACGGGACGAAGTGGCACGAAGAGGAACCAAAGTCATACGTATAGATGATACAGGCCGAGAAACACCGCGCTGTCTGCCCTGAGAGATTCCGTCCTGGTATTTTGCCAAGTGAAAGATCGGATTTCTATACGGGGCTGCCAAAAAGACGTAGGCGCACGTGCGCGTCGCGACGCCATGGTATACGCGCTTGGTTTACGTTAATAACGTTGACGTCTACTAAAAGCCAGAAAATTTTGTGATTGACACTTGTCAATTCAAAATTCTACAGCTTCGTGCGAAAGCGTGTAGCGAACTGAATCGAAATTTTTTTTTAGCCACCAGGTACATTTCGGGGTCGAAAAATGTATTTTTTTTTTTTTTTTGAAATTCCCATAAAGATTCGATACAAAGGTGTACCAGAAAATTTCCAGGAGGTCTTTAACGAGGTACTTCGAGGGTCTGGGCACTCGCGTTATAGTCATCGGGCCCCAAAATAAACGTGGGCCTGGCATTTGCGTGCATGCGAACCGACATTAAGGCGCTGCTTTTTGCTTTGGCGAGTGTACGAGCCTTCTTTGTCGCCTTCGCATTGTCTCGGCTCACGATCTGCCTCAGCGTATATACATGCGGTGCGCGTACGTATACGCGCGTAAATGGGCCTCAAGATCTGTATTGGGCCCTACCACGTGGAAGACTAGGTAAACCATGTACAGCGCTTCACGTTTAACTCTCCTGTTCCGTGTACGTTTTCATGGCGATGCAATTATTTAATGCAACGAGACGCACTTGGGACCGTAGGACCCATTCTCGTTGGAGACCTACCGCTTAAAAGTAACCGTAGACTCGACAACCGCTGGGTAAAGTAACGTCTTGCTGTGTTGTGTGTTTAATTGCCGTGAAGTTACTCAGCTGGACCACATAAGGATAATAAGCTAGACTGCGTGGAGTGTACTAATAAAATCCGAAAAAAGGGGCCTTACGCAAAAAAGTACCCAGTAAGATATACGAAAATAAAATATAAATATATATAAAAGCGCACAAAAATGAGTATGCGGAAGAAAAAAAAATTTTCAAAATTTTGAAAAAAAAAAAAAAAATTTGAGTTTTTTCGAAATTTCAAATTCTGTATCCGCGAGATATATTTCAATAGTGCGATATACTACGATCGATATATTAATTTCCTTCGTTACAATGCAGAAGACATATTGGATATTTGTATAGAGACTATATAGCAAGTTGGGCCAGTCGAAGGGAAGGGGCTCCATTAAGGGACTTAAGGCCCCTCTGTCTAATCACAGAGTACAAAATATCTTAATAACGACGAGCTGCGCAGCGGCGCATTCACAAAGAGCAGGGTATGAGATAATAATTCACACCAGAGGGCCCAGGAATGGGCCCAGCGTCCGATAGGGCCCAGAGACTGCTCCTTGACTCTCGAGTTACCCAGCCACAATACCGAGTACCTCCTAGCCCTTTACAGGCAGCTACGTTTTGCTCGCGGCAGCTTTTTTCACTCTCTCCTTTTGAAAGCTGCTCGCGAAGGTACTTTCAGAGTATAAAACGCCCCGACGCGTCGGCGTCGGGATGCTCAGGAGTCGAGGGGGGAGGGGAGACAGAGCAAAAAGACGGCCGCTGAAGTGGGGCCCTCCTCGGCTCTGTAATTATCGCCAGTGACCGTGGGAATTAAATTACGAGTTAAATTCGTGACGTGCCACACGGCGTCCGAGAGCGCGGCGTCTTAACAAAAAACCAAATGACCGGGGCCTTAGAGGGTGATGAGGCCCCCCTGCCCCCGTCGAACGGGGCGACAGAAGATCACGCTACGCGACTCCCTGCAGAGATCTTTGAGTCGTGACGTCTCGACTTTCATTCAGTCACCCCCCTTTCACTTCGAAGCTCTCGGTTGAACCTTAAGGCCCGTTTTCATTTTTCCATTTACGAGACCTCTGCGACGTCAAATAATTTTGGGCCTTATTTTCTTTTTCGATGAAAGCGTATTCGAACGCGCGCACCTATACAGATCTTAACAGATATACCCGTATGTTACTTTATTATTTGACATTACGTTATAATAAACCTTAAAGGTCCATTTTCATTTTTTTCATTTACGAGACCTCTGCGACGTAAAACAATTTTGGGCCTTATTTTCATTTTCGACGAAAGCATATTCAAACGCGCGCACCTATACAGCAGATCCTAACAGATATACCCGTATATAATTTTATTACTTGACATTACGTTATAATAAATAAAGGGATTAATATATTAAATATAATTTTAAAAAAGAATACCTACCACAAGCTCTCGATAAAATCCCAATGAGGCCCCGTGACGAGAACAAGTTTTCCACGTTAATTAAAAAAATAAACGTGTTAACGAGCACGGTAAGGATACTTGCTCAATTAGTGAGCCAAGAAGATTCCAGAGATTTTACACGTCGATCGTTCCCACCCTTTGGATTTACAACCACAATGAATCTCCCACACGAAACACCCTCCCCCAAGCCTATACTACGTTAACGTACACTTCTTCCTCGGAAAAAAAAATGACTCGACAAAATTCAAACGACCAACAAACTCAAAAGCCAAATTCAAGAGAGGAGACAATTTCTCAAGATAAAGGTACTACCCGGCATTGTACCTATGCTCTTTACCCGATTACAGTAGGTCTCTTGACTAAAGCACAAATGAATCACGGGGCCATTCGAACGTGCTTTCTACGTGGCTGCCGAGTGCCCGGAGCCTCTTCGAAGGGACACGAGGATTCTCGACTCGTTAATCCGAGGACAATAAGAAAGGATTCACCGTTACGCCGAGAGGCCATAGTGTCAGGACCCTTTCAAACACTGGATTTTCAAAAGTTACAATGACGATTCTTTCTGTGTGAAAAAAAAAAAAATTAAAAAATATTAAGTCAAAAACCACGTGACCCCGCCACGTGTACGATCGCTCGAATAATATTATTTTCGTCGTGCGAGAATTTTCACGTGAAAATAATGAAAGCAAGGGATAGCCGATGAAAATGATCTTTTAACGACGATCATTATGCGGGATAATTTCTTTGGGGTCAACGAGGGAGAGATACGAGCGGGGTCACGACTCCTTCGTAACGTTCGCGAATTATCCAATAAGAGTTCACATATGTGTTTGTACATATATACTGTATCTGTATATATATATATATTAGACAAGAACCCCTCGAATCTATATCGCAGCATCCAATGTCCACTTAGGTGCACGAAACAATAAAGTTGACTCTGCACTCCGGCATATCAGTAAGTAAAGGGGGTTCCAAAGGATGAATTTATTAATCGGACAGGATGCGACGATTAAAGTTCAAAGTTCAACCCAGTCGGGCAAAATTTTTTTCTTTATGCCCGCATCCACCAGGATTTTTCGTCTTTACTTTGGTCCAGCCCCGACGGAGCTGTCGGCATTCTCCAGCTGACGAATTCGAAAAATTATTTATAACCCGTCATATATCCCCTGGGCCGTTTACACTTAAATATCTATTTTCCGCCGAGAAATCGAAGCCTGCGGGATTCGTATTACGACGGACTGATAATTTTTGGATTTGAACTCATTTTTTTTATCCAGTCCAATTTTATCCGGCATTCACATTTATATGTGAAATTATCATGAGGATTTTCAAAAAAAAAAAAATTTTTTTTACTTGCACAAATTTTTTTTGGCATATCGTGATTTACGATCGGTTCGTAATTCCCGCGCAAAAAATTGTCTCACCCGGTATCGTATTTGAATTGCGTATATGCCCGTGTGCGCAACGCTACGCGTACCAATAACAATTCCGTTGCTCCTCGCGGCCAATAAAAATGACTTGGCTAGTCGCTCGTAAAATTAATAAGCGCAATGAACGTTAACGAGGATCATAAATATGATCTCTTATACGCCCTGCTTATTCCCGCGATTAGCATAATAAGTCCTGATCCTGTCTACCTGGTAATTTTAAATTTCGTTACGAAGACGCCGCGGGCGCCACTTTTTTTTTTCAAACCAGGCGTTTTCCGTGCTATCGATACAATATCGATAATGGATATAATTCGATCGTTAGCGAGAGCCGCGCGATCGTTATCGTTACGAGGGTCAAGGCGGGAAATTCGAATTTCAAATTATTCTTACATACCACGGAGACCGTTAATAACGAAATAATTATTGTTAATTAATAACATACATCCACGCGTTCGCTAGCACAGCTCGTACTCCGAATTGTGCTTTTTAATGAAATTTTATATAAATCAATTAAAATGCCAGTTAGCCACTTATTAATTTCACGGTAATAAACGTAAACGATCGACAAAGGGCCCGTAACGATTGGGCCTTGTATCGCCTTTGTCCCTAGTAATTACGTTGTATTTTGTATTTCAGCCGAATACTCTCAACTATGTATCAATTACGTGGGGCACAATGGATTAAAAAGGTCATAGTAGGGGGATCAAGTATAACGAGATTCGCTCACGTGGCTTATTGCCATTTAATTAGCGTGCACTGTCCAGACTCTTTTTTTTGGATCCCTAACGACGCAATAAATTTTCGATAGGATCGTAACGAATTAATAAGTAAAAAAATTTTTTTTATTTTTCAAAAATTATTTTCCTACTTCATGAGCTATAATTTTTTTTTTAATTCATCCCATATACCCCTAAACCAACGATACGTAATTTTTAAAATTTCGAAGAAAGGTCCTAAAAAAATGCTTTTTATTTCTTCCCAGAAACACGTCACAGTTATGCACTCGTTTCCGTATTATCGATTCACCGACTGCGGATGAAATCTTTTTCGAGTACTCGCCGCCAACTATGCGGCCATTACACGTGGACCCTTAAAAAGGGAGCCGAAGCCTCGTTAAAACTTTCAGAGACGGTTCCTTGCAATTTGTAGGATAGTAGACCCGATGCACGTTGCGTGTATATACGTATACACGATATAGAGAACGAATACCTGGGTAGCTGCCACAACGCCGGCAAATTCTGGGAAAGGATCGAGAAAAAGGGAGAGAAAAAAGAAAGGAGGAAAAGAGAAACCTCCTCACATAAATCTAAAGCGTCCTCGAGTTCTTTCTGGGTGGAATGCCCTCTTTTAAAGTTTCCCGCTCTTTTTGGGATACATTTTTTTTTTTTTTTTCAATTTTTATATCCCGTTCGTACTAACTATAATGGGTCTTACCTGTTTCAGGTCCAACGTTATCGTTACGTATTCGTACTGTTCGCCCCGTGCTAACGTCGGACTCTGCCACCATCTCCCTGTATTCGATTCCAGGGCGTTTGTGACGTTGTGCCTCTTTCCTGGATCGGGACTCCTCGCGTCGCAGATTGCGCACCGCAACGATTCCGAAGGCTTGCAAAAAGTTTCAGGACCGTCCTCACCGCAGGTAGCATTCGCATGGATGTCAGCCTTTGCGGCGACGTTGAATATCGACGGGAACAAACCGCCATTTTTTGAACCCCTGTTCATCCCGTATTGTCCCGTCTGACCTGAAGCACATAAATAAGTTCGAAATAATAATTTCGAAAAGTACTAAAAAAAAGGTACTTTCGCAACAAAAAAAAAGTATAACAAAGGATTCAGGTAAAAAAAAAAATTTCCCAAAAAAATGTTTATCGACCAAAAAAAGTCTAATCACCTATATTTCCCCGTATTTTAGTGTTTCGGGTAAATTTGAAGTTTTACCTTAAAGTGACAAATTTCGTCAAAATAAGATAATACGGTAAAGTCAGTCATTTCTTATCGCACAAGTATTTTTACACAAATTCGAAATCCGAGTGTCCTCGGTCCGCCTATTAGCTTATCGAAGCAGTCGTTTGTCGGGGTATCGTCTATTTTTGAAAATACTCAAAATCCCTGTGACGTCATCGGCCAATTTGCCGAAGTACCTTCGGTTGCGTGTCTTACGCAATACACGGTTAATGAGTGGGTGCCGCTGATTAGTATACAGTTAAAGTATCTTATTGTCTGAAGTAGGCAGCGGATCCATGCTACTAGCTACGTACTACTTGCTACTTGTGTTCATGACGAGGACTCGAGACTTCAAGTCATTCTGAGAGTGACTGATGACGACGGAAATAGCCCAGTGCCATCCGTCGGGACGCAGGCACGTGCCTGGGTACGCGAGTGCCCCGTAGCGCAAAACGCACGAAAAATCGAAAACAAATTTTAATATCAAAAAAAAAAAAAAAAAAAATTTTTTCAAAACATTAACGAATGACGATTTTGAAAAAAATACTAAACCTACATACACAATTTGCAATTAATAACGATACTAAAAAATTGAATATTCAAAACGAAAAATTCGATATAAAATTTTAACGCTACAATAATTTTATATACACGTAGAAGAACGCAAGAGTGCGTGTGACTCGATGCCGTTATTAAGTGAGGAAAAAAAAATGATCTGACCGCGGGTGGTATCCGATAAATCGTGGGGTCCCCATAGTAACGGACCCCTTTAGAGCACGTAGGTATACACGAGATCTCGCTTAGTGGAGAATTTTGAGAAAAAAAAAAAAAAAAGACAGGGTAAATGAGTAGCGGGTAAAGATTTTCGTCTTTCGGTATAACGAGGCTGATCCTCGTGGTAAAAAAATTTTTTTCGGTCCTCGTAAATAATGGAGCGCCCTTTCGTTTCACGCTGTTCACGGGACACCATTAAGGGGCACAGGTTGGATCGATGCCATTGAGAATATCCATTGGGACTCCTACTAAGGCCCCACACGATGTTCCCGGGTCTCTTGTACGGTCACCCATCCCTTATAAGGAGGCGCACGACGCGCATCCCTTTAGCTGAAGTACGTTGCCAGTACACCCTTTATACTTGGAATAAAGGTGCATTTGCATAGCACGAGAACAAATTCTTCTGCCATCTCTATGGTAGTTCGGTGTTGTATACTTCGGAGAGGATATAGATATCCCATTTGCGACGGTCCGATTTTGCATTTTTTTTTTTTATAGCCGAGTCAACGCGAGCCCCCCCCCCCCTCCCCCCTCCTTTGGGCCCTATGAGAAACCAGACAAAGGGATGCCCGGACGACGAAAGGCCGCAAGAGACTTTACGCAAGAACTCGTCACGGCTCGTTACCCGCATTACGCATCGGAAGCCATTTGACTATTATTATTATGAAGATTACGTCACAGACATTTGGGTCCAGTCCCTTTCACTCTCAAGATGACTCTTTTTGTGGCCCGCCTCTTGAAGTCAGCATGAAAATCCTCCTTCCTGTTAGACGTCATACGCGTTTCGAAATGGGACTACGAAGTGACGTACGTTCGTTCAGGGTATGTTTACAAAATGCTTTAAGGCCCGTTTGATATGCTCCAAAAGAAAAGGACGTGATACAATGCGAAGCTACGAGTCCAAATTATTTCCACTGGGCTACTCGGGCACTCGATATTAATTTCATAGATGATATTAAATTATTCTATACATGATAGTATTTTTTTTAAATGATTTATTATAATTTTTTTAAATATTAATATCTGCCTCGATCACATACTCGACTGGCCCAATCTATTTCCAGTGTGCATCGAATACGCCCATGCAGGTTGTACACGGTCGAGTGTGAATGAAAGTCATCAATGGGGCTTGTGCGTATGCGCATGTGCAACAGTGTGGATACGAGAACAGCACGATGCACATGCAAATACCGGCAGCCCACTCCTGTCTGCTATGTTAATTGCGAGACAATGCAGCTGCAACGTGTCTGTTGCATCTTTTATAGTTTTGCATGCGGTACACGGCAACCGTTGCTTGGTACAAAATCGTTCACGGCTGTTGATTCAATAGTCATTGACTGGTATCTATTTTGACAGCTGTCACGAGCACGTGGTCGAGACACGTGTTGTTGAATAAAATTTTTGAAATTTCGAGTACTGTCGTATAACCTAAAATACCTTTATTGTAGATATATATATATGGGCCAGTCGAAATCCTCCGTAAGGGACACGTGCCCTTTTAGCTTAGAAGCGTGACGAATTTTGGGCCCGACCATTTTTCCATTACCAAGGAATTCAAAATGGCCGGCGGTACTCGACTTGTACGATTTCACTCAATTGTTATTGTGCCAGCTGTTCGTAACTATAATGGGCACTACTCGAATATAACAATTGGGCCCAATTGCGAATACCCAATGAACACCGTACCTACGGCTTAAACCATGAAGGGCCCTATGGTGCACTACGTCACAGCAATTCCCTCCACTAATCTCTCTTTCAGTGTCAAACTCCAACCATTGGCCGATTGTTTGTTCGTAGGAAAAATCACACTGTCGATTATTTGTGTGGGCACCTTTAAAGTGGCGTCCCGCTGTCCTCGCGCGGCGTCCAAAATTAAAACGCGTCCGTTGTAACTAATGCCCCGAAGCCCTGAAACGTTCGGGCGATTAATTATACGCCAAGAAGTAACGAGCCGGGATATTAATGATATTCCCCATAAAAGTCACCACCTGCAAAGTGTCCACGTTTAACCAATAAGTCCCATTTTATCGGTACTTCAAAAAAAAATCAACATACACATTGATATACAATAATTCAAAAAAAAAAAAAATTTCCAACAAAATTTTTACCCATAATCACCATAACACCCCATGATTAAAAAAAAAATCCTATTTATTTTCACCATGAAATTTTTTTGACAAAACACCATGACTCCCTTGCACCTACATACCGGGTGTCCTTTACGAAACACCCCAGTGCCGGTATACTCAACGCCCAGAGAATCTATGGTGATTGCATTCCTGAGATAATCGTGCTCGGCACCATAGCAGTGCCGTGCAATGCGTGCGACAGCCATGGGGTTATGCAGAGGAGAGCAGCACGTAACGTGAAATCAGCCATCAAGAGAAGAGAAGAGGAGAGCGAGTGAGAGGGAGCAGGGGAAAAAAGAGTGCGTTAAAGATAAAAGAAAAGGGGAGCGAGAGAGAAAGAGAGAGAGAGTGAAATAAAAGAGTGAGAGGTTAACATCGTCAGGGCAAGTGGTTCTCAGGCCGATAAGACGCAGCTCTGGAGTGGCATGAATTTTCCATGGGGGAATTATGGGAAAGCGATAGAGTCTCATGAGTAACACGTGGTTACAAATGGTACCACCACCTACCATATATACAAGACCACAAAAAAAAATACCCAACGATCGGTACTAATCAATTTTTTTAAACAACCCCATAGATTTCTAAGGATTTTTTCACAACGCTTCCACCAGACTCTCTCTTTCTCTCTCTCTCTCTCTCTCTCTCTCTCTCTCTCTCTCTCTCTCTCTCTCTCTCTCTCTCTCTCTCTCTCTCTCTCTCTCTTCAACATCAAGAAAGGCATAGGTCCGAAGATGCTCGAGCCGCAACGGAATCCCGTGTACAGGGTCGACGATCTTGCAAGGACAGCCTTGCGTATGCGCCTTAAGAGACTCGTGGAGAGCAAAATACTCGGAGGGAATAGACATAAGTATGGACAGTGCTATATATATACACATATATTGTAGGCACGAAGATAGTAAACATCTATAGAATATAAAAAAACCAAAAAAAAAAAAATATATATATATATAGCTGTTGCACGACGCTATGCCATTTTGTACGTGCCACGTAACCACGAAGCTTTATTCGCGCTTCAGCCGTCCTGCCGTGTTATTTATCGATGGTTATTGAGCCGGCCGTACACGTGGTTGCTGGCGCCACGTGGCACATACCAAGAGTATACATATATATATACATTATTTCTAAAAGAAAATCCCATAGAGTCATCGATCTGCTGGTATGCGAAAAGCAAGAGAAATAATAATAACGATAATTTTTTTTTTTTCAAAAAAAAAAATTCCCTTACTATTATTTTCTCTTTAATGCCCCCGTAGGCGCACACGTCATACAATATCCACAAACGATTGGTCACAGCTTAATTTAATAATGGGTCCGCTACGATATATCGATTAACCCTTTCCTATTCATTCCCTCTCTTTTTCATCTTCTTCTCTTGGCTTCTCTTTATTGTTCATTCGTCACGAGCAATTCGGCCGATCGACTTGGCGTCTCGAGACTCGCGTAAAAAAAAAGTGTCTTATCTGTCGCGCGCACCGAATCAAGAAAAGCCCCTCCCCCCCCTGATCCTTTTCTTTCTTCCCTCAAATCCTTCGGCTATTTTAATTGTAAACCCGACAAAAAGGTATACGGGCCTTTTCCTTTTGGGCCCGAAGTCGCCGGCCGTAACGACTCGATAGAGAATGACTCGCGCCTTTTTTTCAAGGTGTCAGCCCTGTCAGGTCGCTGACGTCGTGAAAAAGGGTTCGCTAAGAGTGCCTTACGTTGGCAACACTGAGTAAAAAAAAAAGGCTAATAAAGCATACACACAAACTTTCCCATTAGTAAAAACATATAGATATTACGATATAAAAAGATAAAAAATTATCTTGAAAATAAATAGAAAATAAATTGACCCAAAAAATAACACGTGCCGGCTGAGGGGTGTAAGTGCGTAAGGGATGAAAAATAAAAAAAAAAATATCAACCACGCACCACGTGTATACCGAAGCACGAGGGAGGCACGGGCAGGCGTAAATCAAGAGAAAGAGAACCTGCCACGATATAGATTACGTTGATTTAGTGCATAACCGATCTCTCTAATCAATGTTCTTAATTACCAGGCACGAATACCACTGCCTACCATTACCACAGTTCCCTATCTTGGTGCTGCATACAGATAAGCCAAAGGTAGGAAGAGGATCGAGTGTGAGAATTAAGGGTAGGACGAAATGATTTAAAGGATCCATTGGGCAATTAAGGATCTACCCGTAGGCTGACGCGTAATTAGATTGCTAATTATTTTCTTACCTATCCGTATGCTCGTACGTTGCGTATGTACAATTAAAAAAAAAATCTTCCGCGAAGCATATAGAATATTAATGAAAACGCGTAACTTTTTTTTTTTCGTAATATTTTTTTTTCATTTCAATTGATTACTCAATATCGCTCGGTACCGATTTACCTTTTACTTCATTCGTAGGCTCGTCGAGGCTCACGCCTCTTTCTTGCCTTAAATATTTCTACGTGGATCTGCGCAAGGATCGGCACTGAGGTGCGCCGGTCATACAAGGTGAAGGCTGACCGATCGACCGTGAAGAATCCCAGGCCGATTCGCGTTTCGATTACTCGTCGGACGAAGAGAAGGGAGAGGATAAGAAAAGGAACAACTTTTCAAACGTGGGATCATGAAACTAAACTGGTTTTTACGAAGACGAATGGCTGAAGCGAATGCAAATTGTTGGGAAACAAGATGAACAATTTTTTTTTCCCTGTATTTATATTTCACATTCCTCGAGGCATTCGTTAGACTAATTTTGAATTTAAAAAAAAAATCACGATGAATTTGTAGTGCTGAAATACTGAATATTTTAATCAATTATTCAACTGCTACGAAATATATATATATATATATATATATATATATATATACACATATATAGAACTCCGGTAGTGAACACCTGTCAATTCTAATAGACGCATCGACAAGAAGATTTTACCCGATAAGTTGCGTTAACGTTAATTAATACTAAGACGAGCCTTAATTACCACGATCGTATAGCAAGCTGGACGATGAGTGAGTTGAAAAAAAAACAACTAGAAAATCAGAACTGAATAATCGTCCAGTAGACAACAAAAGCGAAACAAAAATGTAAACCCACGTAAAGGCTAACATAACAATTACGCGATGCAGTGAAACCAAAAAAAAAAAAAAAAAAAAAACAAGACACAAAAATAAAGTCATAAAATAATCCTCGCAAAAGCCATAAAAGCAGCTGGAAAAATGAAGCAGGGCAAGACGGGAGGAGAGAGAGCAGAAGAAAAAAAAAAAATTCCAAGTGAAGACGAGCAGAGCAATGTCGACCGTTTGACCATACTAGGTTAGAGCGAGTGGTAAGTCCCAGTTCTAGACAGCCATAAGTAACCATATACCGTATCCTTAAAGCATGAAAAAGTCAAGCGATTCGCTTTAACGCCAGAGTCCTGGTAAAAACTAGTTACCATTGGTAGTGTCCACTTGGAAGGTTGGGAGAATAAAAATATCACCTTACACTGGTAGGTCTGGACCAAAGAAAAAAAAAAGTCAGACACCAACAAAACCCATCGAAATATCCATACCGGATGCAGTTCGGTAAGGTCCTACGAGTTATCGTTAACCGGGTATACGAGTCAACGTCAAGCCGTATCCCCATGGGAGCGACGGTGCAAGTATGATCTAAGTTATAAAATCGCATTACGCAATGCCCCTATAACGCACCGTAAAATTAGTACCAGTTATCCGTACACCGGTTTACGTGCCGATCCGTCGCTCCGATCTATATAGTTACCGATAACCTATAGGCGGGTTTACATGGTACGTCGATCGCACAGTCATCGCGGCTGAAAAACGCTCGAACCGAATGACTGCAAGTATCCGGTGTTTACGTGGGTGACGATCGGTGTCCTGTGGTGTAATAACGGTGTATGACGTCATACAAGCATATCAAAATCGTTACCGGGAACCGATGATACCGACTGGGGTGAAAAAAAAAAAAAACTCGTATATCTATATTAGCATCGGTATATATAAACGGTGCTAAGGGGCAGAGATCGTTAATCACCAGGCCCGGTATTCGCGGCGAAAGGATTACAGGCCCCGTGAAAAAAGGTTCACGATACCCGGAAAGAGATCGGCGATGAGTTAAGGTGCGTTACTATACTCGCGTCTGAGTCACACGTGGTATACAGGTAGGCCAGACACAAATAAATTGGTACCGGTAAAGTCGATGAAAGACCGGTTAAAAAAATTTTGGGACTTACCGTCAAAATTAAAAAATTTAAAAAAAAATAATTTGGTAAACAGTGATAAAATTTTATTCGATAGTCGAACCGTTCCAAGGGTATACGTCAAAATGGTCACTTCCAGTCTGTCGGATTTATTTATGTATTTTAATTGCTATATACATATAGCTATATTAACGGTGGGACTTACACCCACTCTTTAGCTACAGGGGCCTAGTATCTTTTTTTTTTTTTTTTTCGTAGTAGCTTCCCTGCTATATCCGGTTACCGATTGTGCCAGCAAGGGCGGACACTTCCGGTAACGAGTCAACGCGTTCGCGGGACTTATTATACGGCGGACCACGTTTCGTAAACGAGTGTACGTACGCTGAAGCGCACGGGGACGTGTTTAAAACCAGAAGCGTCGCCTTTGACAGGATTACTTGGCGTTTTCCTCGACGTTTACATTAAGGAGTATCGAGGCATTGTTGTGACCGCGCCTTTATTTCGTTCGCGCGACGGACGATATGGGGAAGAGGGGCAGAAGGGGGGGGGGGGGGGGGGGGTTAAGATAAAATCAAATGAAAATCGGCCATCTTGCATATATTCGCAAGGCTTATATATTTATTCGCCTCTAGTGCCAAACCCAAGTTTCCATAAACGGCCGCCAGGAGTCGGCGAGACGACACAAGGCGGATTTGCATAATGCGAGAAAGAGAATTACCAGCGTGAGTATCGTGGTCGTCGCGGCGACAGAGTCTCTTGCGTGCGCGACGTGTAATTTTGGATTAATACGACGAGATAATTCGTACTTCGGCCGCCAGGAGATGCTGGACGACACGAAGATCGTTATCCCGGACGACTTGCATGAAGCGATTAGACGAGAGTGTTGTACGGTGTACGGTTGCTTTTGTCGGAGTATCTGATCGTTTCGTGGAAACGAGGTTTGAGCTTTATTCTTGGTAGGTGACAATTTTTTTTTTTTTTTTTTTTTTTTTTTTTCAGTATCCAAAACGTCTGCTAGTATATATAGTAAGTGGCAAGTAAGTCGCCCTGGCTAGATTTCGCGTACGACCAAATAGCTTCGTGGAAAGGTCGGCTTTGCTTTTGAATTAATATCTCGAGCTAACCACTGGTGGATTGAGTCGCTACTTGCGAACGGATTGAATTGTAACTGATGGGTTATGGCGATAATGATAATAACGATCGGGAGAGTCCGCCGCTATGTGCCGACCGGAAATGAAAGGTAACCCTTGGCAATAATGGCTCAACGTTGGAACCGGACAATGAAGACTCGCCTTTATAAATGGAACAGCAGGAAGGAAATAACGAGCCACGCGCACCTATGTTATATCTTGTCGCTGACGTGCGAACGGGACTTGAAATTTTTTTATCGCCGGTCATGATCCTAATGACTTTACGGTTTTTGATAAGAAAGCTCAGGGAGGCCATGAAAAAAAAAAAATTAGTATAGACAGATGAAAAATTTTTTATCCTATACACCGATACGTGGCTGTAAATGAAATTTTGGAATAAAATCCTAAACGCAGGTTCAAATTTGATTTCTACAAAAATATCCAATCCGGCCTAATTGCAGTGTTCTCATAGCGCGACTGAATGACACTCGAAAAAAGCCCTGCGTTTCCGGGTTTATCGTAGTCAAAGTAACCTACTATCTGCCCCCCCCCCCCTCCCGTCCACTACTCATTCCCAAGCAAGAAAAACTAAAATCGTCCAAACAAGACATACATGCCTCACATGAAAACCCACCCAAAAGCTTCAAACGGAAATAATAAGACAGAATTTCCATAAGGAATTTTGCAGTACGTGCCTACCTAAAGCTGTGTAAGTCGAATGAAATTTTGACGAAAAAAAAAGTGCTAATCACAAAAAGTCATTAAAAAATTTTTTTTTTAATTTCCAAAAAATTACAATCAACCCTATTCCCACCAGCTACACGAGCGCAATGACAAAGGGGCAATACAAGAGTATATGATAAACAATTCTCACATAGAAAAAACGAGTAAATATGCCCAAAAGTGCATTTGCAAGATTTTCAGCAAAAAGTATGATAATTAATTTTTTTCGTGAAATATCAAAAAAAAAAAAGTCACCGCACGATCGCCGTCGAAATTCGGATAAAAATCGGCAGCCCGTCAGGACAGCCGTAAAAATGCATCAAAAGATGCACCGAGTAGCAGGAGTGCGCATCGGTGAGCGGAGGCAAGGTAAAAGATAGGCAGAGAATAAGAAATGGTGCATGGCCGCGTTGTGGCACCGTATAAATAGCCACTAAACCCGTAACCATCCCCGTCGGCGTCACGAGCTCACTGGCTTAAATGCGACAGAGTCATCCCGTGCCTCGTGGTTCTATCTCGGTCTCTCTCGCCCCAACGGGAAGGACGGCGCAACGTGCCCGGTATGAATCACGCGTATTACTATTCCGCCTTAAAGTTCCTTCTTCTGGTACTGCGTGCAAGACGCAGTAGTGCTTTGAGCCGAGGGAGCGTCGCGACGCATCATCCCGGCTCAAGGCAACTCTTACGGGAATATACGACGTACACGTCGTGGTAGGCGGATCTTGTATGAAGAAAAAAAAAAGTTATAAAATTAAAAAAAATTTTTTTTTTACATAACCTCCAAATTCACCCGTGCAGCCATTTCGTACGATTTTCCTTTAAGGGAAATTTTTATTAGTCACTTTTTACTTCCCCCGAGTCGACCACCTCGAGCGGAATCCTCGTTACGCCTTTTCGAACACATAACTGCTCGATAATGAGTAACCCCCGAGAGATTTGTTAGGGCGGTACTCCCTGTGGAAAAAAACGTGGGGATTGCCAAGTGGAATCCGACACGTTCCAGACGAGAAGCTTAACGGCTGCGAAAGAGAGCAAAGCGCCATTATAGATGCATATATATATTATATATCATATACTACATACGCCGATGTATATATATATAGTAGCAGAGTCGATATAGGTATACACCTGTATATCATGAAAGGCTGTACTCCAGAGTGCAGACACCCGTAAAAATATCCTCGTGGCTTCTTCTTTTCATGCTCAGTACGTAAATACCAACTTTACAAGATATGAAATACCTGAGTACATTATATATATATATATATATATATATATATATACACGTTCCATGTACTGGGTGCAAGTATACCTATGGATACCATATATACGTTAAGTCAACAGGGCATAGAGTGGCAGCTGCACGTAAACGTAATATCGAATATCAATACGTGGCATAGGAATAAAGTTATAACGTGGGATTAGTGAATGAAGGATGGAGCAAGAAATAAGGGTTAACTGACTGAAGTGCCACGGGGTTGGTAATAATTCGTTCGGTTCCACAACAAAGTTGTAAGATCCCTTAGGACTTAAACGTTACAGCGATACTACTTTGCACGAGTTATCCAACATAAGGGGCCCCTGTCGTCGTATATAATGCGTCCCTGTAAACAGGGATTACGCGTCGTTAATAGCCGAGCCGACCCGAATCGTGACGATAAATCCCGAAGGATGTTAGAGAGGCGTCGCGTACGCGGCTAATGCCTGTTGAATGAAAAAAAGAAGAAGTTTTCAGTGTCGGCAACGCAAGAAGAAAAAATATTGGTGGAACGGGGTCTGTGAAGTGCAGGGGGTATGAATGGGCCTGAGTGGAAGCGTGACAATGAGAGGCGAGGGTATTTATATAAAAAAAAAAAAAAAAAAAAAAAAAAAAAACTGCAGGACCGGGCCCCCGAGTTCTGTGTTGTCGAGCCGCGGGGACTCACGTATGGAAGCCGCACACGGGGCCTACGATTTTAGGATCGTAAAAGGTCCCAAATGTGGCGGAAGTCTTGCACGCGCGCCGATCGTAAAGATTTGCGCGTAAGGTCCAGCCGCGGGCCGTCACGACGCCTGCGCGTCTGAAAGGCAGGGTGTAAAACACCAATATCGACTTTTATTTCAGGAAGAGAATCGCAGGCGCGTACGAGCTGCCGTGAGGCCCATTCGCGAAGGGCCCATAAACTTTTCACGAAATAACCGAGCGGGCCCCATTTAAATCCGGTGTAAAAATAACGTTACGTTATTTTTTAAAGGGTCGCCGCGCACTTCGGGCACTCTCTGTTTAATCCCTAGAGTGCGGCAAAGTACGTTTTTGATTTTACCACATTTTTTTTTTTTCATCGTTTAACCAAGGCCCAATATTTTTTTCCGAGTCACTGTTTCAATTTTATAATTTTCCGGAAAAAATCTATTGACATATTGTTTCAGCAGATTTACGAGATTTTGAAATGACGATGCTGTTTACTGTTTGAACAAATTTCTAATGGGACCCGTACGTAATTTCATGTACGGTCCCATTTCCCGGCTACACGAGACTATTTCATTCAAGCGTATAAAGACACGTAAGAAACTGTCCGCAGAGGTGACTATTATTAAATGGTCAAAGAACACGTCACAGAAATAAAATGGCCGTGCAAGAAAGTCGAGCATGAATGAACATAAAGGAACCCCATGGCGATGCACGATTCACTCTCTCTCGCAAAGGGTAAGTATCTACCTACGTGGCCAAGTGTATAAACCAAACTATAGCAAAAGTCCATTTCAACGTAGAACGACCGCAGCCCAGTACGCCCATATCGCTAGATACCCAAAAAAATCAAAAACATACCAAATACCATAAAAATAGGACAAACAAATAAATTCAAACCCAAACAAATCAGACTTAAAGAAAACACTTGATTTTACGAAAAAAAAAAAAATATAAATATACACTGAAGAAAAAAAGAATACGCTCACTTTAAAACCATGCATATACACCTTTGCAAAAAAACATTGTATACAATGACACGTGGTACTGTCAGATGCCTCATTGTTTACGACCTGTCAAAAAGGCGCATCGACCACGTGGACCGACTATACCACTCCAAGAGTCCGATAAAGATTAAACAGCCTGACAATAAGACAAGACTGATCAGTCCTAAAGAAACAAAATGGCGTAACAAACGATGAGTTATCCGTACTAGATTAATCAGCGATACACTCAGGGAGCGGAGTGAATGATCGATTCCTTGGAGGTTCGTTCAAAATAGAACAGCCGTTCCTCTCTCTGTTGCTCATCTCTTATGTACACCATGTTATATATATATATATTATACATATATATATAACCAACTCGGCACGTTTTACTACTAGGCAATACGCGCAGGCGTATAATTGGTGGGGACGCTCATTCATTTGCTCAAACGTAGGCGTAGAAGAACGAACGACCGTCCCCTCTCTCTCCCACTCATTTCGAACCCAAATATTCGGTCTCTCTCTCTCTCGGTCTATACCGCCAACCTATAATACCAGCCGCGTCTCCTATATGCTTGCCCGGCAGCCTGGCCAGGCTCGACTAGGCGGCACGTTAATAGTGATGGATCGTCTCTCTCCAATGCCTAGGAGTAAGTAAGGTGCGGATACGTGTGCTCAAGAGGTTTCCCGGAACAATATTTTCGTTTGGTGGTTTTTCGGCATGGACCCCAAAGAAAGGAGGCTGGATGATTAATCGATGGCTAAAGCGACGCCGTGTGACGGGAGGCGGTCTTTTAATTGGTATGAATTTAATTAATGACCATATAGCACCCGTGTACGTAAATTTCGAGTACGTTGTGTATTTAGTAAATTAAAATTTTTACCTAATCTCGGAAATTTTTTTTGGGGATTTTTAACATTTTTATGGATTTTTGCTAATCTCGAGTGCCGCGATTAACGTTATTGTGCTGGGGGGTCATTTTTGATTTTTTTCGATAGGAACGGTCATTGAGATTAATCAATAATCCATCGAGATGATCTTTCTTGGAATTCTTATGGCGATACTACTTCCTAATGACAGGCTCTATTTATTCTAATGCGTACGAGATGCATTTTAACATAGTGCCGCTACTGTTTCGATCTGTGTGTTACTTGGTACAGCTAATATCATTTATGCGATACTTTTATTATTCTTTATGCCACCGTGCGCACTTCGAATACTTGCGAAATAATCTCATTCGCGTTTCGCGACCGTTTTCATTGCTCTTATTTAAATGCCACCGCGGTTGCATGCAAAGTAACGCGCTACCCGTACGTGCCTTGGGTATTAATCGGCAAGTGCTGTTCGCGAATATATATGTATATGTCCATATGTTATAGTCAGCACGCGAGTCGATCTGACGGGTTACGAAGTTAATGAAACGAATATAAGGAATGTTTTGAAGAAGAAAAATTGGTGTTGAAAAATGAATAGAAAGAAAAAATTTTTTATTTTCAATTGTACATTATTTTGTGAAAATAGGTATTTTTCATTTTTTTATGCCTGGACAATTTTTTCGTAATTTGGTATTACTTTTTGGATTACTGTACGACAGTGGCCGTTTGGTGGATTTTATTTCGGCATCAGGATTCGTTCGATTCGCCCACGCAGGATCCGGAATATGGTATTTGTTCAGACTCTAAGCTTGTTTATCACTTTGTCCGATAGGTGAGCGGCGTATAACACGTGTACGAGCTATGGGGGCTACTGTAGGGATACTTGGGAATTGCATGGGGCTATTCATGGGGTTAATTCGCGGCGTTAAAAAGTTTACTGGCTAAACGGTTCGTTAATTGCCTCGTAAACGGGTTCGACCGATGAGCCGTCGGAAGGTACATTCCATATATTGTACAGCTGGAAGTCTTATGAAGTGGTTGGGTAAAATACATTCATTTCTGATTGGTGCACGTTTTCTATTATTTTTTCGAAGTTCAATAAATTTTTAGTAAACACGTTTGACGTGTCCTTTTTTTTTCTCTTGTGGCAGAGGAACAAGGGGTAACCTGACCGGAAATGGATGAGACAAGGGAGGGATGATGCTGGACCGTTTCACGGCAAACTGGAGTAAATTTAAGAAAAAAAAGTATTCTTGGTTATATATGAAATTTATCTTGAGAAAAATCAAAATGTGACTCCTTGAAGTTAGTTCTTTAATAACATAAAGCCCTTCAAGGAGTCGTATTCTGCAATTTTACCCTGATTTTAAATTAATTTTTTTCCTTTTTTAATAAATATTTTCTATGACGTAGCAGTTTAGACGGATACCGTATACTGATTTTTTGAGCGAAAGCAATGTTTCCATGGATAATGTTAAAAAGTGTTTGTTTTTGTAAAGGCGCTACTTTTCAAAAGACAAGTCGTTCACAGTCACAGAATCATTCTACGATGAGAAGGATGCATCCGCTTTGGTTGCCGCTAAATATAAAGTGTGAGCGGGTCGCCTTGGGACGGATGTCACTAGCTTGATATTACCAAGAGAAAGACCCTAATACTTAGTCAAACAAGTGACAGTTTAACTGCCACATAGAGAAATTTAAAATATAATAGAATCTAAGAGAAATTTATTCAATGAAATTCCTCTCGATTTAGCGATTGGTCGTAAAGAAGAATGTCCTTTCTTAAATAAAAATACACTGTCCAGGACGAGACTGGATATCTAGTTAGTTCGAAACCGGACGCTTTAATCTGACATGGAAATCTGAACGGACTTCGATACGAAGTCAAAGAGAAAAAGTACCGGTGACGAAGATAAAGAAAAGAATAGGGGAAAGAGAAGGAAGAAAAAGAAACGGTTTTAAGAAAAAACTTAGGTTATGTACCTTGTTTGATGCCATGTTTAAATCCCCGACCTGCGAGGACTGGACTGTTGCATTTCCATAGGAGACAAATCAGCAGAAGGGAGAGCAGCGTCCCGACGCCTTTATGAAGACGTCTTGATGCCATGGTCTTCTATTCACTGTCACTCATTTATATACACTGCACTAATTCACTGTACGATGTTCATGCTGGATATTACGTCGGATCAGAAGGTTCGCGACAACGAACTTTTTTGTGTCATTTTGCACTGTTGACAAATCCTTGGATACTGTTTTCGTTATTGTACCGAACACCATGGAAATTTATAGCAGCCTCATTCGGTTTGTTTATGATTTCACGGGAATACCTCAAGGCATTTTTATTTCGTCTCGCTACGATTAGACACGAAACCTTTGTCTTCGTTCACGATCTTTTGTAAACACAATTTTTGCGTATGAGAATGTCTGGCAATTCTTAGTAAATTTAAATCCTCAAAGCACAGAACGAAATAATTTTTCGTCTTCAGAATCGTCCAGACACTTGGTAAACAATATCAAAATACACTGCGTACTAAGCACCGTTTGAAAAGTCCTTTGAAATCGTCGCAACGTACAAACACGTGTACCAACGTAACACGAGACAAGGTAACCACGATGATATCAATCCGAAAGAATTAAACAAACATATCAAACGTGCCTGCTGTTGCTATTAAGTCCATTCACAACTGTGTCCAAGAGATCAAACGATAATTGTGTCTTGTCGTTCACTTCGGATAAACAAACAGAAAAGCCGGTTCACAATAACATCCTACGTGTTCTTCGTAGAGGAATTTCGTGCCTTGAGGTATCTTGCTCACGCATTTTCGACAACGGGAATAAACGATAAAAAGCAACGAGTATGCAAGAACAAAAAATCGTAATGACAACAAAAATATTCGGTGTTGAAAACTCGCGCACGAAAGTGAGCCGCACCGTGTAAACGCCGCGAGCAAACTAAACCGAACTCCCAGCTTCGGTGCTACTTGGAGTCTCGAGACTTGTATCCGGCCACTACCACCACCACCATAACCAACACCACTGCGAACATCATCATCTACCCCTTGGCTGCCAGGTAGACGAACTACCTAAGCAAATGAGCAATGAGCTTACCATCGCATCAGCCGTCCAGGTCCGCACTATAGGACTTGTATTGTTTTCACGGTCGGCAAGTCCCAGACTTACGCTTTATGGCTCTTGCACATTTCGGAGACTTTTCAGGTTTGGCCCACGTGGTGTATTGGAGCTGGAAGCGAACTTGTACAGTCTTGTCATAGGATTTGTTGTATGGTAAATAACATGGACATTTTAAGGATTTATTTTTATACGAGTTAAGCAGGTTTTATTACAGAGTTATTTTGTAGGCAGCTGGTTGGTTGAACAATGAGTTGTCAAATGGATGGACGTGGTAATAATGGATCCTGGATTTGTTTTTAATAAGGAAGTGTGTCTGTACTGTATCGAGAGAACGATAGGGATATATGGATTAATAGGATTCAATAATGTTGACAATTAATCTTATATGCTTCAGATTGATTATTGTAATTGTTTAATCACTAATGTCAATTCGTAATAAGGACATTTTTTCATAAATTGTCAATAATAATTGTACGTGCATTGGCTTTCCCTTTTAAAAGTTGATTTTCATCTATTTAGCATGTCTATGACATTTATGATTACTCTTTTACTTTCTTCTTCTTTTTTTATAACTCAAATGAAAAATGTTACAAAGAATTCACAGCTCTATTTATTTAGCTGTATAATTGTGAATCTAAGTAAATAATAATGACAACGTACATAACCCTATCAGTAGTCTTTTATCAATGCTCCAATGTGAAGCAGGCTTTATGGTATTTCCCCAGTACAGTTTACTACGTTATCTTTAGCAACCGCCCATCATACTCATTCACTTTTTGGACACTGTAACATCATTTACCGACGGCCACACTGATGCCTCTTATGGTAACCGTTGAAAAAAGGACTAAATTCTTTTTAAATTGCCAAGTAATACACGATAAGGAATCACCGGAAGTTTAAATAATTATTAAATGACCATTAAATTATAATTAAGTATCAGAAACAACAATAATATAAAAGATTAGCGAAGACGTCATAGGAAATTTTGAAAATACAATTAAAATGATGAACTAGTGCCAGATCATAAAATAAACAGATACGTAGTGATTTATGAACTTGGCATTAATAATATGATTTCAATTCTTTCTCTTAGAGGAATTCACAGCACTCCTGTAAATGGCACAGTTTTTTACACGTAAGTGCTCAGGGAGAAATCAAAAATTTTGGTTGCTCAACGAGATAAAGAAGTTCCAAGCACTCAAATATAAATTGTAACAAATATAAAATGTAAATAAATTTCTTTGCCGCTAATCACAAAATTATATTGTGTTGTCGAAAACATTTAAAAGTATACAAATTTATCTTAGAAGTCCTTTTTTTTAATTTGCCTGTACTGGGCGCCAGACTCGACTGACTCTCTTGATCAATTGGGTAGGTAATAATGAAACGTTAGACAAAAAATTTTTCAACATTTTTTTACTAAAGAAACATGTCTCAGTAACGAACACACACGGACAAATCAGTGGTAGAACTAAATCATACAAGATTAGGTATTTCGCTATGAATTTTTTTTCACTTTTCATTTCTTATCCTCACTCGCCTCTAGAAGGTTACAATGCTTTGGTTACCTTTTTTTTTCTGTTTTTACGGTATATAGGATATTAATGGATATAATTAGTATTTCCTTTTTCTCTTTCTCTTTCAACTTCATTTCGTCAATACTCAATTTTACGAAGCGGCTCGAAACTCGTTTTTTCCTTCCATCAAGTTCGGATGATTGTTTTTCTTTTTTGTAACAATGATTTCACAAAGATCATCGAAACTCTGTTCGATCTTATATTTTCCGATGAATTTCACACTGGACAGTAATTCGCATGGTACTTCGTACATAACGGTACATCGCGCTCGACAATCATCCGACTATTGCTTTTTATTTATCTACAGAGCAATTCACCCGAGAGCGTGTCACGTGTTATATATTGTATAAATGAATTATATAAACATTACATAAAAAAGTCATGACCCATCAGCAACGGTAACACCGATAACGAAATCTTATTTATAGAATTTTGAAAAAATTTTTTTAATAATAATCCAAAAACGTTGGTCGCTAATCACTGTATTTTTTATTGGATACAGATTTCCACGGGTGTCTTATTCAGAAATAAATTTTTCATAACCCATAATAGTGACAGGCTTTCTGATGCATTCCTGATGACAGTGTCTATATATGTTATTGTTACACGTGATATGCAAAGACAGGCATTGATATGGCAAATAGATAACGTTACGATACGTATTTCTCAATCTTATCAATTTCATTCTGTTTATCCGACAACAATATCCCTTTTCGATAATGCATATTTCTTTTAGATTATTTTTTTCTTCGTTCAGTCATATGTTAATGTACAGTGAGTCCAGTACCTCGTCCAATGATAAATGCCATCAGGTCGATGAATGATTTTGCGTTAGGATTGCACGACCCTTAATCACTATACCTCACCCGTTCGGACCAATAATAATCACATCTTGCTTCGGCTCGAAGGCGGGAAATTTGAATGGAGTCCAGTTACTTTTAAGAATTATTAATAATCTTTTAATTCCTCCTCAATGAAAGACAAGTGTGATTTTTATCGTCAGATCCTTATCATTTCGCGTGTATACAGTGTTCGTTATCATTCTTTGTATTGAGTCGTCAACAAGCTTCTCATAGTCATTTTGATATTTCATTCGTCTCCAAAGATTTTTTTTCTTACGCAGATCCGATCGATCCATCCTTAATCGATACTAGCCTCTAAAAGCTTAAATAATCGACACCGAAAGCAATTTATATTCGTAAAGATTAACGAGCCTCGGCCACGATACGTTCTTCTGCAATTTTCATTTCCGTCATATTTAACGTTACTCGGATGGTAAAGTAGATCGAAGATTGAATAATTTGACAGTGTTATCGATTATTTTATAAATGCACAATTGTCATTCGAGTGTTGATTATTTAGTTAAATAAAATAACCCACCGGTCCACGAGGCTGCGGAATTAATTAAATTTTCTTTATACCAAGCTGTGATGTCACTGTGTATAAGTTTGCGTAATGCCAATCAACGAGTTAACAGCTGAATTAACTATCTCGTACCTTAACTACAGATAGAGGATCTTGGTCTCTTATTCGTTTTTTTTTTTTCCCCCACGTAAATCATCCGGCATATTTTGTCACCTATTTTCACGCACGAGATACGTTATTTTCATTAGAATCATTAGTCGACAGTCATACTCGTACGAGTATACACTATCCTCTCTCCTTTTCTTCTCTATCTCTCTCGCTCTCATTAATCTGAATATCAATAATCGAGGATAACGAATCCGTCGCAGAGTGACTAATCATTAAACTATATAGCGTATGCACGTATGTAATTATGTATGCAGGTATGTACGCACGTATGTAAATATATAGTATACAATAAGAATAATTATTACAATCATATGTAATCATAGTAGTAAAAGTAAAAACAGTATGAAAATTATTGTATTGTTTCCCATTACTTATTGTTTACATCAATGCCACGGTTACGTCATTAGCGACAAGTAATTTTGAGATTTCCTGCAGGCGGATTCAATGATTTATACATTTTTCGATCACTCGAGGGGCAATTCGAAAAAATGGAAATAATGAGAAAAAAAGTTATTCATCGTAACACTGAATTTTTTGTGCGTATTTTCACTTTGCTTTTCGTCGTCGATGATGAAAAAAATGATTACGTTGGGTGAAAAAGCAGAAATCATTCTCAAAGCTACCATAGGTAATGAGGAAACGCGTGGACATTTTCTTATAGGTAATATGTATAGTATGAATATCGTAAACTTATACGACTTTGTTTACACGTACGATGATCTCTAGGATGACAGTTCATCATGATTTTTTTTTCTCGAAATTACAAGTACTAGAATGACGTGAGCACCTATATACGTATTCGATAGCCGAAATACAAAAAAAATTTATTAATTTGACCCGCGTATGTAATTTTTTTACGATAAGGTCATTGTACATTATGGAAAGTTTCAATGATTTTTTTTGTCACTGTTTCGTACTTGACGCATCGTTTTTTTTTTCGTCAAATTTAATAAAATTTTTTTGTAGTAGGCTCAAGTAATACGTTTTCGTCGTCGACATGATGAATATTTAATTAACGTGCAAATGACATTTGGTTTTTGTGATTTTCTCATTAATCATTCGATCTGATGATCTTTGAGGGCACGGAGTATCGATTTTTCAAATTTTGTGCCTACGATCATTTGATGATTAGGTGTTACTCTTTGTAGTAGGAGGAATGTAGGTGCATATCTATTTTTCGATCAATCATTCGATTAATCGTTCGATTAATCGTTCGATTAATCGTTCGATCTGATGATCATTAAGGGCACGGAGTATCGATTTTTGAATTTTTGTGCCTATGATCATTTGATGATTAGGTGTTACTCTCTGTAGTAGGAGGAATATAGGTGCATATGTATTGTTCGATTAATCGTTCGATTAATCGTTCGATTCATCATTCGATCTGATGATCTTCAGGGGCACGGAGTATCGATTTTTCAATTTTTGTGCCTACGATCATTTGATGATTAGGTGTTACTCTTTGTAGTAGGAGGAATGTAGGTGCATATCTATTTTTCGATCAATCATTCGATTAATCGTTCGATTAATCGTTCGATTAATCGTTCGATCTGATGATCATTAAGGGCACGGAGTATCGATTTTTGAATTTTTGTGCCTATGATCATTTGATGATTAGGTGTTACTCTCTGTAGTAGGAGGAATATAGGTGCATATGTATTGTTCGATTAATCGTTCGATTAATCGTTCGATTCATCATTCGATCTGATGATCTTCAGGGGCACGGAGTATCGATTTTTCAATTTTTGTGCCTACGATCATTTGATGATTAGGTGTTACTCTTTGTAGTAGGAGGAATGTAGGTGCATATCTATTTTTCGATCAATCATTCGATTAATCGTTCGATTAATCGTTCGATTAATCGTTCGATCTGATGATCATTAAGGGCACGGAGTATCGATTTTTGAATTTTTGTGCCTATGATCATTTGATGATTAGGTGTTACTCTCTGTAGTAGGAGGAATATAGGTGCATATGTATTGTTCGATTAATCGTTCGATTAATCGTTCGATTCATCATTCGATCTGATGATCTTCAGGGGCACGGAGTATCGATTTTTCAATTTTTGTGCCTATGATCATTTGGTGATTAGGTGTTACTCTCTGTAGTGGGAGGAATGTAGGTGCATAATGTTCGATCAATAGGATCAAATAATTCCGATGACTAATCCTGACATCGTGCCACTTTGGCTATTATAATTTTTCGATGACTTGAGTGAATTTTTATAAATGATAATAATATTAGCACGCGTCTTTCGCCATGGATCTGATTACTGTTTGATCATTCATCGTTTGATCATTCGCATGCGATCATTTTTATTTGTCATTCGTTTTGTCATTTTCATTTCGTGCAAGGAATGCACTTCGGATGTACAGTGCTCGAGTTTAGTGTTTTTATTCCGAAAAATTGTCAAAATTAATTATAGTGATACTTTTATATTATAACGTGATAACCACCTTTGCTGACACTTTTTAAATCATTTTGCCTTATTTTTTTTTTATCAATGAAAGTTCAACGTACGTACTCTTTTCTTTTCCAATGCGATTTTAACAGGCGACACCCTTTTTTTTCCTCCTATTTTTACTCAACGCATTTGCAATCGCATTCTTTCTTTTTTTTAAATTTATTTACACGGAGAATCTCGCTCGCATAAATTCTCTTCTCTACGCACTAACGCAATCATCATTACAGTCGACTCTCGCTATAAACGCGTTCCGTATATTCTCGCTTCCCCTGAGCTCCCTAAGCTACCGCGCTGAGAGGGGAAGGCTTCTCCCACTTATCCACGCATCCCAGTGGTTTCGGGACTCTCCGTAATCACGCTACCTATCGTATTTGAAAACCCCGCTTATGCGATTATACAGAGAGTCGACTATACAAGTCTAAAGCGTCGCTCTGGAAATTTACATTATCTTTCCCGGTTATTATTCGTCACAATTGACCAGCCCACGAAGATTACCTTGTTTTCGGCAACGAGTGTAAACAATGCGTTATATCGAACGAAGTATATCGCCTGGTTGCCACGTGGAAAAAAAGTCTCCTGATATCCTTTTACTTTTTCAAAAGAAAAAGAGTAGTGAAAAGTGGTATTAAAAAAAATGGTCAGGCAGCCATCGTGTAAATTCATTCGTTAACATCAGTCTACTGTATATCATGCGGAAGCGTTACAATTTTTTTGGAAAATTAAAAAAAAAAAGTCAAAAATTGATATGACCACGTGTATGTCACGTCTCTTGGGATATGTCCTAGGCAGTTTTTTCATCAATGCTTCAATGTGATACAGGCTTTATGGTATTTCCAGTACAGTTCACTACATTACCTCTACCGCTGGCGTATTATCCACAGTTTGTATACTACAAACTGTTTTACCGACCGCCATGACGAATGGCTCTTATGGTAAGTCACGATAATTTTAATCTGGATTGCATCGCGCAAAACGACCGACTCAAATTTACAAGAAAAATTCAAAGACTCGAGCGCGTCGCGTTTATTGCTAACGTAATTGACAGGAAATTCACTCGAAACGCCACTTGGGAAACGTTTATGCGTACAGAGAAGAGCTCTGGACACAGTATAAAAAAAAAAATAAAAATAATTTAATTATATTCGAATATCGTCCCACGAAATACGAACACCAACACGAAGCATTTACAAGAAACTTAATCTATAAAGCACAGATACAGCGAGCGACGCGTAGGTACTTGGAATGTCTTTTGGAAGTAAATAATTCTTTTGAAATAATACATTCTTCCCGCCATTAATAAATACTACTTGAAACGCATCAAAGCGACGCCAGTCAATCGACCAATATATTTTTAAAGGGTCTCGCGAACGTTATTAATACCAATTACTAGGTATACAAAATACCAAACACTGGCCTAATCAGCCAGTCAGCCAACCCTCCGGGAAATATAAGCCAAAGTAACGATTTTAAGCTTGAGACGTCATGCTGTCTGGCTTTATTGTCGGTGAAGTTTGCGCATGCGCCCTATTACGAATTAACGCATGCTCGCAATTTTTCATGCGTAACTAGTTTCGCCAATCGCGAATCCAGTACCTACTCGCAGACGCTGCATCGTGATAAATCCTACGTAAATCCTTGCAAAAGTCAAGCCTTCTCATACGCATTACATACTCGTATTACCATTGACCCCTAATCGCTATACGTACTAATCCCTAAAACTCCGAGTAATATAAATTATTTTCATTTCGTCAGAGTGGAAACTCCCGGTCGCGATCGGCCATCCAATTTCCTATAATTCACAGATCGGCCATCTTCGATCGGACGGGGTCCCGGTGCATTTCTTTCGCAGATAATGAATTTTATCATTACTGTTATTCAATAAATAAATATAAATAATCTCACGCGATGATCTTTGACATTAGTCCCTTAACGTCTTATCTATTGCCTAAGCACAGGGTTGGCTTTGCCTCGTCCCTGATCCACCCTTCGTGGCCTCAACGCATTTTACCCCTAACTTTCCCCCCTTTTTCCTACTCTTTTTTTTCACTTAGCACATGGCAGTTTCGATGCTAGCTTCAGTGTGTCCAAATTCCGGCCGACGGATTTTCGGATTTTATCTAAATTCTCCTTTCATCCCCCAGCCATCCTTATCTCTCACTCTCGTTAAAATACAATTTAAAAAAAATCGCAAATCTCAAACACCAAGCTCACACTGTATACAAACAATTCAAATCGCCCGCCACTTTCCAAACTCTCACAACTTCACGTCCCTCGGCCATGCACTCTGACTATTCTTTCCTTCCATCCCCCTAATTATCATCTATCACCCTCAATTCTCTCTAACAATAATCTTAATTTAGCCACCTTTTATTTGGATTCTTAAACTTGTCATTTTTTTTTACATTTTGAAAATAGCTTTACTATACTCGCCCAACGTTGCGAAAGAATTTCATGCTACGTGATACAATCGTCTATGTTCAAAATTTTCGAACGTCTCAAATTGTTCTATCAATCCTGCCACCGCAATATTTAATTTTTCATACCAATTCTCATTGACCCTTCTCATCGCTCACAGATCTCTTTCAAATACTCATGCAAGATGATAACGAGACACTTATGACCTTGAACTCGCAATTATTCCCATATAACAATATCTCAATTGGCAATACCGATAGAATCGATGATAATTCGCATACGGAACACTTTTTCATATGCATAAAATTGTGCATATGAAAAAAAAATTTAATTTTCGAAATCGCCATGACGTTAATGTCTGCTAGTTTCTCTTTTTTTTCATTCTTTATGTTTATCCAGTTCGCATAATTTTATCTTTTTGGTTATGTTGTTATTATTGTTGTTGTTGTTGTTATTATTATATATATATAACATTCGCATCACGCATTCGAATCATCCTAGCACGCACACTCAATCGTCAATTATAATAGCAATCATTCAACTATAGCAAATCCTAACCTTACAATTTCTACTATGAATTTAATCGCTTTAATTAACTACGAAGACGGCACAAAGCTGAACGGCTAGTGGTACATACAAATATTTTACAAAGTACGCTGTAGCGACGCTCGTCGCACTCACGCGTGCTCTCTCTCTCTTTCTCCCTCTTTAATAAAGATATTTGAAAAGCGATCATATTCCCGCCAATCGATCAGCAGCCGTCTTTATAATAAGTAAAGATACGACGCGTGCGGAAATTCGGAATCGGTAAACCAATACTGAGTATGTATGTTTAATTGAATTGATTTACAATGAGAGAAGAAAATAATTTTTTTGTTAATGTAAAATCGAGCGTTCGTGAACAAGTACAGCTATAGTTTTTATGTATGGCTTTTTTAAAATCTTATTCGTTATCGAGCTCGAATAATTCTTTATAGTCTTATAGCTTTGTCTTAGGATTTCAGCTTTTTTTTTAATTTCACCTACTACATCTTATTTGGTATATGCGCATGCGCGTCCGCATTCGACTGGTTATCTAATTTTTCACGGAATACATCAAACACTTGGCTTACGTCACTATGGCTACGCAACCAATTAGATACACGTTGTCGATAACGGATGAACGGATGTGACTTCATTTTATTTTGTATTTTGACTGTCATTCACTTTTTTTTTTTTTTTTTTTTTGAAATTGTTCTATGCACCTCGTTCACGCATGTTAATCCTCTTTTCCATATCGCAGGATGGTATTTCATTTTTAAAAAAATTTAATTTTTTTTTACGTCAAAAAAGCTATTCGTGAATTTTCGATTTTACATCGTTTCCGCCATTTTCGCTCAATTTCGATAATCCTCTTGTATATATAGTTTCTGTATATGCATATGTGCACGTATATGTTTTCTTGTCTACTGGCGGAAATTTCTCCATTTTTTTTTACTGTTTCAAATTTCGCGCGTTTCGGCCGTCATTAGTGTCCTAGCTTAAATCGTGGTGACATGTTAATTTTGAAAATTCGATATTTTCAGGATTTATTTGTTTCAGAAAGATTTCACGGAATTATTGGATCACGTGATATATTTCTGAGCATTATGTACTTTTTGTGTTTCTTTCTTTGAGTTTTCTCGACCTTATCCACACGTGTGTAAAATCTGATCTTTTTTATTATTATTGTCGATTTTCCTAATTGCGTAGGAAAATCATAGTATTTTTTTTTTCACTGCTAATTGATATGCCATTTCGTTATTAGAAAAAAAAAAAAGTGACAAGTTACTTATAATTAACGCATCAAGTCATTACGCTCGCATAACGTCACGTGATGTTTTTGGATTCTGGATTAAAGCGAAGATGTTCAGGGGCGGATATGACGAACTTTTTTTTTTCGCCATTTAGGTTTGGGCGGTGAGGGCACCACCGCTCTTTTTCACCCTGCGGGCTCTGGTCCAGGCCTGCCTCTGAAACCAGGAAAAAAAACATACTGAATGGAAAGATTATACAAAAAAAAGTTTCTATCAATTATTTTGATTAATTTAACTTTGAAATTCTCAGGTCACTTTTTGACATTCTAATGAGTATTTTTCATTTTATTCATATTTCTTAACTGACTGTGCCATTGTAAATTCAAAAAGGTTGATTATGATTAATTTAAATGTTGTTGCTGTTTATATTTTTTTTAAATTAATATTCTTCTCGGTACTTACCTACACAAACCATTCGTCCTTTTGGCTGGAGGAGATGTCACTGCGGAAAAACAAGCGTAAAAATAAAATCGTAAAGAATTAAGAAAACGTCCCTTGAGTTAAAGAACAGCGTATATGAACAGGTAGTTTCACTTAAGAATTCCTCCTCGGTATAAAATCACCATGATATAAATATACCCAGAGTTAGTTATACATAAATAAAATCCAAAATGAATTTTTTCGTCAATATCAAAAAGTCACAACGAATTTCCACCCATTTCAAAATATACAGCAGTATACCAGGCAGGTTCCAGTAATTTTTGTTTTTCAAAATCGCTAATTATTTTTTCTACAAAAATGTTCTCTAGCCATTTACAAGACTTTGCTAATTAATTATAATTTTTAATTAATTTGTTATTATTACCTGTCCGAACCGTGGCTCCTCACTTTACCTGGCAGTAGAGGCGGACCCGGGCCGCGCTGTGCCCGTGCCTGAGGCCCGCAGGGTGCAGCCAGTTTCCCGGCCGCGGAAGGGTTGTGGCCCCCGTAATTCCCATGTTCCCTATGGTCCCCATGGGTCCGAGTGTCCCCGAAATCCCCGTGCTGCCCTTTAGGGTTGTCATCCCCATTGGCATCCCTGCGCTCGCTCCGTTCGATCCGTACATCTGTTGCACTGGAACACCGTCAGGCACATCAGTCCCGCCACACCACCCTTAAACCTTATAAGAACTGAAGCTTCCTCAACCCCTGATACCTTATCACTAACTGATAAAGATAAAGACAACAAAGTTCAGTGCGATATACTTCCTCAACCCCTGATACCTTATCACTAACTGATAATGATAAAGACAACAAAGTTCAGTGCGATATACTGATATCACTAATAATAATAAATTATTTAATTAAGAAAACTTTATTCCCCTTATTAAAAATATCGTTCAACAGGAAAAATTCAAATTCACTGGTGAATATGACGTGACCAATTTTTTGATAAACATTAGGCCTAAAGTATTTTGAAAATTGTACTCGGTAATTACTAATCGATACTACGTATATTTCTTTATATAACTCATGCATGAAAAGTGCTACTTCTCGTAGTTCCAAAGTCTGGCGTAAGTGGCGCTGTGTTACTAAGTAAAGTTGGGCGCAAATCCGCCCAATTTTACTTTATCGCACTAGTGCCTTCATCCGCGCGCTGTCGTTACACGCATTCACTTTGCAGGCATGAAAAGTAGCACTTCTCAGGCATGCGTTACAAAAAATATGCGATACTGGTGCAATAAAGCGAACATTACACGCAGGTCGTGAAGTTTGTCACACTCGCCGCACTCGTACCACGAGCAGCACTCGCTTTCGGCTCGTGCCGCTGTGTTACTTGTGCGGCTCGTGCGACCAACTTCACCGCCTGCTTATAAAGTTCGCTTTTTCGCACTCGTATCGCAAAATACTGTTACATGACTGTTTCACCGTCTGGTATCACAACGATACTCTTATCACTCAAACGTTATTCGTATTATCACGGTGTAGAAATTTTTTTAAAAAACATGCAAAGTCACTATGTAAATTCAATGTACACAAAAGTTATCAACTGTTAACAGAAATTCTATTGCAAAATCAAAATTTCATAGGCTTCATCAGCGAAGTCCACAAGTTATTTACTGAGCTGGTAATAAGTCCTGCCATCCGAATTTTCAAAAAAAATCATATACATGGCCAACCTATTGTGACAAATTTTTATGAAATTTTCGAAAGTGCAACTCGTATCGCAAAGTACTGGTACATGACTGGTAAGTATATATCACAGCGATACTCTTATCACTCAAATGTTATTCCTATAATCACGGTATAGACATTTTTTTTAAAAAACATGCAAAGTCACTATGTAAATTCAATGTACACTCAAGTTATCAACTGTTAACAGAAATTCTATTGCAAAATCAAAATTTCATAGGCTTCATCAGCGAAGTCCACACGTTATTTTCTGAACTTGTAATAAGTCTTGCCACCCGAATTTTCAAAAAAATCATATACATGGCCAACCTATTGTAACAAATTTTTATGAAATTTTCGAAAGTGCAACCACCAGTCCCAACTATGCACGATCAAAGTGACAGATGACAGCTGTCAAATCTGTCACAAAAAAAGTCAAACTGAATCGTCCTGTAGCCCTAGAACAAAGTGCCACCTAGAACCCATATTTATAAGTTCTTCGTCTCAAAAATAATTTTCAGTCGTCCCATAGCATGTATTAAGATTACTGGTCTATGGTCTTTGGACCATGTATCATCTCAAGCAATGACTAACATAAGAATAGGGCCTAGGTATAGGCTATACGAATAGAGAGATGTGGGTCAAATGGATTTGTCAGAAAGAAGAGCTTTAAGGCGGCTTTTCAAAATAGAGTAAGAGACATCGTGCCAAGAGTAGAAAGTAGCAAAGATGGGCCATAGAGCTTTGTATTAAATCCAACGATAAAAGAGCCCCGAGCCTTTGACAAATCCTATACGCGTACGACATTCTCTTGAAGTCTCTTTCTCATCTTCTTTTTCCCCTTTTGGTATTATTTAAATAAATTTTTTTCAAAGATCATTCAACATTTTTACTCCCGTCAAGTGACTGTAATAAAATTTTGCATAATCTTTATCCTATATTTCTGCACCCACGCTTCTCACTTGCAGGGCTATCGAATTTCGTGGGCTATGCAGGAAATAAGGGATACATCGAATATCCTGGAAATAGCGAGAAGTCTGGATAGCATGGAAAAGTCTGGCATGTTTACGAGGTCTGCGCCCTGTCGGGTTGGTATCGGACGGTAAATATAAGGAAACACGACGCCAATGGTGGCCCGATGAAAATGTCGTGATTCATGTGGACGTTTAATAGGCAGTAACTTTGTTTTACAAAAGGAACCAAATTTTTATACGTCGTACATAACTTATCTATTAATTATAATTTCTGGATGCTGCTCACAGTTATTATTTCTTCATACTGTTCAATGCTGTTTACCAGCAACCAGCATTTCCTAGACACTATCGGATTCCCTAGGAAAATGTATATCGCGTTCTTTTTTCTATCAATAAAATTCACGTTTATCCACTCGTTTTTCCGCCAAATTCATTTTTTATTTTCTTTCACCGAATTTTTCGGCTCGAGTCCGCCTCATTTTTATGAGTCGGAAATCCAAAGTGAATAAAGGTTACAATACCTATATACGTATGTACATAGGCGTATATGTATATCTGTATATTTACTTATAACGTGTGCAAAGTAGAAGTAGGCATACTCTACATTTGTTTGTAACGTCTAAGAACTATAGGTTCAATATCCTTATAACGAATATTCAAGTAATTCCGTGTTTGGTTTCAACCGTAATATCTCGAGATGACGGGAAATGTCAAATTCGACTCATTGGCCATCTCACCGCTTATCTCTGACGCTACCAGTAGAACAAATATCCAAATCTTCGCGATTCACGAATAGCCGGATAACCGGCGAGCAGAAGAAGGAAAAAAAGAACAGTTGCACAGAAACATTGAAAATTCTAACTAAGAAAAAATGCTTCTTGCGAAAGTTCGAAACAGTAGATAATAAAACAGACCCCCTGGCGGCATTTTCCGAAACTAGGCCAAGGCATTGAACAGCGCCACCTAGAGGAATCTCCCGAACCAGCTTGGACCATGAAAATCAACTAATTGACAATCTCCCTACTCATCTCCGGTATGCATACTAATTTATTTGGAGGCCTCTAACAGAGTCTTCGACCTCGCTAGGCGTCTGTCTGTGCAAACTACTTTGGCTGGAAACAATAATCAAGACTATTTGAGTATCTGCGTCAATGATTAAGGGTACGTGAATATCCGGAACGATGAAATCTCCCGTGGAAATATTGCTAACTGCCACCTGGAAAATTCGAGGGAATAAGCCGAAAGGGGAGGCAGTCGAATTTCGGGACTGGAGGAAAAACATTTTTTCCCCTAAATTATAATTCAATGAAAAATTATTATCTTTGGTAAATACGTAATTCAAGCCGCATTTTGCACATAGAAAAAAAGTACCTAAGAAGTTATACACATTTTGCTGTGTTATTCGCTATACTGCCTCGGACACCTTTTCCCTATATAATATACATATACGTATAAATATATTATATACCGATCGGGGATCGAACCCGATACCTTCGGATTACCAAGCCGAAACGTTACCACTGTGCTACAGGACTCATTGCTCTACCTGCTAAATATTACATATTTATGTTTCGTTCATTCCTAGTAATTCTTGCTCCAAAAATGCCTCCAGCTCCGTAACGCCACATTAAAATTCAATATCTCCAAAAATATTTACGTCTTAAACATAGTGACCTATGATCCAAGAATGACTTGGTAATATACATAGTAGAACGTAATAATCAGCTTGCTCTTAGTTATTATATAAAGTCAAGCATCTACCGATAAATTTATTCAGTCTAACTCGTGCAGTTCAGCCAGCAAGATGTTGTTTGGCTTAAGTTTATACTTCGACCTCCTGCTGGGGCTGGTCACGTTAATTATCAGTGTGGTACTTTACTTGCGATACAATATGTCGTACTGGAAACGCCACGGAATTCCATATATCAAGCCAAACTTATTATTGGGCAATTTCGACGAGCTCTTGATCAAAAGAGTACCCACTGGACTCTTCGGTCAAAATATGTACGAGAAAGGCGCCGGTCATCCCATGGTGGGAATATGGGCGCTGCAGACTCCCAGTCTTCTCATCAGAGATCCGGACCTCATTAAAAATATCCTGGTCAAGGATTTCAATTATTTTTGCGACCGGTACAGTGGCGGGGACGGGGATTTTGATCCGGTCGGACGAAAAAATCTTTTTATGACGAACAATCCGCACTGGAAGAAACTGAGGACACATTTCTCGCCGGTTTTCACCGGAAATAAACTTCGGAACGTGTATCAGATCATGATGGAAATTAGCGACAGTTTGACGGACTACTACAAAGAGAAGTGTGGCCAAGATGGCGCCACTTTCGAACTCAAAGATTTATACACGAGGTATAGGGTTAATAGCTGAAGTCCTTTGAAAAATTTTTCTGGTTTACAAAATTAATTTCGATTATTCTTTCAGAAATTCTATCGAGGTAATATCCAGCTGTATGTTCGGTATCAAAGCGAATAGCATACGAGATCCTGATTGTGTAATCGTAGAGAATGTCAATAACTTAATTAACAACAAAATCAAACGTCTGCTTGAGATAACCATTTATTTCATGATACCGCAACTTATAGATATATTTAGGGTGGAAATGGCAGGACCTACCACAAATTTTTTTAGAAATTTATGTTGGGACTCGATCAAACAGCGCGAGGAGAATGGATTTAAGCGTGGTGACGTTATCGACTGCCTTTTGAAAATTCGTGACGAATTAAGTGAGTAAGACGACTTTATCGAGACGTTAATTCTTAATGTCAAAATTAATTTTTAATTGATAACACCAATTGAATTACAAAAATCGTGTAATTATACTGAATCTGGAATCCAATTAAATATTCGAAATTTTGTTTTTCCCGGAAACAACGCAGAACTCGAAGACGATATTATCGCTGGACAGGTATTTGTTTTCTTCGCCGCTGGATTCGAGACCTCGGGAACCACAACGTCCTTTTGTATACACTACCTGGCCGTGTACCCAGAAATACAAGAAAGAGCAAGAGAGGAGGCAATGGCGATAAAGGAAAAATACGGAAGTTTCACTTACGAGAGTTTGTCAGAGGCCAAATACATAGAAAGCATCATACAAGGTAAATATTAATTGGAATCAATAAACCTCACAGTGTCCAATCTTATGGTTGCCATGGTTCCCCCGAGAAAATTTTTCCTCCACAGGCCACCTGGACCTTCCGCCCCTAGTCAGCTATCCACTTCGGAGTGGGCCTGATCGCAAGGAGCCCCAAAATCACTCTGTCCATTTCTATAGTACTCAACGAGTAGCAACCTCAGTGACTCCATCTTCATAGAACGTTTAGGTCTTTTTTTATTAGGAATATCAATTTGAATTTTCGCTGTTGCGTCTAAGTTAGATAATAATAACCAAGTCAACCCCTGGCATGAACCGGTCGGCCAGTTCTTCGAAATTTCGCCACTGGTGGCGCTAGTAGTCTTCAGCGTCCTTAAAATGCGTTTAAGGCTTACAGATCCAGCTTGGCAGAAAACCACTAGCGCCGCGTGCAGGACGGCGGAGGAATTAAAAAACGCGGAGAGAACGTGAATATTTATCATAGGGAGAATGGAGAGGCATCCTGAACCAGGTCAAGCTCCAAGCTTCCTTTTTCTTGACCCTGAAGCTGGGACGCATAATCACTGACTGCCTTATCATTCGACTCGAAGACGGCTGTTACCCCCTCTATGCCTGCCATACTTGCTTCTCGTGACTGGGTCAATGCGCGTCCCCCATATTCGCATTTATCTGAAGCTAGATAGAATTTTGATCCACTTTTTGCTTTAATGGTACCGGAACCCTACCGATATTTTCCTGAATTTATTCTTTCCAATTTTTTTTCTTAATTCTTACATATATTCATCCCTATTGATACGTAGACAAAATGATGAATAAGTGATCGAATCAAGGATTTACGTTGGTAATACTCGTGATTATTGTAAACTTATTGATTTTTTATATTTGTTTACAGAAACGCTTAGGTTATATCCGCCGATGCCGATACTGAACAGAATCTGCGTGAAAGATTACAAAGTGCCAGATATGGATTTCGTGATCAAGAAGGGGACGCCGATCTTCGTAGGAATTATGGGAATGCATAAGGATCCTGAATATTTTCCCGATCCCGAAAAATTCGATCCCGATCGATTTTCGGACGAAAGAAAGGCTGACGTTAAGCCACAGACTTACATGCCGTTCGGAGAAGGTCCGAGAATTTGTATCGGTAAGTTTCGAAAAGGAATGACTATAGATATAATCTCATATAAATAATATGAAAAATAATATTATCTTGATAAATCGATTAATCGATACAGAAATTATTGCAAGGTGTCACATTTTCATATAGGATCATTCGGAAGTAGTTGAATTTTATTTTATTGTAAAATCGATTTCAATTGTTACTAGTTTACTTGTAAAGCATTTTTAATCTCTACTGTACACTGAGAGTCAATGATGCCCTGGAGTGGTAGGGACAATTTTCAAGCACTGATCGTCCAGCATCCCCACTCTATGGCATCGATGTAGCTCGCTGTACCGGAAGTGAAGATTCAAGTGAATTTCAATAATTATTTTTTTTTAAGGTATGCGCTTCGCCATGCTGAGTATAAAATTATCACTCTGCTCCTTCCTCACGAACTTCAGGGCTGAGAGGTGCGCTGAGACTCAATTTCCGGTGGAATTAGTTTTGGGCGCAGTTACCATGATGCCCGAGAATGGTTTGAACGTCAAAGTAGTGCCCTTGACATCGTGTAAATGAACCTTAAACTAATTTGCGTTAAGGTGGTTCGAGCACTCGAGCACTTCCAAGATACGTATATAAATTTTGTATATGTTCTTAGCAGATGCTTAATGGCCATGCGTGGAAAAATTTCAAAGTTATTTACCGTCTAGTCTTCGAGATATATGGAATAAACTAGTCAAAAAATTCCTGTATAGATATACTACGCTTGTTAAAATAGCAATATATTTTTTCGATATATATTAGCCTCTGAACGATAAAAATTAATGAAATTTCTATGAGACACATCTTTTCGATGTCAGACGAATTACCTTAAATGTAAATAATTTTTCTTCGTATGAGTTGTTTAACGCAATTAATAATGATAAAGGAATATATAATTTTTTATTTAAAAATAATGAAGGACTTAAATAAAGTAAGATTCCTTCTTTACGAAGTAATTATACGTAAGCCATGAAAGATTTTGGTGTCTTTTTTACAAGTAAAGTTTATTGCATAGTACTAACAGTATCATTAAAAAAAAAGAATTAAGTACATCTAAACGTTACGTCCTATCCTCTGCTCTGTACATATTTACACTCGATAGAGATATTTCATAATTGCTAAATATTGTTCAATTAACAATTAAATTTTCAAGACCCTATCAAAATAAGCACCGAACCGTGTCCGTGAAGTTTTGTTAAAATTATTTATTTCCTTATCATTACCACAGGACGATGTTTCCATATAAAGAGCGAATAAAGTGTATTTAAAGATAGCAATGAAGTTTCGTAACCGCAACATCAGTTCCGTTAATGAGATAGAAACCGGTAGAGAACTTCCTGTAAACACGAAAATATGCTGATAACAGCATAAGAATACACAAAAAGAGCAAGAATCATCCACAAGATAAGTTATTTTTCAAATTCACTCCATATTCCAAATAATGACCGAGCCCGGTCATCTCCACCGGTTTCCGGGCTGCTGATTTCAAAAAATTCCACCAAACGGCAAATAAAAAAAAAAAAAATCGCGCAATCTCAAATAAATTTCCAAAAACTTCCTTAACGCCTATCCAGACTATTAACCGTAAAGATCCCAAGAGCAAAAGGACTCTGGGCGCGTGTCTTGACCAGATGAAACCCCCTGTACCGCTGATCGACAAGATCTCCAGCCTGCACAGCCGGGAATCTAGGTGGGCAGAGACCCAAGAGATAAGCAAAAAATCCAGGACAAGGCCACCCCCAGAATCCAACGTTGGTATTGATGGACTCCGCGAAATAATCAGCAGCGCGATGATGATTGCATCCGAAGGGGTTCCTCTTCTGCCAGCATCCAGGCTGATTAATCCCGCCGTTCATGTAAAAATCAATATGCCCGCTAGCTTCGATCTTCCCTTGTATGAAGGCGTTCGTATGAAAGATATCGACGAACTGAGCGTCTCCAGCATCCAGCTTCTGGTCCTTGCCCACGGTGATGAAGAGCGGCATGGCCGGGTCCAGACCCGTGATTCTGGGCAGCTTGTAGGGTCTTAACGAGTTTGCCGAGAAAGCGGGCACGTGGGCGCCCAGACTGAATCCAATCACGTGAACGTCAACGGCTCCGGTGTCACGCAGGCGTCTTATCAATTGGGCTACGCACTCGCCCACGTGGGGCACGTTGTGAACTGCTACCGGATAACATGGACCAGACGCAAGACGATGCCAATCGACGGCTATCACGTTGTGCTGGCCTCTCTTCAGGTATTCGTTCCTTATCGCCACCAGCGAGTCCAGCTGCATATCCGAGTTGTACCCATGCACTATGACCTTGGTCGGCTTGGTGTAATCAAAGTGGGTATTGATGAGATTCGAACTGTTACCGGTGACGTTGATCTGCTGAGATTCCGTTGGGTTACTTTGGGTGTACAAGAAAAACGTCACTTCCTCATCCGGACAGGTCTGAATGGTCTTTACCAAACAAGGACCAATGAAAAAGTCTCTTGCACCCGTTGAATCAACGTTGCTCGTCACTATAGTCTCTGATCTTATCACTTTCAAACTGGTAATCAGGATGATCATCCACAGACTGAGCAAGATCAGTACGCCACGATTGTATCGACCGGCCTGACACATTTTTAGAAAAATCTTTAAACCGGATGTCACACTCACGGCACGTGACGTCTTCTCTTGGCCGACTTTGCCCACGGGCGCGATGGCAATGACGAGGTGGCCGACGTCGGCGTCGTCCTCCGGGTCGTCACTGCGGCTCCCGTCGACGCCCCCGCTACCCTCTACCGGGAAACACTTGCGAGCACTCGAGTACGTACGGCGACTGAATTTATAAGCAGCTTTTGCATTACGTAGGCACCTTTAAACCTTCTCTATTATTTACACCGAGCGACTGTCTCGTACTTTTTCACGTAATGGGCTAGTTTTTTTTTTTCTTATAACTTTTTTTCTCGGTAATTCCGTTTTCTTTTTTTTTTACAAGTTTTTCATATCTCAACTTTCAATTCCACTTTTATAACCACGGAAATTTAAATCGAACGTGATATCTGTACGAAGGCTGATTCTGACGTGCGATTGTAAGACTGAGTCGCGTCTTCAATTGTTTCTTGATTTTATGATGTTTGTCGAACAATAATACGTCGTACACTGACATCAATTTCAACCAATGGCTACAACTTCACGTTGATTTACTTTCCGTCTATTGCTCCACCGGATAAATCTTTCCCAATAATTCTCTTTGTTCTCGTATATGGTTTATTCGTCCTTAAATCGTCATGGGCTTATCACTGTTATCTATTCTTTGTACCAGCAGCAGTCTTTGGTCAATTTTATTTCCGATACGGCCCACGCCGTCCACGGAGTCACGGTCTTAGTCACGCGTACGAACCTCGGCCGGATTACACTAGACGCATCCCATACGTCTTCTACAGTCTAATTCGTCTTTTAAACTAACACGTTTTATTATATCAGAATCTTAAATTGACACTATACGTATATTAGTCAACTGAGCGAAATGTATGTACAGTTGTCTCAGGCCTAGTCCCATACGTGTAATAAAGCACATCCTATCGCGTTCCTTATCCTTATCAATTATCAAGAACATTAATCGTATGGAATATTCGTAAAAAAAAATATTTATATACGTTTAAATAAAACGAAGTTGTCAAAATAAAATTTTTTAAAAATATTTCTAAAACATTTTTTTTACTGGGCCAAAAGTTTCAATTATCGTATACGGACTATAGGCGTATATATCATAGTCGAATTGTCGGCGTGCAAAATTCTCGCGAAAGTTAAGCGAGCATAAGAACGCGTCGCTCATAAATGAACGCTATGAACTTTCGAAGTTACGATTTTCGCTTTTCACGTTCATTCGGCGCTCGTCGGCTAAACTCGGCTCAGGTCAGTGGGCCGATGGTCGCGATTATATATATTGGGCCGAGTGACCTAATCATATCGAATAAGCACAATAGGCCTACATACAATTAATTAAATCTCGTTAAATTATTGTGAAATACATATGTACTTGAACGTAAACTCATATTATATATATCTATACGTATGTGACATAGAAACGTTGCCAATTTATAAAAATCATGTGATACGACCGAACGAGTCATGCGCGAGTATTGTTTGTTGAGACGCGAAGTAAAATTGGCAAATATTTGATTTGCACATCTTGCACGTCCTACCGTAAGACGTCATCTGGCAGAATATACTATTTGAATTTCCCGGCAAAATTTTACTCTACGGAAATTCAGGAAATGCTGCATTCCCAAGTGCAGACGTATGTATATAGAAATATACGTAGTGTTTATACGTTACTTAAGTCTTGTTTAGTATTTTATTTTTTTCACCTATACGTATATCCACCTATGGTTATTCAGGTACCATCTGGCGCTAGTTTGTAAATTCGTAAGATCGTGTTTACTTTATACAGTCATTATTAGATGACGATAATGACTTTTTACAAGTGCCATTATACTCGTAAAGGAAGTAGAATATATATACTATTAACCAGCAATGCTTATCAGTGGATTCGAATTAATGACTGATAATGGATGTTTCGCATAGCAATTAGCGATTAGCCCATACGATATCGAACGATCTTTTATGGATACGAATATAGCTTATCGCTAATCTACAATTTGCAAATACAAGAGAGCAGATTGTGTATACTCGATCGAGTCGTTTGCAATTAATCAAAATCCTTAGGCACAATAAAATCGTAGTCGCGATATGATTCCGGCTTAAGATTTCGAATCACGTACGTAGCTGCCCTCGTTGATTTAATTAGCACCTGTCCGTCACTGGTAATTTCTGAATCTAGGAATATCGAACGCCGATAAATGATAGTTAAGTATGAAATATATCCACGAGTCGATTTTTACATAGGTGAATATGCGTCGGTAAGGTTGGAATCTGTTATGAAAAATCCATATACAATTCCATGCCTCAGGATTGACCGTGACGAATGCACAATCGTATATTAAGGTCGCGAGATATAAAATTTTTGAAACGTTTCGAGCAGCCTAGAAAATTTAAGGGACGCGGCAAAAAAAGACTAGCTAAAAACTAGAATTACGTACGGAATTCTTCTGGGATGTAGATTTAATATTTCCGTGACTATCGTAAAAACTAAAAAATTGCTCCAGCGCATTTCCATTTTACGTTGCAGTAAAACAGCGCTCGACAACTGCACCGATGTTCTTTTGGAACCGGGCCAAAGTCCACGAAACTCGAGCCGAGTCGATTTACTATGCTTCTTCGTACCCTGCTATGCACTATACCTATATACTGTATACTCCATGCCGTATACTCTATTGTATACATGTATACCATACACGGTATATACTCTATACAGTATATACAATATACAGGCACTACGCTTTCGACTCTCATGACCCACGTATTGTTACCTACTGACGTCTATGTCCAATATAAAAAATAAACCCACGTGCAAGCCCGAAATTCACGAACGATATACAAGACGTATATAAACCCCATAAAATTCCCTAGAAATTCCCTATGTCGTCCCTTAAAATCGAGATATACTTTTCTTCCGAATAAAACCGAAATCGAATATTTGTAATAAAAAAAAATAATAAAAAATAAAAAAAATAAACTTACCCCCTCTGTGCTCAAAATAAAAATTCACCCGTGCCACGTAAATAATTAACGATCAAAACCAATACGATAAATCAACGAGAATCCACCTTATTATTTCTCACTAGGAAACACTTCTTAATTTCCGTTCCAAGAGTTATTCCCTACCGAAGGAAAAGGGTGCACTCGAGCAAATCTGCACTACCGTTACTCGATAAATTTCCAAATGGACCATCCCCGTCCGTTATCCAGTCGATGCGCTCCATTAAATTCCAGCAGTGCTACCATTCTTCCAAACCATAATTCTTCGCCACTCTTAGCTCCCCGTTAATCCCCGGAAAGCGACGGTATCCAAACGAGCCAAGATAGTTCAAAAAAAAAAAAAATTTTTTTATTTTTCAATCCCCATAATAAAAAAACCGCGTATCGATAAGACCCATAAATCCTTCATTGACCCGTCAATTACAAGAGCAGTGATCAATCGGTCCCACGTTCAGCCATCAGCCTGTTCAACCCCTTCGCTATCATCCCCACAAACCCACCCCCGATAAACCAGCCACCACCGGCAGGTATATCCGATAGCGACGCATAAATGCCAGAGCGTCGGGACGCCCGCGTCAATGGTACCAGCCCTGTTTCGCAAGTGCTGACTAAATGCCCGGGCGTCAGCGTTCGAGGGACGACGTCGGGTGTGACGTAATAAGCGTCCATTAAGAATTGAACGTGAGAACCGCGTCATACGTGTGACAAGCAATTAGGGATGTTATTGGGATAAGTGGGAGCACGTGCGTTAATCGCCACGAGGGTGTAAAAGCTGTTGACCGTAATAGGGGTAAAAAAACAAGTAAGTCTCGTCACGATCAGCTGCGAGTACGTAGGTGTTTTTTTTGTATACAGTAAAAATACGTATGAACGTATGTGACGTCACTCACATGGGTAGCTCACTGGTGGATGAGCCTGTGCGTTGTGCGCGTTATGGAGATGCCTCGGGGTTGCTGCACGGGGTCTGCAAAAGCAGAACACAGCTGCAGTGACCAGGCCGGTCATACTGAGCACCAATGAAACCAGGGCGACCGCGAACCACGTCATGTCCATCCCGAGAATGGTGAAGGCTTCCGTGTCTAAAAATATAGATATACGTATTAGGGAAATAATATATGTATATTCACATTGACTTATGCAGTCTAGATGTACCGTATGAAGTTAGCTCGTATGGGTATTATGATAATATTTAATGATGAACAGTGTACCTATTATTACTTGATAGAGGTGGTGTTGAACGCAAGATGCAGTGCGAAAAAGGTGAGCGTAATCTAAGTGTTAGGTTCGGTGAACGATAGGAGATAAAAGGTATTTATATTGATCGATAATGGTATAGAATTATTATTATTATATGAATTGAAAGGTATTGACAGATTTTTTTTTTTTGGTAAATCATGATTTTCTAATTTTTAAATTTGCTTGTGAGATTTGAATATTTTTTTTTTGCTGAAGTGATAGTGGACTCTGGTGTGATTAATTATCGCTATCGTGGGCTTATCGAGTAGTCGTATATGTTTTTGACTTACTGGCGCACAGCGTAGAAGCCGCCTCGTCCGAGCCGTCGCCGCAATGATTGACGCCGTCGCAAACGAGGTCCGTGTGGATGCAGAATTCTTTCAAAGTGCATCTAAAGTCTTTGCACGTGTGTTCTGAAAAAGGGAGAAAGAAATTATATTAACCACTTGACTCGTTAGGTAACTCTTAAGCCAAGAGTCCTTGGAGGAGCAGTCAGTCGAGCTTAAACGATAGGTATTAAAGGTTTTGAGTGCTGGAACATTTTTCGTCTCCTTCTGTGCAACTTGGTTACGCTGTGTTTGTCTCTTTTGCTCTGGTGGAGGAATCGCTGAAAGAATTATACGACGGGAGGAATAGTACGTAGCGGACGACGCTAGGTGGCCGGTGGAACCTGAAAATGATATAGAGGAAAATAACTTAAGGAAACGATACGATTGAACCAGTCTGATTGAAACTGTGTAAACTTTAAAATAAATTGAAGTTACTTCGCACGTGTAAATATGGCATTTTTTAAATAACTAAAGCTTGAGTACTCGATTAGTTAAATGGCGGCAGAATATTTTTTTTGAAAATCGTGCATAAGGTGTTTGCCAGCCATTTGGCAATTTTAAATGATAAGGAGATCGACGTCGGTGTCGTTATTCACGTAAAGAGTCGTTATGATTAAAATACAGGGAAGAGGAGGTATCGTAATTACGTAACAGCAAAATGACAAAATTCCAGTAATTTTCAGGAAATTAATAACGACAAATTTTACGCTCCTAATTTTATTAGCCTTTAGACTGCGGGTATTTATTATAAAATTAGTGAACCTTTTCAGCCAAGAATTTATGAATATATGAAACACACGTTACGTAGGATTTTCTAGTTTACCCCAAATCCCAAAAAGGGCTTTGTCGGGAGTCTAATGGTCAAAGGGATTTTAAATTCATCCCTCCAGAGAAACGGTACATATTTATTTTCTACGATACCAAAGGATTCCCTAGAATTAATAAAAATCCACCGGCTAAGTCTAATTCACGCTTATCGTATATAGAATCCCGAGCGCGAGGAAGCCTGAGTCGGCAATACAGATAACTAAACAAAGAAGTTCCTAAAACTGCGCCGTCGGTAAGGCAGGAATCTGTGGTCAGATTTTCACTTCCAAACGTCGGCGGACACGGGATAGCGGAATAACCGGAATCGAACCGACCAGTTACCCATACGTTGTGTCAATGTTTGACTTTACGGATTACCAAATCATTTAACACGGCGCGAAGCTTTATGCAAACACGCAGATGCAGTATCAATTTGTCTGGGGAATTAACAGTCATTAACCATAGAGAGCGCGAAACGTAGACAGCGAAGCCGATGGTAACACACAAGACACGGAAGTAACCTACCATGCGTAGGAATTGATGATACATATACGTACATACATAATTAGAACACATCGACTATGGCTTAAAGTGCGATGCCTAGAGTGCGTTCGAGCTAATTCAATTACACTCCCTGCTGCAATATTCCTTTACGAGACAGCGAACTTACTGTGCCGCACCAGTGAGCAATACAAACACTCTACAGCAACGCGCATGCGCAGTACGTATCCAACGAAAAGGTTAGGTTAGCATATCTAAGGGTTGAAATCTTCGAGTCCCCATAGCCGTACAGCGCCAAGATCGAAGGAAAAAAATAAATCGAGCTGATTTGAAAAATTTGCCCTAATCATCCCTTAATTTTATATCGTCAGAACTGCACCCGAATAAACCCTTTCTTACTACGTAACTGCGCTCCGGAAAAGAGATACGCTTTATCGGCATTAGAATCAGTCCGATAACATGACAAGTATATATATATACGAGGGAATGAAAATTTCTCTAGAAATTTTCAAAATTCAGGATAAATCCTGGAATATTTTTTTAAATAATTTTTTCAAAACTCAATTATTCCATATTTTTTTTACTTAAATTCCGTTACGAACTGATCGAATTTGAACGTACGTAAAATTTATAAAATTCGCTTCGCCCTCTTTTCCCTTATATAGTCTATGGACGAAAAGTACAAGTTAATTTTTTAATAAATAAAATTTATATCAATTGACCTTAATTAACCAAATCCCACCTTCGTATATCTCGTTACATCGGACAGATATTATCGGCCGATGTGAACGTAGGTAAACGAACGAGGAATATCAGCGTAGAAATGAGGGGAAAAAAGAGAAATCGCGTGTCGTACTATTCGTGTGTGAAACAACCTTTATTCGGTACGTGTAAAGTACAGGTACCTTAGTGAACACGTGTGGAATTGTACCTGTACGCTATCAGCGCCATCTGTATTGCACGCTATAAGTTCCTATTGCACGTTTGCCCCGTATGTACGCAGCTACACATGCCCAATAACATTTAACCGTATCGGTACACACATGGCAAATAGGCGCCACGTGCCAAGGGTGGGCAGCAATAGAAACAACGAGACTCGAACTAGGAACGACGTGGATTTTACAATTAGGCCGAAACGATTCAGCGTTTTGTGTTCGCTTGCAGTTTACCAAGGGACGATGAATAAGGGGCGGTTCGGTTATACCGTAAATGGGACACAAAAGATTTCACGTACAATTGCGCCGGCAGGGTACAGAACGATAACAGATTCGTATACGAGATTGTTGCCATTCGCTGAATTTCCACACAAGAAAATTAAGGGCTCGAATAAGGACTTGTGCCTGAGGGTTGATAATTCAAAGGGATGCTTTATTCAAATAAATTCAAATGGCTCCGTGTATCTGATGACGTCAGATTAAATATAACTGGATTCAATATATATATATATATATGCATCGTTTTTACATATGTACGCAGTTTCCATACATTACAGGCTCACTGGGGATTTTCCTGAAAATTACATATGATAATGCACATATGTAATTATGTAACGGCATATATGGTTTATATACTGTAAATATACATTGTTATCATACGTAGGAGTTAATGCGTTTATTTGCATATGCATTGCATCCTCGTAAACTTTCTGCATGGTTTTACCTCGCGCATGAATATTTTGCATCAATTTTCACGTATGCGGCAAATAATGATAACAGCTGAAGAGCCGACGGCGGCTGTGAATTTGGACAGGTGCGAGACCAACAAAAAATTGATTTATTTGTAATTTCTTCGTGGGTCGCATTTTGTTTTTTATTTGTCACAGGGAACGGCTGCACTTTGTTCCGTGCATCCTTTCAAATTGCCGACGCATTGAAGTTTGACAATTCGAAAAAAAAAAAAAAAACACAGTCATCCCTTATATCCTAGATGCGACAAGAACAACCCCACTAGTATTTCCTACTCTTATTCTCTATCGTGTATTCTTAGTGTTTTTATGTAGTCTCACTGCCACCCCTTTGCAATTCCTCCGGGCGGACGTGTAGCACGCGATGTCTTTATGAATGAACCTTTATTATTTTTTTTTCGTCTTGACTCTTTAATTTTAGTTGAACGTAGGAAATTACGTAAAATCACGATGCACGCGAAATGGATGAGTAAAATAATATTTTTAAAAAAGTTCAAAAATATAACTTTTTAAAAATTTCGTATAACCCAGCCTTAACTGTTAAAAATTTCCGTGAGGTATAACAAGCTGCTGAAAATGGGACTTGTAACTATCCTGGGTATTTTTTTTTGCCTTGTTCCTGGTAGACGTTTTCTATTTCCTGTAGCTATAGTGCGTAGCGGATAACACGGCGAAGGAAAAAGGACCAAGAGTAATCTGGCGGTGGAAACTAGTACTCGATATCGCCACTTGTTTCGAAGTTCGAAGCCATCGGGCTACGGTAAAGGCCTACTAGGTGTGTCTGGCTCAGACGTGAACTTTACTACTGGAAGTAGCGGCGACCGCGCAACACAGACTCTGAGTGTCGGATTGTCCGAATCTAAGAGACTATGGATTAGCCTATGGGACATACAGCTGTGTAGCGTGTATATAGTGTGTACCTACTATAGTTTATACACTGGATTTCGTATACTATAGTGTATAGTACATTCATAGTATAGTATATTGTACTACAGTACACAAGGGGGTAATAATGCTTTCCCTATTAAAAGTATCGTAGCAGTTTGTTCCAGTAGTTATTTTGAAAGGCATTTTTGCTCTCCACTGTATAACAGAACTACAGTATATTCGAAACAAAAAATGAGAAAGGGAATAGGATTTGAATAAAAAAAAATTAAAACAGAAAGACGTCACGACGCTTAGAAAAGTCGTTCAAACGACGTACAGTGTCAATGGGGTAAATGATAGAGAATTTTTTTCTGTATAAATCACCAGGGTTTATGCAGATACTTCGAGATGTTTCCAACGACGCGGTATAAAAAAGTATTTGAGCACGAAGAAAACGGCGTCTGGTCGATTGAAAATGAAAATTGAAAATACGTATGTTGTAAATCGAAGGTGGGAACGAGAGAGCTAGAGAAATATGGTATAGAAATTGGAGAAAAAGTGGAGAAAAAAAGATCCACGAGGGGGACGATTCCTCTATGTTCCGTGTGCAAAGATGGAAGGAGCGTCGAAACGACGCCGAGCGTCGCAACGACGCCGAGCGTCGTCTTCTTGCTATCCAACGAATCCGTTTTCTCTTGCCGTTCAATTTATCACCTTGGGATTTTATTCGTGATCTTTCGGGAAAATCCGCTCGGGTTTTTCCGCTTGAACTTCCCGACGACAAAAAAGTCCCTATGGATTGAAAAGGACGTTTTGTCGCCGACTTTGAAAACTCTACCAATCCGGCTTGTCTGGATGAATACCAACGGTAAAAGACTGTATAAATCGATAAATTTATTTATTTTTATTTTTACAATAGTCTAACTTAATTTCAATAAATATTTCGTCTACCTCGATGCAAAAACCCAAAATTCCCTAGGACCCTACCCATAGTAATTTTTTCGAATGAAACAGCCCGTACATCCTTAATACATATAGCCGTTGATATTTCAAGCATCTAAGTGAAAAACACTGGCAATTTATTACTGTAGAGCCCCGAGCGAGCCTATGAAGAATTAATTAATATAAACGTAATTAATAAAAACCCCAGCAAAGACGTCCTTAGTGGAAACTACTTACAGCTACAGTACATGTATTTGCATATATACGTAATAAGTGCAGTTAAATACTCACTGGGATCTTTAACAGCTGTGATCACAAGACGGAAACCATTGGTATCCGTACCCCACGCATCGGTAACGTATTTAAGGGTGACAAAGTTAGTCCGTGTGTAAATGGCGCCCACGCTCTGCATTGTGTTTCTGCAGGTAAGATCGACCTGTAAAAAAATTTTTTTTTAAATTAACATCAACGTCATCGCCAATTTTTAATTACTTAAAAACACCCCCAAAAATATAAGGAAAAAAATATTAAATTATTAACCCTTATAAAATATTTTAATTTTATTGACAGCTGCAAACAACAATTATTGCACCAGAATATAGATTAAGGGATGAAATTGAGGTTCCGCCGCAGGGGATGAATATTACTATATTGACAATTTATTGATAATTTTCAAACGAATCGTACACCCCCCAGGAGTTGGTTGTAATAAAGTTTGAATAGGGAGACTGTTAAATTTATATAGTAAACAAAAAAATTTACATTCAACCCTTATATCTTGTCTCCTCTAGCCCACCGAAATATTACACTTCCACCCCCCCGATTCCAAAAGCGTGTTAATAACTCTTCTTTCCACCCCAATTAGCAAATACAAGCGACCGAGTCCGCTACAGATGATCCATATTTAATTATCCCCCTTCTCGTTCCACCCCCCCCCCCCCAGCAACCCTGTCTGCTCCCACTGTATACAGTATATACATACCAGCACTAGCTATACAACAACCCTAGCAAAATATTTTTGACTACGATCCGACTAAAGCGTTGCCTATATACCTATATACAGTAAGTCGACCCTGGTATATATATATATATATATTTTCATCCCTTCCATTCCCGATAAGCACCCCCCGCAACGCCTCCGGCCATCCCTCGCCAGCTATGAACCAGAGAGTTAATGAGCGTAAAATCCGGAATTAATGAAACTCGCTAATAGACAGAAACCTACCTTACCGACTCAATGGATCTATTATAATAGCAGCCCCCTGCATCGAGCAGAGGGTTCGAGATAATTTTTGTATAATTTTTGTTGACTGTGTTATCGCCGATCTAAGATTACCATAAAGTAGTGTCGTTATCCAAGGGTGGTTTTCGCTCTCACCTATAGCCCTCGCTAGGGGTGGGTATGTCTTTAGTATCGCCTACGGAGAAATAAGATTACCCAGCTCGGAGGGGTTGAATTATCATAAATGGCTAACTGGCTGGGCGATGCGATTTTCGTGGGATGAAAAAGTGGGGGGGTCGGTATGGTAGGTACCGTTAAATATAAAACCTAAGGGACGTACCTGTATATACTCCCGCTTGCATCGGACAGTTATCGTTATCGTCTGCAATGGACAATCCCAATGATACCGGCTATAGGGGTGGGTCGTTTCAACCGGTAAAATATTGCAAAAAGCCCATAGTACAAAATTTGCATGAAATTCCCTGGGAATTGGAGGAGGCCACTGTACAATTTCAACGTGATAAAAATTGTACGAGGAGCCCTTGACTCGCGAGGGAGTCAGAATGTAGCTGTATGAAATACATGAAATTAGAAGGAACGAAAGGGATACGTGAAATAGGAAGTGGTAATAAGAAGCGCCAGACAGACGTATAAAAGTAATGGAGCTAAGACGCCGAGGGAGACCAAGGGGATACGTATATATTGCTCTGACCATATCGCGGCAAGTATTCTTCGGTGGTCCAGCGCTAAGAGGATTTCCACGTGGATGCTGCGAATGGATGGAAGCCAGGATAAAGGATAAGAGCCAGGAAACTGGAGGGATGGAATTCTAGGGGACGGAGGATGGTACAGACGCTGGCAAGAAAACGCAACCCCACGGCGACGGGGATAACTCGGCGCATGAGATTAGATACGTCTTCGAAATCTTCCGCCGTTGCTCGACGCTTCTCAATGGAAGCTTCGCTTCTATTCCGAGCTAATCTACATTTACATGGATCCGCGCTTCTTTCTTCGAATAGAATGGCCTTTCGCTTATCGCGCAGACGCTCGAAATTTTATGCATTTTTATACTTTATTTTACCGCCGCTCTCGGTTATTACGTATTTTCTTCGTTTGTCTTTCTTTTTTGCATATCTTTCATCTCAGCTTCGGGTATACGCTATCTGAATGAGTGAGGTTTTTGCATTTGGTGTTTCGCGGAGAGTATGAAAGTTCAGATTGGGCTAGGTTGACAAATGGAGAATTTATCGAAATTCTCGTTTACTATTTGGTTTTTGGTTTTTCGCGTATACGCTATCGAAATGAGTGAGGTTTTTGAATTTGGTGTTTCGGGAAGAATATGAAAGTTCAGATTGGGCTAGGTTGACAAATGGAGAATTTATCGAAATTCTGGTTTACCGTATGGTTTTTGGTAAAAGATAAAAATAAAAATAAAGAAATTTCAAGATAATGTATTTTTTTGGAGGAACGAAAAACAGGCGAGTGAAGGGTACGGGAGAAAAAATAAATAAGAGTTTGTTGCGATTGTTTCGTCTGTATCGCCTTTTGGAAAAGAAAAAAAGATTTAAAAGAAGATAAAGAAAAAAGCAGATGAGAGTGAAGAACGAGTAAGGAAACAATATTGAAGTAAAGAAAACGCAAAAAGAGGTCAGGCAAGAAGAGGCACGTTGAGAAACTAAAAGTGCACTGATGTACGAAGAAGAGAGAAGAAGCAAAGAAAAATAAAAGAGAGGCAGAAAAGCGCTCCTGCAAAAAAAATAAAGGCGAAATATCCAGTGGCAGTGGAGTTTAAAAAATTTTTTTTTTTCACCAACAGACACACCTATCCAGAATAGCGCGTGTGGATTTACTCTAAAACTACCCCTTCGTGGATTTTTTAATCCAAGCGTGAGAAACGCTGCGGATTCGCCGCCACGGTAAACCCATAAGAGCCGACTTATCGAATGCACGTAATTTCGTACTAAACAAGAGAAAATACAAGAGAAAAAGTGCTTTCACGTAAAACAAACCCTAGCACGGTAGATGGTGAAAAATATTTAAAAAAAAAAAAAGATCAAAGAAAAAAAATGTCATTGCAGGAAAAAAAAAGATTACAAAATTTCGAAAAACTACCCTTACACAAATTTACGCGTTATGCCTATAGTGGTATGACGGGTCGACAAGGGTGGTACGCGTGCACGCGTACCTGCTAGGAAATAGGGGTTAACAGCCCTTCTGGTTCGGTTAGCCCTTAGGCTAGATCGATAGACACCCCGAATTCGTTCTCGAGGGTGGAAACGCTTCTCCATCCCTTACGTCCCTTGTCGCTCATAGGCGCGAGTCAAATCGACTTTTCGTCCCATGAAACGGACCCAGTCACGCGCATGGCGCCAAATTCGAAACTCGTTACTCCCAGAACACCCCTTGGCGACAGTCAAATTCAACCCCATCACCCTATATAGTACAGAGGAGTTCTTGCTCCGGTCTTGAGGGTGATCAGGGTTGCATCTTGAGAAAAAAAAAAGTGAATGGTCCTTTTTTCCGTTACAACCCCGAACCATTTGGGCGAGTTGTTAAGGGGGTTGTCGGGGGGGGGGGGAGGACGGTCGTGTTTGGGGGTTAAAACGTCCAAGGGGTTGATATGCTGGCAAGGGTCGACATAATGCCCAGGGAATGTAAGTGACGGTTTGATAATTAATGGTGTCATAAACTAGGCGGAATAAACGACAGCCTTGATATCGATTGCGCAAGTCAATATAAAGACTCGAGTGCAGAACTTGTTTATGATTCGGTGAATAATCCACGTGTACCTGCTCGCCCAGAGTTTTACGATGGACACAGATGCATTTTCACGATTCGTCTAAAACCCTCATACAGGGTGGTCAAATGAAAAGCATCGGATATTTCGTATGAACTTATCGAGATTTACTATACTAAAAAGTCATTGGTCCACAGTGCATACACGGTATCGTCAAAATTTTCTGCAAATAAAATAACAAAACTGCAAATAAAATGCATGTCAAATTTTACCGAATAATTCAAAAGTTACGTAGAATCGAGTATAGACAGTGGATTCGATTCTCCAAAGGATACTAGGAAGAAGGTAAGACTTGGAAGACGTATCCATCGTCCGTCCTTCTCTAACCCACGTAACAACCAATAAGTCCGTCTCTCTCGCACTCACGCAAGGTATGCGAAATAGGAAAAATCCAAAGCACTCCGAACGAAATTGGCGATTCGCCAGGTGCATATACGGTAAAAAGTTTTAAAATTAAATTTCAATAAAATAACGTCGAGTCACAGAGAATCGTAGGACAATATTCGAAGCCTACGACCGATAACCACGTTTCGGCCGGATAATAACGTGCACGTGTCCCGCTTTGAACTGGGACCGAAACACGTGCACTTTAACTGCATACGACTTTCGCAGATTCGCCATGGCCAGACGTACGAAAGTACCAGGAAAGAAAAGGCTCTTCGACCTTATCGTAATTGCATCACTGGCACGGGCAAGATGGCCGCCTTTCGTAAGATTTACATGCCGGCCAGTCGACGCCTGAATTATTCGCGAAGCATCGTAAAGCCGCGACGCCATTAAAACTTTGGACAATGCGCCGTTTGATATTTATCAGACATACGTATGAGAAACTTTTGATATGGGTATACCGTTACGTCGCGTATACATACATACAACCTGGTCCACGTAGGAATCTCAGAGAGTCGGAAGCATAGGCGCCGCCACCTTTACTGGTTCCGGTTACTGCGGTTCCCATTACGATATTTCATCACGATGCTCCGCACTGGCTTCCGGTACCGAACTCCTTGCGTCGTAAAGCTCGGCCATTAGTTAAAGGCGGACTTAATATCGGCGATTTATCGCCGATGGAAATTCACGCCAAGGTTTAACCTTTCACGCGGTCACGCATTCCCAAATTATCTACGTAATGCTATAGATCGAATGTTATTCCTTGTCGCGTACAGCATCGCGTCTGACGATCGGTCGATCTTGCTACCGATTTTTTTATAGGAAAAAAAAATAAAAACAGTAAAAAAATCGGTCGAGTTTGCGGCCAATTTTTTTGTAGGGAAAAACAGAAATAAAAACAGAAAAAAAAAGAAATAAAAACAGTAAAAAAATCGATGCCACTTTATTGCCGCGGTATACGCGAATTGTTTACCCGGGGTAAACAAGGCTAGTGTGATAAGCAGGGGTATAATGTATACCGACTCGTAAAATTGCGGTGGATTCCTTACGAGGCTTCGTATGGGAGACTCTGAGATGCTCGTAAAAATGCGTTATGACGTCACGCTGTACTGGCTGCAATTAAATATCGTTTAATGGATCGATAAATATTTTTTTATTGACACACTGTATAGATGCGGGTTTACACGTAGCAAGGGAGGCTGGGTCCCGAGATCGTACAGTGAGATAAATAATGCAAAGACTCCGCCTTGTGGCGGTACGCTGGGCTCGAGTGGGTCGGGGGTGAGAAAAATAGGGGTTGGTATTGGTATGGACGCAGGGGGTAGTTTCACTGGTATAAAAGGGTGGAAAAGGGGGTCGGCCGGTATAGCCCGGTGTCGTCAGCCGTCGAGTCTCCAGACTCTGGAGGGTTGGAGATTGATGCGGTAGGCGCCCTGACACTTCCAGTCACCACCCTCTGTCTCACTTTCGGGACCTACCCCTGTTCACCACCCCTCGTCCGCCACCCCCCGTCGTACCCATTTAACGCGAATTGGCTTTGGACGTGAAAATTTGCCGATCTCGGATAGCCGGTTTTCTTCGACTGATCTACAATGTCAATTGCATAGAGCTACTACGGAGGAGTAAATACTGTTGAAAGATTAATCTTGGTGGTTTTTGAATTCTGCGATTTTTTTAACTCAAAAAATTCTACGTGCGAACTATTCATTAGATAAGTACCATATTGGCTTCTGATCTACAGTCTTAATTGTATGGACCTACTACGGAGTAGTAAATACTGTTAAAAGATTAATCTTGGTGGTTTTTGAATTCTGCGATTTTTTTAACTCAAAAAAATTCTACTGTTAATTATATAGGTTCCATACTAGCTTGTGATCTACAGGTCTTTGGGATTACTAGTTTTCGTGTATGCTGAACTTAACCCATTAGCTCTATGCTACGACAATGAAACGTAATATCCACCCCCTGATAATAAGGGTCGTTCAACCCTTCTTAATCGGTTTGCGTATAGTTATGTAATTCAGCATTCGAAAGCACAGACACAGCATGGTTTATCCTTTTTCCCCAAATTTCTACTGTAATCTTAATTTCTTTTGTTCTACGTGGGTTTCAGGTACGTATGCATATGCATTAGACATTCTGAAGTATTCTAAGGTCAGGTGTGCCAGAGGGAATTTAAAAATTAATAAATATGAAATTTAAAAAAAAAATAAATAAATTTGCAAAACGATTTTTTAATTTTGTCAATATTGGTTATATAATCGGTACGGTCTAACTTCGGGTATGTTTGCGAACTGAGTTTATCTACTAGCTGCGGCCCTGTGTGTATCGATGTAACAGGTGCACCTGCACTAAGGGTAGGTCAATTAGGTACACGAGTACTCGAAAGAGGTTCATGCACAAGTTACAGATGCATAGACTATAGCTGCTATCGCATAGTCAAAGTAACGACGAAGGGACTATAGAGCGAAACACGGGATGTCTTCATCTCCCGTGCACCACCTTTTCCACCCTCTAACCCGATACACCATGTTATTATAACTTCTGCGTAAACTATCCTGGCTCCTCCTGCTTACCCAGGAAGTATCCCTTAGCCAAGGGTAACTCTCGGAGAACGAAATTACATTTGAGGGTGGGTTTGCAGACACCCTTGGCGCGATGCTTCGTGAAAAATAACACGGACGATTGACAAGCTCGAAATTTATTTGTAAATAAAAAATTTTTTTACATTAATTTATCAACATGAAATTTCAAGCTTACCCCTATCCTCGCTGTGTAACTTACCTTAAGAATCATCCCCTATCTGGTTAGCACAGGGGTTTCCACAAATCTCCTGAAATTCTACTGCAGTATCTCGTTTACCCAAACTACCCTTACGGCTAACTGCACTTATTATTTACAAGTCCATTAACACTCTGCTACTCTGTCGCGACTTACGAGTGCACAGTATAGACCGTAAGACCGGAAAATGTAAATCCAGATTTTGCAAAAATTCATTTAAAAAATATATATACACACTATACGTTGGTGGAACAAGATTTTATAAAAATCAACTTTGTAGCTACGTATAGCTGAAGCGTCATATACTCTCTTACAGCTTACTTCCCTATATCTTCTAGTTTGCAAATTTTCGTCGCAATATACATATATATATGTACACATTACGGAAAAAATGTATTCGTCCCACGAAATGAAGCTGTATCCAGAATTTTGATGTACCGAGGCATGTACGGGCCAGGGGGGGGGGGTGTAGGTAAGGACGACTCGTAAACTCGAGAAAATGGTGGACGAGATGAAAGACGAAAAAGAAAAGTGGGAAATGGGTTTTGAGATGGCCGATGGGCGATGGTCTCTGGATACTGCTGTATTTGAGAAAGGGGTAATAAAAACACGCTTAACGGGCCATTACGCGGCCCATAAAAAAGATTAAAGTTAAACCGCCATTATGCAAAATTGCATTACTCTCTCGCGCTCTCTCGCTCTCTCTGGCGTTATGCCTGTAACCTTAGCCACGTAAAACGCGTGTACAGGTCGTTTCAACGTAACGAGTATAACGAATGCTTCATGGAAATACCAGTCTGTGTGCTAATGAAACGTCCAATTGCATTTGCAGGCTATCTGAAGGATAATTTGTGAAACGTGCTGTAAATTTTCATATACATACGCATACACAAAAACCCGACCCCCTTATACTGTACCAGGCTACAGTGCTTTGCGAAGTTAACGTCCGTACGATTAATTACATAAAAAAAAAAAAACGAGCGCCATTTTTTTTTGAAATTGTACAATTTTAATGAAAGATTAATGAAGATTATTAAATACGAAAAAAATGAAAAAAAAAAAAAAATAAATTCAAAAATAAAATCAAAGTCAAAAAGTTTGTATGGACGTGAAAGAGAGAGAGAGAGAGAGAGAGAGAGAGAGAGAGAGAGAGAGAGAGAGAGAGAGAGAGAGAGAGAGAGAGAGAGAGAGAGAGGGAGACAATAAAAAATCAAAGAGAGAAAAGAATAAAGCAAAAGTCTCTCTGATAGATGGCCGTGGGGAATCCCAAAGTTTTTCGAGCCCTTATTTGCTAGGGGTGGACGGGACGGATTGAATGCGGAAGGACTAGGGGTGGGTATCAAGGATGGCTACGTGGTCTTCACGTTTCGCGTTCTACTAGGGTGAGTTCCCCACCACGGTTACCACCCTTACCGTACATACCCTTATAGTATCCATATGCTATATATACATACTGGGTATATAGGTAGATCGGAAAAAAGAAAACCGACGTCGTACCAACCCCCCGAAGAAACGAATCTTGATTAATGGTGCAAGTTTCCATCTCCGTCAACCTTCTTCGCCTCCTTTTACCCAGGACTCAGTCTCGCGTAGAATTTATAATGGTGAGATACATTAACATTCAAGCGTCTCTTTCTCGCGACGCCTTGCGACGCCTGTACAGTAGTTAGGACATAGGTGCTAGACGTCTTACGAATTTTATGTAATATTTAATGCTCGATTATTATGAAAAATTTTTCATCGAAAAAGGGAAATTAGTAGAAAAATAATATTGGGGGGGGGGGGGGTTAATTAACACCTGTCCAAATTAATAATCACATTAATTAGCATGTTTGATCGGTCAATAAAGATTGAACTGACATTCAGGACGAATCTCTTGATAATTTTGGTATATCAGGTAAACCGTGAAATATTTTTATGCTGTTATCAATAAAATTGATATAATAAAAAAATTGAGAAATTTCACTTTTCAGAAATTGGGTAATTATAATTGTTGTTCTCTTAGAGATAAGCAATTTGTACCTAACTGTAATTCGTTGTTTTCTTTAATTTCCTACCGATAAAGCAGATTCTAAAGCATCTTTCCAGAAACAAGATTAGTTGCCAGGAATATACAGTCCAGAAATCTTATAATGAACTAGCCCTGAAAAAAATCTTTTAAAAGATCCATCCTATCACCTTTGACCCTAAATACTGATATGAATAATCAGTAATTCTAAATGATGCTGTATGGTCTTTTAAGATGAAGGAATAAAATTGTGTGATGGCTACGAGAAAGATTCCACTCAAGGGCTTCGTAGATACTTGACGCTATTTGATACGACGAGATAATCCCACATGGGGAGTAGGAGGGGTGGGATTGGTCCAGGAGGGGTTTGAGAGGCGGATGTCAAGGAAATTGACGATAACCTGCAGTATCCAATCTCGAGCGGATCGTATATCGCAGGCTTCGATATAAATCGGTACTGGTATACTGGACCGTGGTACATATACATACCGTGAAGATGTATAGATGAGATAAACGTAAGGGATGCTGCGAGCCGGAAGATAGAAAAAAGCGAGTAGATATAGGATAGGAATATGTGCTATAGGTATTAGTATATATATATATATATATATATATATATATATATATATACAGTAAACCCTATATGTATACAAACGTACATATAGGGATGTGAAATCGTAGGGGATGAAGAATCTATAGGGATGCAGGAGCGAAGCTCGCGAATTCTGAGGGACGTCGGGACGCCTTGTTTGCCGAAGAAATGGCCGTCGTCAAAGAGAAGGCAGGGTCCATTTGACGGTAATGATCGTGGATGTAATTTTAGCCCAGACGACGCCCGGCGTCGGGATGTGCGTAGGGGTGAGAGGACGTCCTTGGATGCTTAAGACGCCCGGAGTATAATCGCAAGAGAAATGACGTCGGTCGTTATTAGCATTAGAAAAGTCGATCCTAATCTTTTTGCAAAAGCGTCGCGACGCTATTTTTCGAAATTAATTCAATTTGAAAAAATTTTTATCCGTTCGTTAATGGGAATCGTCGACATTGACTCGATGGCAATACATTTTTTTACATCTCGACCAATGATAATTGAACGCGGCAGGGGTGGTTTTGAATAATAATTATATTAATTAATAAAAAAATTTTTTTCATTCACCTTGTAATTTCCCACGGCGTGCGCGCCGTCGTAGATGTACAGATGATCGTTGCAATCGAGTTGCAGCCGATCGAATCGCAGCATAAATCGTTGGAGGATGCTGTGCGTTTGGAAGATTATTATGCAATCGAGATTTCTCTCGTTCTGCGACGTCAGAACGGCGCCGTCTATCTTCCTGTATAAGTCCTGCATATAGTTCGTCTTGCAGACGCTGCTCATTTGATCTGTAACAAACGACAACACGTATTACATGAAATCCCAAAAACTGTATAAATTCACTAGCGCACTCAAAAAGAAATTTTTTTAATTTTCCCAAAAAAAAAGTTTACACTCAAATATCCTATCTACGCATTCAATGCATAAACACGTACTTGTCCTTTGGTATCTATTTATCCGATTAAGGGTTGTAAAATCCCAGGTCCGAATGGAGCCATAAATCAGGAGGATAGCCCACGCGGGCAACGGTACAACAAGATAGTACAAAGACGTGTAACCGCTATAGAAACACAGCTCGGACTGAAAGGGGATGAATATACCGGGAAAGGCAGAAGGGATGAAAGGGAAGGAAAAAAAAACAAATTCCATATAGTAAATACCATTAAAATGAGATTAGCGTGCGATCGATCAAAATCGAAGAGACCGAAGTGGGCTCGAGAGGGTTGATAAGAAAAATAATCGAACCCAAGGGTAGTCGGCCGATCATATATAAAATAACGATAACTCAGCAACGAAACATCGATTAATTTCTAAGCATCCCTTGGACACCGTAAAATCGTAATGGCCTGAATAATAAATACGTCGATTCCTCGGAGCGTTGATAAGGAGTGATTATTGAACGGAAAAACAAGTAAATATCACGTAGATTCGCGCGAACGTACGTAAACGTAGAATTTTTCCATATATTTTCATATATTTTCCATATGACTTCCACCCCTTGAAAATGGCAGATGTCTCCAAGCATGGCGACCACGACCAATGAGCTTTTTGCGTACGTATTAACCCCTTTCATAAAGTCAACGAAAACCCCACGTATCTAACCTGCCTAAGTCGCCTATGTATATCTACAGTATACTCCCAAAAATTCGAACCCAAGGGTAGTCGGCCGATCATATATAAAATAACGATAACTCAGCAATAAAACGTCGATTAATTTCTAAGCATCCCTTGGACACCGTAAAATCGTAATGGCCTGAATAATAAATACGTCGATTCCTCGGAGCGTTGATAAGGAGTGATTATTGAACGGAAAAAAGGTAAATATCACGTAGATTCGCGCGAACGTAGGTAAACGTAGAATATGTATTTTCCATATGACTTCCACCCCTTGAAAATGGCAGATGTCTCCAAGCATGGCGACCACGACCAATGAGCTTTTTGCGTACGTATTAACCCCTTTCATAAAGTCAACGAAAACCCCACGTATCTAACCTGCCTAGGTCGCCTATGTATACCTATACTATACTCCCAGAAATTCAAGTGACACACGTATATACCCAATGCCGTACTACCATAGTACCATTACCACTGTTACCACTAGCATAGATGCTGGTACCGCTGGTAACTATAGTACCGGATGCTTTTTGTAGACACTGCAGCAAGCACCCCCAACACGGCCAGAGTGCAGAGTAGCGTACGCTCAGCATCCGGAGCCAGAGGGGTGAGCCAGAAAAACGTGACCTCCCTTAAATAATGCATTACACCGTGTTCCCTGCATGCTAAATGCAGGACTGGCTTTGTTGGCCGGAGACGCCGTGCCCTTCTTATGGTGATTATCCCTGCTGCGATTATCCTTAGTTTTTTTATTTTCAAATTTTTTTTTACCATTTTTTATTACCATCCCCTTAACCCTTAAGGTGTATGCCGCGCGTGGTGTCTCGTTGTTGATACTTTGTATGGAAACGAATAGGGGCTTGAAATGCCTATGGGGTTGCTTTGGACGATCCCATTAGATTGATTGTATTTTTATATCACTCGATCGACCGATATCTCGTCGATTTATCTTGCCGAGATAACGGGCACTGTATACTGTCTGCTGATTAAGTTCAGTCTGCCGCTTCCGAAGGGATGAACGGATGCAAGGAGAACGAGGAAAGGGCTAGGGGATGTGTCCTATCTGTTCGCTGAGGGATTTTCTATACGTGGCCTCCCCTGAAGATGACGGGGGACGAAGAAATCGAGAACTTAATCGAGTCTGTTTATCGTATTGGCAACCCTGGGGACGGGCATTTCTGTTACCAAACAGCAACGGAAATCATATGGCCGAACTCGATCTCAAAGTTTTATTCGCTTTGGAAGCTGGATAGTCCAGTGGCAGCTGTTTGTACAGGGATTGGCAAAGGGTGATAGGACGAACTAGCAGGAGCGTACTAAAGAAAACGGGAAGAAGGTGCTCGGAGAATCGGGATAGAAATTCGTGAAAAGTTTCACGGAAATTTTAAAACTCTCGCAGTACTGGAAACACTGCGAAAGTCCGTGTACACTGATATACATATATATACCAGTAGCAAAAGAGAAATTGAAAATATCGTATTTCCTAACCTTAGAAAATTCTCACGTGCAATTTCAACCCCTATATAAAGTAACTACATACGTGAACCCATTACTGACCCCTAGACTAGTGACAGTAACAGATAATTATTACGAACTAGACGCAATAAAGATCGGTTGAATAAAAATGGAAAATAAAGCAGAATCAATCGTAATAAAAATAATGATAACAATACCGGCGATAAAAAAAAATTAATTTTTTCAACACGACCTTCAGTCCAATCGAAACGCCGTATACCCCGTAGATAGTCTTAACGAATAAAAATTTAATGTAATCTGTGTCAGGACGAAGAGAAAGAAAGAAACCGAAAGGTGACGTCCAAATTGACCAAATTGAAAGTCCGCCTTTGGGTTTCAGCAGGAATGTTATTACAGGCGGCATAGTTACAATCCCCCAAAAAAAAGGGACTGAGGACTTTCTTTTTGGCCTAGGGCCGTAGCAAGCCCTCCACCCTTACCCCCCCCCCCCCTCCCAGCCAATCCCTCTGGCTCCCCCCCCCCTCCCAATTTACCCTTCCCACTCACAGAGCTCACTCTCCGACTCTCTCGCCGATGTAAGCTCCTCGCGATCAATATTACTCTCTTCGAGCACTCCGGTTCGCCGTCGAACACGGCACGCTATACCGAAACGGCCATTCAGTAGTGTTAGAATTCAAGAGTGCAGATACAGTCGTCACGATCCGTGGGAATAAGGCTGTAGGTACGCCATTTTGTACGGTGATGAAAAAAATTTTTTTTTTCAAATTATTTTTCATTTTTGCTCTACTTACAATTTTCGCTTTTGGCACGTGTCCATCCTGAGCACAGGCACAGCGTAAGGCCCAGCAAGGCCCAACGACAGGCCGTTATGCCGGAACCACATGCTGGCATTACCCACTCTGGACTACTCCTTAACGAGGGACTACGTTATAGTCAGTTTACATTAAGCACTGTCACTTTCTATACGTCGAATCCGGTCAACGTACATTGCTCGCACGACGCTGCCTCGCGCGCTACTAAAGCCCTACGTTCAACGACGGGATCCACGACTCGTCCAGTGCGCAAACGTACTACGAATGGGGTGGCTTTACTAGAGGGTGCTTTCTGAGAGGGTGTATGGTAGTAGACATCGCTATATAGATATACCACGGTACTGTAGTAACTATGTATACAGTGTTGCGCACGTTTTCTTGGACCCGCTGAATATACATATATATATCCGAGTTTCTCGATATTCTTATCTGCAAGTACTTTCAAGGGGTTGGGAAGTAGGATACCACCCCTATACCCATTGTAAAAGTCCACAGTGTGGATATCCGCATGAAATGGTAAGAACGTCGGGGGTGACTTTTTCGAATTAGCAAACGTGACTGCCGTTACCTCTGGGGTGTAGCAGGGTAGTTACCACCCCCCGCCCCCCTGGACCCCAACCCCCGTAGGTAAAGTTGAATTTCTTTCTTGCCGAACAGGGGGTGGTTTGCACTGTCGGAAGTCACGCCACCCCCACCCGAAGGGGGGGGGGGGATGGGCAGAACTTATAATTGGAAGTGTCAAGTTTCAGGCTTATTTCGGGAGGGGGCTATTTTTTTATAAATTATTGTACCATAGCCAGGGGTTGAAAACGGCAGATACAATTTCGTAAGAAACTACTAGGTACATGCTTGTAGGCTGATATTGAAAAGTATTCCTATCGACAACTACCCCTATAACGGTCAGACGGATCAACCCCTTTAACACGGTCTATGGGTATAATGCTCCGAGCATATATAGGTATATGCCAAACGGAATAAGAAATTGTGAAAGTCGTCGGACCCGGTGGAATTCTTTAAATATGACAACGTCGCAGGGTAGCAAGTCCCTCTAATAATTAACAAAGAGTTTTCCCTCAAAGGGAGCACCCTGTAGACGTGCACTTTGAAGGGCGCTGTAGGCTGCTCCAAAACACTCAGCTCCTTTCTTCCCTCGTTTACCCTCTCTCTTTCGTCCTTATATCATCCCCTATTCTTTCCGTGCTACATCACCCTTTCCCCCTTACACTACCCACCCCGCAGCCCTTTGACCCTTTGCCAAATCTTTTACTTACCCCCTTTCGACCGTTCTTACCCCCAGACTCCGTGACCTACGACCCCCGACCACTTTGCATTTTCATTTCAACTTAAGCACTGACCATCCCCGTTCACCCTTATCTTACCCGAACTTGTTACACGTGCTTCTGTACGTATTTAATTAATAACGAGGCTACGTGGCCATTTCTGAATTAGTAATATCTTGCTTACCGTTATGGCTACCGTGTGCGTTTACACGGACATCACGTCGCGGAGTGGCCATAATTCCCGTTTTAAACGCGCGGTACGTGCGTCGTTTTAAAGCCGAGCGAAAAAAGGTTCGCAGGAAATATTACAATTTTTTTTATTTTGCCCTACCTCGGTACTGCCTTTTAGGGTTATTTTTAATCTTTTTTTTTTTATTGAAATATCGAAGTTTTTCAGTCGATAAAAAAATTTTTTTTTTTTTTTTTTTCGTATTTTCCGTGATTAAAATTTATATGTACTAAGTACAGCAACGGTGTCGTGAAAACTTTCCTAACCTTTTAATTAATTACAGCTCTCGTCAGCCTGTATGATTTACTTATTACACTTTACGATTTCTCTATGTACCCGTAGCTTCGTGTTATAACCCGAGGGTTGATACTTAAACATGTATCAAGTAAGGGTAGCAGGGTTAACAGGGGGATGAAAGTTGAATCCACGTAACGTAATATGATTCTCATGACTATTAAGTGGCCAATGGGGAGATCTCGTAAAATCGTGATAGCATTCGGGGGTAGTTTTATTGGGGAGACAATAAAATATAGCGATTATCGGATACCAGGGTGTTTTTAAGGGTTGTTCCTATCATCCCCCTTGCCCACTATCTGTCCTACCAACAATCACGATCTAATGGCTGCGATATCGAGAACGCGAGTAAAGGACAGAAAAAGTAGTCTGGTATATCTATATATATTGTCTTAATTTTTTTTTTTTTTTTTTATTGAAAAACCGTAAAAAATATTTTACGTACACGGAATACATTTTATGGCTCCAAGAAGCAATTACCGTTATCCATATATTGCTCTGTGGCTATACCCATGTCAAGAACTAAAAGCCATTAAACGTCATTTAAATAATTGCATCGACTCGAATGGCTGCAGTATAAATAAATAGTCGTTTTACATTGGAATGACGTATTTTTATCTGGCCACGGTATAAAACAATTAAGGTCGATAACGACTATCGGTTTTCCCCTATTCCTAATTAATTTATCTCGAGAGCGACTACCCGCGCGAAACGGTATCAAACGAGGAACAACGGGGAAACCGAAAGTCCTTGATAAAGTTGATTAAAGCTCGCAACGATGTATTATCAACGCGGTTCACTTTCGGTCGAGATAATTTACCAAGAATTTCATAAATTTTAAATCGACCCGTGATAAGGCTGACGTCAAATTGAATAATAATAATAATAATATCTCAACTCCCAAGTGTCTTTCTAGCACTTAAAATTTTACCTGTAATTAAGAAATCCGATTTCGACAAGCACCGCGATACGTAAAGGTCAAGTGTCTTCGGGCTTGAGAGGTTTTAAGGATTTTCGATAAGAAGATATAAGCAGGGGATGCTGGGTAACTTTAAAAAAATTTTATTACGACCTTTTAAAGGGGACGAATTTTATAATGCAATGGAACAAAAAATTGGATATGTAATTTTTATATTTTTTTGTTTTTATACAAATTTTAATTATTTCATAGGGTTCAACGTGACTGCTCTATAGTTAATTAGGGGTCTTGACAACGATGTTATTATTAGTATAGAGATGCTACGGGCTGGACGTTTAAACAAGGATAATTGTTATTACCTCGGACCTAACCTCAAACTAACTGAAAATAAATGCCGTCGAGACTCTTGAAACTCGTTACAACTTTGGCCAGCAGTTAATTTGCCAGGGTGCTGATTCCGAGGAGCTTCTACGTTAGGCAGGAGCCTCGACGACCCCGAGCAACCTCAGCCTCGCTAGGAGGCGTCGTGTTCCGTCCTCTGCCAGAAAACCCACCCCAAACTTCCCATTCGCCCCATCAAGCCAACTCCTTCCTTCCTTCCGCCGGAGCGCCAGGAACTTACCCTTGCCCCTGACAGTTAAAACATTTAATTAAGATACAGTTGTCAAGCCTTTGTATAGCTGGGATAGTTGGGGGTGGGAGAGGAATTGCGTAATTTCAACACTGGTGAATATTCCCAAGTTTCTAAAATTAACGAGGGTGTTCCGTCGCTATTTATATACAGTGGTAGCAAATTTTTTCGAAATTTTTATTTCACGAAAAAAAAATAAAAGATTGACATGAAATTAAAGGGGGTTGAAAAAAATTATAGAAAAAAAGGTCCATGGCCTTTCTGTCATTTTCATGGACCCGAACGTACCCTGATGCCGGTTCGAGACTATAGACAAAAATATGTATTTCACGTAAAAAAAAGTAAGGCTGTGTAATTTTATACGGCAAAGTGTCTTTTAGAGAGGTATGAAGAATTTTAGCACGCGGAATGTCTGGGTAACCACGAAGCTCGGGATAGGGTTGGTATAGGTACTGGACGAGGGGGGTTGAAAGTGAAGAGGGCTAACTCCTTCTGAACTTCATCAACCCTTAACTCCTGCTATCTTAGGGCGCAATCAAATTACCCACTCACTTTACCGAACATTATCGAGCTGTCCCTCTTCCTGTTCCTATACCGGTACTTCCCCGTACATAACCTATAGACATTTAAGCAGCGTCCACAGGACCAGGACCTTAACCGGGATGCATGATCTTGAGGTAGGCATGAGACAATTTCAAATTTTCTCGCCCTTGTCGATCGTCTTTACCTGGACGGCGTTAAGGGATGCACCGGTATCATGACACTGTATATAAATTGACATTGACAGCTCGGATCTGAAAGTGGACTAAGGGATGAAACCGTGAGTGGGAGAGGGTTGAAAAATTTTTTTCCAACAAAAAAAAAACGCAACCCTTAAAAATCCGTTCTACGCTGAAATAGCGGGAAGGGTTGATTATTTGAGAAAGGGCGGGGGGGGGTGGAATATCTTAAGGGTAGTATGCAGAGAAACCACAGTCCCCGTGGGCAACCTGCTCCAATTACGCTTGTTAGGGTTGTCTTCTCGTGCTTACCCGTTGCACCCTTAAATCCTCATCCCTTACTGCAATCAACCCCTATATCTACACACGCACCGTGTACTTATCGGCGTCGCGCCAACCAGCGTCCACTAGGAGTTTACGTGGGGCGTCGGACACTTGCCTTTGATCTTATCCCGGGCAACCCCTCCCGTTAGACAGGGATATACGAACTACCCCTTTCGTATCGTATTAACCCGGCAGCACCCTATACCACGTACCAGCTAACTACACAGCCATGTACACCATTATGCGCTGGAGTCTGTCGATGCCGAAAATTGCTTCGGATGCAGCCGATCGGGCTGGACCAGTTTGCACCCTTAATAAAATGAGGAGGAAACGAGTGCTAAGTGAAATGTGTATAAGAAAAATTCATACGAATTTTCAAAATTCCAAAATAATTATAGGGTGGTGAGGTACAGGGTACTTCGGGGGTGAGTATGTGAAAATATGAGCAGGACCAGTTTAATTCGTAATTCCGTATGTAGAATGGCTGTTAAAAATTTTTTCTGTAAACAGGGAAAATTCGAAGGGATGAAATTAGATGGGCTGAATTTTCTCTGACTGGGGGGGTCGTACTATCAGGACGACACGCAATCATCGATCGCTATTAATTATTAGCGCGTCATAAATACCCACGCGCGTGTGCAAAATCAAATTGGCTGCAACGTGATTTCCATCAGTAAAGTTCAACCGCCCTTGGTGCCGGCGTCGAAACCACCCCACCACCCCCTTTATCGTCCCTTTCGATGGGCACATACGTATAACCGTGCGACTGTAGATATTGTTATCGTGACGCAATTATTTTTCAGTATAACAATAATGACGACCGACGCTATTTTTTCAATGATCATTTTAATTGATACGAAATCTGTTTATTCAACATACTGAAAAATACTTGGACGTCCATCGTTATTTCAATTCCCACGGTTTCACTCTCGGCATCCTGGAGTTTCGTCGATTCGTTACGATGGTCATAGTCCCATTCTCCCTTCAATGATTTTCACCATTTCCAACCCATTCCTGGATATATATGTATATATATATATATATGTACACTATAGCAGCCAACCCCCATGATATACTGAGTGACTGCGTTCACACATAATTACACGCGCAAGGGTTAGCTGCTAACCGACCCTCCATTTTTTTACTATACTCTTCCCCGTCCACCCCTGTTTCACAATATATCCTTAAACCACCCTGCATCTACGATTCATCGATTTCTACCACGCATCGTAACGGTACGCATTTACCCACAGTGAAATTATCCCTTGACCACGTGAATTGTCTTTGGTGAATTTCGTGTATTCGGATTATAGAAAAGGTTTGGCGTCTCTTCGTTCTTAGTTATAAAATAATTCCAGAGTTTACTACCCTTGGAACACCCGTTGGATAACTGGAGAACTGTAATAGGATCTAAGTGAAGGAGATGACGAGTGAAACCAGGAAGCATCCGGTGTAAGGAGATTTAAAAAAAAATGGAAAAAGTGAAAAATGGCTATGACATTTCATTTACGACAGTCTTTCCACGAAGTCATAGAAAAGTTAGACGTATCTTGACGCGACCAAAAAAAAAAAAAAAAAATAGAAAAATTTTTAAAAAATCTTCAACCAGTCGCCAGAGGCGTATTTCCGCGAAACGTGAAACGAGCTTCCGGCAAGCCGTCCCGGCGCACCGTTAATTACGAAAAATGACGTAAAATCCTATCCGCTCCTTTGAAACGGCCAGCACCCGCGATACCGATGGACGATTCTATTGGCGGCGCAGCGATATTTGCCGGTACGAGTTATCGTGGCAATTTCATTCGATAACCGTTAACGCGCCCGGGGCATTACTCCACCGAATTCAATTAACCGCACCCCACCTCTTCCCACCCCCCGTGATCGGAGGAGTTTTCGACAATATTTCCTCGACATACGCTATAGAGTAAAATTTAAAAAATCTTCTTTACCGACCAATTAATTAAAAATATGAAGAAAAAATCGATTTCTAAAAACCCCCTCGAACCCTGTAAAAATCAAAGTTACGATCAATTTTAAAGTTTTTGAAAATTCGCAGATTTCCTTCTTACCGACCGAGCTTATGCATTCACGGAATTCGAAATAAATTCTTCTCCATCTCTCTCTCTCTCTCTTTCATTCTATAGGATTCCTTAAGTCGAATCCCCATGCTGCGCACTGCCGGCAAAGAGAACCAATTCGTTACGATGCCGGTAGTTGGCAACCACAAAGGCACTGCTTCGGTATAATTCAATCAAGTACCATATAAATCCACTTTAGGTCAGGCACACGGCATGGAAATTGCACAGCATGCAACAGCCGGTTTCCCTTCTAGACCACCGGCACCCCTCGGCCTTATTTCGCCCCTGAGCAACCGACCCTCTCCTATCGCTTAAATATATGCATACGAGTAGAAGCGTAGCTATGGAACTACTGGCTGAACTTCAGAGCCAGTACTGGTACAGAGCCCGAGCAGGGTGTGAGCATAGGGGACATAGGGGGGTTGAAAGGCGAAGAGGAGGGGATGCATGAATGTAATCGCATAACCCTCTCTGTCAGTGGTGCCAATCTACTCTTGAGAAAACTAAATGCCGTACCTTGAAAAATCAATTACCCTACTCCTCGAACGACGCCACCGTCGCGACGTCCTGAAATTTCTACACCTCTTCCTGTGGATTTCTGATAGGGGGTTGAACCCCTTTCGAGAAAAGGCACTTTTATGAAGAGGGTTGGCTGTAGGAGGGGGTGGATGAAAATTGTTAAGATTTTCCGAGGATTTACGTAAAGTTGGGAGGAGGGGGGGAGGGGGTAATCACCCTGCCTGTCAAAATAATGATTATTGAATAAAATTGACTGGATAAACGAAGGGGGTTGGGTGCCGTGAAATTAGTTTGAAAATTTTCAATCGTGACGAGGTAAATTGTATCGGGGTCGAATTGGTACAGATAAATCATTACGGTAACGATAATTAACAAGCTACGTACGGCGATTACCTGTTTTGACATACGCGTCCAATCAACGTGGCAATTAAAGCAAAATGCGGCGAGCTGCCCGCGATTTTAATTAAACCATTGCGGTTCGCGAGAGTCCTGGAAAGCAGTACAGTGGGAGCCAGTAGCGTGGGAGAGGGTGAGAGGGAATAAAAAGTCATACATACGAGAACAGGGGTGTCGGAAAAAAAAAGAGACGAAAAAAAATCTCATTGACGCAGCATCCATTCGAGAAAAGATTAATTTGATTTCTTTTTTATTCATATCGCCAACCTTCTATGCGGTACGTAATTAGGGTACACGTGTTCATAGCGTGACGTATTAAGGACAGGAATAATAAAAAAGTCCAACGTACATCGTAGATTCATATTCGCCTGTGCAAATATGTGCTTCCCGTATAATTTCAGCTTTATTTTCTCTTTAACCCCAAAGCCACACTCTCCTCTTCCGCTAGCACCCTGGAAAAAAAAGGGTCCAGCGCTAATTTCGCGCTAGATAAATTCAAATGAATGCAGCGCCACCCTTAAACTCATCCCGTGACCCATAACCCGCTTTTCGCTTAGCAATTCGTAGTCAACTCGGGCCATCCATCCTCTAAGTCAGTGTGTTAATAGCTCGTGGATGTAAACCGTGTTTGGTCGAACAGGTAGAAATCTTGTGGAAAAGAAAAAAAATTAACAGATTACTTAATTATTGTCAATTATAAAAATTATATATAATAGCGTATTATAGTAACGTTATAATACGTATACGAACAGTGTAGTTATCGTACTGACAATTTTGACTATACATTTCTGTTAATAAATAAAAACGCACGCACGTAACAGGGCTGGATAATAGCATTTGAATAGTAAAAAAGTATCCACAAGAATAAGGGTAAGTCAGACGGTCTCGATTGGCTCTGCTGTAAAACCGATCGATTTCCGAAGAAGCCGAATTCAAAAGTCCCACCGAATCGTACCAATAGTACGGCAAGCATGGTATACAGCCAATCAAAGAATCAAACGGTGAATTCAAGGGGACTCTTGGGCATTGAAAGTCGTAAGTAATAGACCCCTCTAAGCCCCACTTTACCCGTGAACGTACTACAGCAGGAGAATGCTATAGTAATACAGTATTGATAGTATTGCGTAGAATCTGGATAAGCGGACATCGATCAACCCTTCCACCCCGACCCTCTATCACGAAATATATACATATATACCGTAAGAGAGTTTTGATAGTAGCGAGTACCTACGCTATCGCGTTACCAATTCGTCCCTAGGACGCGGCGGATACTAAGGGTGGTTTTTCCGAGGGGGGTAAAAAACTAGTAGCAGAGAAAGTAGAAATAGAAGGAGAAAACCACCCCTCCTTGAAAACTAAATCTTCGTCAGATCCAAGGGGTTGTTTTATCCAGATAGTGCAACCCTCGATGGGCGCGTACGACCCCTTTCTTTCAACCCCCTTTGAATATCCGAAAGAGATTATGAACGAGTCGGTATGACAAGGGGGTGGTTTTTTTTTCACCCCTTCGAAACAAGCACATTACGATACAGTACGACGGAAGATCAACCCCTTATGGGTTAAGACGATTTCGCAGCCCCTACAAAAGTTTTTGTCACGTTCGATCGAAGCTTCTAGAAAAACTACCTAATGCATATAGGTTGATTTATTACAAAAAAAGAAAAATGAAAATTCACCCCCGCGAGGCTTATGCAGCGGTCGTACAGGGTGATTCGTAGAAGCGCCCCGGCAACCCTTGGGCGTTCTTCTAATTGAAACGTCAAAGCTACCCCCTCTCCCGAAGAAGTATCATCCCTTAGGATGAATAGGGATGGATACGGCACAGGACCGAAGTGGAATATTCTGGGGTTGGGTTATGCGAGGGGTGTCTGGGTACAGCTTCGTCGACGTATCAGTCATGTTATGCATATATTATCACGAGTATGGGGGTTGGTACTACCCGCCTTACCTACCTTCGAAGTAAGTAAAGGTCAGGGGTTGAACTCGGTAGACGTGTACGAGGGAAATAATACGATTCGTGACTTAGGGCTGTGAGAGGTACGTGCACTATATTAAACTACCCCTAGAGAAGAGGCGCCGAGCCCGCAATCCCGCTACTGGCGAACCACCCCCAGGTATGCACGCAGGACAACTGGAGAGCGTATAATACCGGAGAGATTAATCGCGATTCTAATTACAGATCCGGCACGGACACTGGTTAGGTGGTCTCGATCGTAACGGCTCGCCGGACCTGACCATCCCTTAACCACCCTCCGTCTCGGTACGTACCAACCCCGTGAACTTTCAGTCCGTAATTACACAGTAGTATCAGCCAGACGCGAACGTAATTGCGTGGGAATTTGCATGCTGTGCAAATGACTAAGAAGTTGGGAAAGATGCTTGAAACGAACCCTTGGCGTAGCAGCCCTTAATAATTAAATAAATATATCAAATACGGCCAACAACCCCATTAGCAGCATCCCCCTCGGTCCAAGACGAGGACACTTCAGTGTATTCGCGATATAATTAGTACGGCGTTTTCGGAAATTCTAGGGGTTGCTACCAAGAGAACCCTCGAACGTTCTCGAGAAAGGATTGTAAGGGTAGGTGGGTAACGAAAAAAAAAAAAAAAAAAAGAAATCGATCCCGATCGGACTTCAAGGAGCGAGACGCACCCGAGTAGTGAACAGGATGGTATAAGGGTGGTAAAGAGGGGTGGATCCGGTTTACGAGGGTAGCTCCAAAAAATGGCCGGATTTCGCAAAAAAAAAAAAAACGTACAGGACGTTTATGAAAAATGAAAAAAAAAAACGCGAATCGGTTCTGCTTCGAAAAATTTGCGAAATTTTTTTGAGACTGGGCTCGGTCCATTTCGGCAAGTGAAACCCCTCGACGCCCAGCAGCCGTGTTAAACAACCCCTAAAAAGAAGGTGAAGAACCGTATAGATATAACGCGATAAACGGTTTTCACTTTCATCTCGTTCCTCCGCACACATCTGACATATTTTCCCCACGTGTACATTCGAAATGCATGCGGACTGCTGACCACGTGTGCGCACGTGCGAGTGGTTCAGCCCAGCACGCGACGTGAATACAGCATAAAAGGTACGCAATTTTCTGGTAAGGGTAGGTGCTATCGGGAGGGGGAGGGGGTAGGGGGTAGGGGGAGGGGGTGGGGTTAGCGACCGTGCGGAATCCGCGTTAAGGCCATACGGGACCGTCTCACCCTTCCGTCCTTTGTCTGCTTTGTTCTCGGGATGATCTAAACGCGAGTCCATAACCGGGAACGCAGTTGACGACGCCCGGCGTCCTCGTTGAGCGACGACGTTCCTCGCACAAATTTTCGCATATTTTTGCATAACGCGTCCGCGACGCCATACCGACCGTGGGGGTCGGCCTTTATCATACGATAAAGCTGCGCTTGATGTGCCCGCCCGTGGATTTGCGAACGATGCCTGTATACACTTCCTGCGCTTTTTACACTTTTTTTTCCCTCATAACCCACGTCTTCGCCATATGAACCACCACGTGTTCATATCCGTACGCGGTTGCGAAGTGCACGCGCGTATACCCGATGCTGAACTGCACTGCTCGTACGTAAAAATCCATAGTACGTACAACCGTCTTTTATACGTGTACTCTCGACCTTTGAATTCCCACTCGAGTTTTCGATATGCTCGTGCAGTGCTTGCTGCATCAACATTGCATCCTCGAAAGTGCAATTAAGTACATCGATGCACCGGTTGCCAGCGGTAGAATTCGAAATACTGTTTTTTTTTTTTTTCACTATCTATTACCAAACGTACAGAACGCGCGAGAACGGATGCACGTGGAACTTTGAAAATTTTGAAAATTTAAAACGAAATAAGTTACGATGCATCTGAAATCATTGGCAATACCCATCACGACTCGCACTACCGTTATCTGCCGATACCCACAGTTGCATTTAAACTATGTCATATGCGCATACAAAGTGCATTACGGATACCCAAATACGATAAATGCACTTTGACCATTCAAAAAAATTGCAAAATTAAATTGAATACCAACTTGTTGATAATTTAATAATTAAAGACGCCTGTATGTAAAATTTCACAATTTCAAGTCTCTTACAGTCTTCGCATTTAAAAATAACAGTGCATCTAGACTGCATATGCACTTTGACCAACAATGCACTTTTCGTATACCATATTAAATCCTGACAGTCGGATTGATAATTACTGGTTACGAAACTGTCTTTACGTGAAACCGACTGACACATAATTACATAACGTATTAAAAGCAATGCTTGTATACTGTACCAGTAAGAGATCGAATAACGGTACAGCAGGACTCTGCATTATCGACCGAGAGTACTAAACGTACATCAGTAACTGTCAGTAGCAACGGATCCAGAAACCGTACGTGGCCAGACCAAAGTAGAAAGAGGACAGAGAATGGCCGATGAAGAAATTTATAATTCCTCTGCACGACTTCCCCCAAGACTCCAGAGGGTACTCGTCGACCGGAAGTACTGTGAAAATTTACGAATCCGATTTCCGGATCCTCGGAATTAAACGATCCGATCTCACCGCACCGGTGGATACGGTCTGTGCTGTACCAACCGTCGCCATTACCACTGTCTGGCTATATCGTTACTCTCACTACTACGGCAGTAGTAACAGCAGTTATAACTAACCCGCCAGGTTAAGCCAGCGTCCCGTAAGGATACGTTCCATGGGGATTCTCAAGCGATTTTGGAAACAGTAGCAATCCCACTCTCGGGAACGTCCTGGGGAATAGTCCTTATGCTGGAGCGGAGTTCGCTGGAGAATTTAAGCGGGTTCAAGCTTCCGGCGAAATTGGTACGTGACATGCATATACGTGCCATACACGATATAACACGTTCTTGATCCATTGTAGTGGATCTACGAGTGTGGCACTTCCGGAGGTCCAGCCGGAAATTCTAAGAGTCAAAAAAAGGAACAAGAGGATTTAAGGATCGAGTACCGGGGTATCCACGATACCATGAAGAAAATGGTACCTCAGGCTCTAGGCAGTTTGATGTCCAATATGTCTGAAGCTTTCCAGGCCCCTTGGCGAAAATCGAGCATGGAATCTGGGTCGCCATATGCCTGTGACATTTCCTTTCATAGAAGTAGGAAACGGCACTGAGCTATATATATACGGCATTATGTACGTATATAGATGCATAATGTATATATACATATAGTACGTAAGAGAATCGGTACGCCTATGCCATTTCCATGAATGCATACGTGATACGTGTGGGCATACATACGTACGTATGCATAATGACGTAGGCAGCTGGTAAAAAAAAAAAAATTAGAGGAGGGGGGAAAAGGCAAAAAAAAGTCAAAATGAAAAAATATATTTTTACGTTTACTCGAAAAAATTTGTATCGATTGAGGGGTAGGGGCTCATTGCATAACCGACCTTAAGCTGACGCACGCATGTGGATTCATACGATACGTTATACGGGAAATTCTACGAGGTTAGTGATGAAAGGATTCTGGTGTAACGCATCCTGCACAGAGAGAATTTCTGTGGTTATGTGAAACTTTGTCTGCGAGGTTAGTCAGAAGCTACAGAAGATGCGTTTAGTTATACGGGTATATACGAATATAATACATATCTAATGCATAGAGGGAGGACCGTATGTGGTTATATGTATGTACCAAGCAGCATTGCGTTATTGTGGCAATATTTGCATGAACCAAATGCATAGGCGGCTCCACGACAAATTGCAGTACATGCATCGGCTGCTAGTACGTGCAAAGTGTTGGTATAGAAAAGTGTAGGAAAAAAATAAAAAAAATTAAGAGAGAACGATATAGAAGGAATTCGAAGATTAAAAAAAATTTTGAATAGAAAAAGAGCAGTTTTTCGAAAAATCAAAATATTCCTGTTGTACGTATTCATAATGTTTTCAATTTTTTTATAAGTGAGAATGTAGGTAAATATTCATGTGGTACCGATAAGTGATTCGGAGATTCGTAACTTGTAGAAGAGAACTTGAAATTCGACTTTGACAAAGTTTTCTAGAAGTTAGTTTTGCGTTGAGGATTGTATACGTGGGGGGATGCTGGATCAGGGTTACAATCGGTAGCAGAGGCTATGGGAAAGGAGTTCGTGGAGTTATAGGGTACGGGCTATAGGAGAGGGGTAAGTTAAATTACTGAAAATACGTCGTTGGAGGCAAAGTGTATATATGTATATATGTATATACGTCTTTTGTCAATTGATTTCCATCGATTCAATCGTCCCCTTACATTTTCAATTACCGATTGACGTTCAATAACGAATCATTAATCTACCTTTTGATTGGAGATTTAATAACATCCGAAATTTCAGCTTGGGTCCAGGACCGAATGACAGACTACAGTAAAGAGTCAATTTTATGGGGGTAAAATATTTCAAAAATTGTCAACGTGATAAAAATTTTAATTGAAGTAATGATAATGACAGTTTTCATGAACGAAATTGTATGCTGGCTTGTTAATTCGCAGGTCGCGGCGACTCGACGACGATAATTGAAAATTTAATGTCGAGACTTGGCGGTCGGCCCTGAGCTTTCGAGGCAAAGAAGCAACGTAGGATAGGGTGTTTGATTTTTTTTTCCAGAATAAGGTAAACTCGAGGAACTTGGATCGAATTCAATGATATATTTTTTATTTTTTAATTTCCTTCTTTCGACTTTATAATATGGGAAGGATTATAGCGATACAGGAAAATATGGTAAAAAGATACTTTTTTTGTGGATTTAAAATTTTTTGTCAGATTATTAAAACTTTTTTTTTATTTTTCCTTTCTTAATGGTATCCAAGGAGTTTGGAGGACAGGTGTATGCACTATATCCAATGAGAATTCCTTGCAAGATAAATCGACGCGATCTTCCATTCGTCTCTGTGCATAGCTAGAGTTACCGTGCATGTACTGTAGGTATTATACGTACTACTACATACACTATTGATATAGCTATTGGATCTACTTTCGATAACAGAAACGATGGCGGCTTTGTCAGGTGGAAAATAATTTTGCTACCCGGCCGTATAAAGAGCCAATATGCGAGCCGAGCTGCGGAACGGCCATTTTCCTAGTGATTTTCTATCCTCAAGATCGTATTTTCCAGGCAGCTTACTCCCGAGGTTCCATACTTCTCGTTCTCCCTGTCGCTCCCGTTGTGAGATGGGCTTAACGTTTCGTAGCGGCGGGCCGTGATGTTTATCTGACAAAGGTTCAAGGCGACTATTGAATCGAGCGACAAAAAGAGCTATTCGTCTTGTGAATGCCCCTTAATATATAAAATTCAGTATACCTGAACATCGTTCCCTAATAATAATCTCCAAAGAATTTCCATCCTAAAGACGAGTCTTCCAGTGCTCCTAGCAACTTTCACTCGAAACGATTTGACAGCTGTCAAAGAGCACGTGGGAGCGAAATAAAATCACGTGCAAAAGAAAAATAAATATCACAGAATTTCTATGTCGTATCCTTACCAACTCCACGGTCCTATTTATATTTTTACCACAAGATGGCGACAACGTGGTGTATACGAAGGGGCATACCAAAATTAATTTATCGTGTCGGTGGCAAAGCGGACTATGAATTAGGTACGGATTATCGGAATTACGTATAAGCGTGGGAAAATTATCGTGCTGGTAACGCGACAAGCTTTTGCTTCGATATTGCGTTGGAATTACGCATGCCTGTTAACGTTATAAGCGAAATTGAGGAAATATTAAAAATCTAATATTTCAGCTTTAAATTACTAGCATTATTCGTAAACGAAAATAACAGAGTAGGATTAAGCAAAAATAATTAAAATTCTCAATACGCTACGTACAGACGAGAAATAAAAAATAGTCGAAATCTAACATTGTATGACAAAGCTTAATATAGCTTTGACTCGATTACAATGGCATCGTCAAAGCGACTGCTGGCATACAGTAAAATCCACTTTAATAAATGAGACTAATTGTCAGTTGCGTCGAAGCGCCTCGTTAATGAGACTAATTAAAAGCATCCCTACACGCAGTAGTGGTAGGTGGTCCTAGTAGTAGCAGATGGTCCAGGTCAAGGATAACGCAGCATCCTAAAAAGGGGTCCTCGAAAGTAATCCTGTAGCTAGTTAATGAAGAGAAAGCCAATTGATTAATGCGTAAGAAGACATTAGAAGGTCGTTAAAATACAGAAAAAAAAATTTTGAAAAAAAAAGGTACCAAGAGTTTTTTAACCTAGATTCATTAAATCCGAATATCTCGATGAAATATTCATTCCGTTGACCTTGAACTTAATTAATCATATCCAGGTCATCTCAAGGTGAATTTCTTGCAGACTAAAAAAATTTCAAAAATCCACCCTGAATTCTCGTCTCGCGTCTAAAAGAAAACCACTTCTGGCTACCTTTCCTCGCGCTCACCTCCAGCACCTCCGAGCCCCTTATGCCATTTACGTATACGTAAGACCGTACGTCACACGTGCGGATACACCGAGGCGTCGGAGTATCTCCTAGAGGTACCACGTGGTGCTGGTCGATGGTAGCTCGGATAGAAAAGCCAGGGTGGCAGACAGCACTTCGTTTAAGTGGAGAATGCAGGTCAACGACCCCGAGTGACTGATGTGGTTTTCGCTGTGGGAGATCAGGGGTAGTCAAGTATCCACCCCGGAACAGGGACCAGGTACCTTGCAGGTTGGGTTAGGACCCGAGTTAGCTGGTCCTTACCGGACCAGAGCTAAACGACGAACGTCAAAGTAACATTGTATTAAAAAATAATGCACCAACCAAAAAAAAACCGTACGACCTTATTTGCCTGTTTTCATGAAACTCTCGGTACGACTCAGTCATCCCCAGTGACATATACCACCCTTCCGCGTCGAAGGCGGAGTATCCGGGTCGAGTTGCTCGTTCCAGTTTCCCGGTGTAACACAGGCGCACGGATGACGCGGCTCAGAAGAAGCCGCTTTTGGGAACAATGTCCTCCGATACAGAAGTTGCGCTGGCTGGGATACCGAATGGTACGGCTGGTAGCAGAGCGACACTAGCGCCGGCGAACAAGCGGAACGGATCGGAACTACGTGGGAATAGAAACTGCGAGGACCGTACGAGCGGCGGCGTTACGATTGATGACGTCACTCCACCAATATGGCCGACGGCCAAACAAATATGGCGGCCAAGGTACTATTTACCCGTCAAGATTGTCTTCTAGCTCCGTTCCTCTTTTTACTTAGACTTTCGATTCTCTTTATCTCGATCCTCGTCATACGGGAATGGGTCTGGACCGATACGTATAATAGGATGAACGTTCGCTTTAACCAGCCCGAAGGCAGATACGTGTCCCCGGAGATGCTTCCGTGATAGGGGATACCTCCCGAGGGCTGGCACCGATATCGGGAAGCCTCCGTTTCCCTGGTATCGTAAAGCTTCGGCTTGTCCGGGAAAGTCAATGCTGCCGAGGCTCTGGGTGAAAATCGTAAAGCGGACCCGAAGAAGACATCCGGATTCCACTTGCTGCGCCGTCCGCCATCTACCGTGGGGACAATAAGGGGTTTACGTTCGTATATCCTTCAGGGAAAATTACTTAGCCTATAGTGTCTACGGTATCCGTATATCGAAGGTACGTAGATGTGCGTAAACCGTGACTGTCGTCACGGAGTTTCACGCGGTTCGTCCAGTGTCCAGTGTGAATCTGGCTTTCTGCTGTGCGCATGCGCATCGACGCATCCCGACACTTTGCACAGACTCCGTACTAAGTGCAGCTCCATTGTAATTACCATCCAGATGGAATAATTTGACGTCATGGAAATATCAGTCGAAGCCTGACTAACACGAAGGACACCCAACCAATCCTGATAGAGTATACTGAACGCGGGTACAGTCCGAGCAGAGAAATAAAATTATGTAAATAAAACAGTAGGGGTCGCAATTTTACGTATTAAGAAAAGTTTCGTGCTCGTGATCGACCTAGATTTTATATGTATATTTTTTAAGCTATATCCACCTTTGGGATCTCTGGTCTTTTAACCAGGTTAGAGGTTAGGTTAGGCCATGTAAGGGGGTACCCTGCGATTATCGAGCGTCGTGCCATTATAAATTATAAAACGCAAAGGCGATGGTATCCCGGCTTGTAAAGGACGCCGTACGCCACCTTGCGGAATTCTTTCCGGGGGTTAAATTCCGCGCGCGTTAAACGTAAATTCAATGCGGAAGCGCCGCGGGGCTATTTGGAGAATTTAAGAATCCCAGCCACGGGTCCCCGATACTAGAAAGGGGCTGGGAGGTCAGAGCCTATGGACGCGGTACAACAAAATCTACTGTACAGACAGATATCTATATACACTGTACCATGGGAAACACGGAGTAATCGAAGCTCTTGCGATAGGTCAGTATCGTCCGGGCGAGAACCATAAATTTCGAACAGGCCCATCCGACCGGATAGTGCTATAGAAATCATGGCAAAATTGGTTGAACTCAACTGTAAATTTTTCAAAACAGGAAAGCGCCATACCGTAATACTGTATACACCCAGTAAGCAATACCGCAAAGTGGCGTCTTCGGTCGCAAAAAGACACGAGTAAAAAAAAGAAAGTCACGTCGATATTCGGTCGATCGAGAAATATGGCGACGTTACGTTTACTTAAGGACAGATTGGTTCTAGGGGTTGGTAGCTGTGACAGAAGACTGCCGAAATGACTCGTAATTCGAATAAACGTCTAGCAGGTATAACCTATACCTATAGCTGGCTTTCCAAAAACATATAGAAAATCAGGTAAGCATGTATCAGGTTGTCCAACTGCACGACTGGAAAGTCCCAGTTCAACGAGTGCGTAGCTGGCAGATATACCGGGTGGCGAGGAGGTTGACGTAGAAGCGAGGAGCATCAGGGAGGACGAGTTATAAAATACAGTTTTAATTCTCAACACGGCCGCTTCAATAATCAGGCGCTGCCTTGACTTTCGATTGGTTCTATAGGTTGGTAGCTGTGACAGAAGGCTTCCAAAATGACTCGTAATTCGAATAAACGTCTACTAGGTATAACCTATACCTATAGCTGGCTTTCCAAGAACACTTAGAAAATCAGGTAAGCATGTATCAGGTTGTCCAACTGCACGACTGGAAAGTCCCAGTTCAACGAGTGCGTAGCTGGCAGATATACCGGGTGGCGAGGAGGTTGACGTAGAAGCGAGGAGCATCAGGGAGGACGAGTTATAAAATACAGTTTTAATTCTCAACACGGCCGCTTCAATAATCAGGCGCTGCCTTGACTTTCGATTGGTTCTATAGGTTGGTAGCTGTGACAGAAGGCTTCCAAAATGACTCGTAATTCGAATAAACGTCTACTAGGTATAACCTATACCTATAGCTGGCTTTCCAAGAACACTTAGAAAATCAGGTAAGCATGTATCAGGTTGTCCAACTGCACGACTGGAAAGTCCCAGTTTAACGAGTGCGTAGCTGGCAGATATACCGGGTGGCGAGGAGGTTGACGTAAAAGCGAGGAGCATCAGGGAGGACGAGTTATAAAATACAGTTTTAATTCTCAACACGGCCGCTTTAATAATCAGGCGCTGCCTGTATCCGGTGGAAGAAGGGTTGAAAGGGGGGAAGGAGGGGGGGGGGGGTGCAGTATGGCAGTGCCACTATACTAGTGGTAACTGAGGGAACGGAGGGTTAGTTAAATTACAGGAATAAATCACGTGTATTGTTGCGCCAGCACTATTTTATGCTTTCGAGGTAAACGTGCGTACGGGTGACGTCATATACGTATACATATATATACACTGCATGTAACGTCGATTCCGTATACTCGGCTGGTCTTACTTAACCGTACAGAGCCCGGTAGCGGCACATTGGACCCTGTACTATTTCGAATTTTGAATAATGCTTAAAATATATTTTCAAATTTATCGGACTGTTATCAGTGCCTTGCATTGATTTTCTATGCGCGTGACGTCACAGGCCGTACCTCGTAATTTAATATTCTCGGTACGTAATTAATTAAATCCTCGAATTATTGCATTTCGGTAATGCAGCACGACCCCTACGTAGCGATAGCTGTGCTTAATTCGATTACGCAATACGTACAGTGAAATTAGATAAGGTTAATCGTAATACGTAACTACCGAGCATTTTACAAGCGACCCGTGTATTAATATCGCGTATATATACGCATTGCGTAATAATTCAAAGCGTTGTCGAGGAAGGTGGGAAGGTGGGCCGGATAGGAAAAGTTAATGGTCAACGTAAAACCGTACCTGCGTTAATGCCCCTTTTGGGGACGGCCATTTTGAACGATCGTTATCAGGATTGTATATAGAGCCAGTGTCGGTAATGACCAGAACAAAAGCAACCCTTACGCAGCTCGTTATTATTATACGTATTACCGTCAAGGAGTCAGCAAGTATTCCGCCCCTTGAAATGGGCCTGTAGCGCTATGTCCATATACTTATGCGTAATAACTATACCTATCGGATGACCGTAGACGATAAAAAGCACCGTCGAAAAAAGCTACCCCTCGAACGTTATCGCGCTTAACCAAAGTCCAGGTCACGTGGTACGATACCGATCGCACGGTCTGCGACCAAGTCAAATTTGGATTCTGGTGGTTTTTTTTGTGTCAAATTACAAAAAAAAAAATATCCCATTGACGTGCCAGTCATTTTCACTGCTTCAGCCTGATTCAATTTAGATTACAGGGTCGACGGTCGATTCCCGGTGAAGCTCGAGCTGGTTTATCGGGTCTGTACGATCGGCGGACTTACCGGTCGAAGGAACCGAGCAAAGTGTCTCACCCTGTATAAAAAAAAAGCTAATGGTCACTCGTTCGATTCTATGGCGTGGATGTATATAGTGATACAGCTGCCTACCCGTGACACGTTGCTTGAACTAACCAGGTCTTGCGCTGTATATGTATACACACGTGGGCTGTCACGCGAGCACGATTCTGGAATCGTAATACCGTAGCACGTGTTGTTATTAGGAGTATTGAGTGCAGTGAAAAAAATTATAAAAAAAAGAGAATTTATACGGAAATAAAAATTTGGTCCGGTTAAGTGTTGGCCATTCGTGTTGGTTGATTCAGCCGTGCATTTTGTACTGCGGTAAAGGACGCACGTGACTCTACTGACAAAATGTATGCTTCCTCGCACGTATGAATTAGGAGGAGAGCAATTACACGTATAATTTATATACCCGTTTCTGTGTATACAGGGTGGCCCCGTATATTCGCACAATGAGCGACCACTTGATTCCAGGAGGAACAAAGGTTGGCGCTACGCTCCAAGTTTCAGCAGATTGTTCCGGTGTAAGGATGACGTATGTGTCTAGCCAGGGTAACAATGCTAAACTCCGACGCATTAATGTTAATCCGAGTCATCCACCCTTTTACGTCGTAGCCATTTCAGCCTACGGAAATACCGGGATGTGCCAGTCCCTATGACGCGAACCCACCGCCCGGCTGGGGTGTCGGGGGTTCGCCTCGTTAACAATGAGACACGCAGGAGAGCGACTCGTGCGGGATGATCCATCCAGTCAAGACCCCCCCTGGTCCATGTGGAGTCGGAGCTAATAGATTCCACCTCAGGGTATTCGAGTACCCGAATAGGTATAGACACTGCGGCTGACGCGCCATCTGTGAATGCTCGATGTACCCTTCTTTTTGGGAGCGTCGATCGGTCCAAAAAATAGGGCTTGGTCCGAGCTGAAGTGGGCACCAGGGTAGGTGTCAGATATGGGCGATCGAAGCCCAGGCTCAATTTCAACTTTGAAGATGGGCTCTTCCAGACCACTCGTGCAACTGCTCCGTCCCGAAAGTTCTAGAACAATTTGAATCTGGACTCCCTCCTGCTTCTCCACTTGCTCCCTTACCCCGGGCACTCGACTTCTCGAAAGCTCTACTAGACTTCATCCACCTGGACCGGTCCCCAGGGTTCAACCCCCCCCCCCCCCCCCCACTATATCGGGTGAGACGGTTGTGGTCCACTACTCGAGAAATCGTAAAACTTATCGACTGCGACATCTTGAAGGTCTCTGCTGGGACGAGGAGTGTCAGGATATTCCATGTATATATATGTCTATGCAGGAAGTGGATCCTGGATCTGCTACCGGTGCCATCCGCCGTCGCCGATGAGACACCCGTAGCGGACGGAAAGAGTTCCTGGAGAATTGCCATGGGACAAGCCGAGTAGCATCGTGGAGTCTTCTCCAGGGAAATTTTCTACGGGCAGAAAGAAATTAGAGACTTTCCTCCTTTCCCTTTAAAGTCTCAGGACCTCGGCGAGGAACGTAAGCCAAAGATGGCGGCTAACCGAAGGTACCGTGGTAAAATGGCCAAGGGAAAACAAAGGGAAGATAAAGAAAGCCAGAGGGTGAAAGTGAATTACCAGTCATATTTACGCGTGAGAAAGAAATGTAAATTTTCTTCCGACCACGACTATGCATACACAGCCCATTATGTACAGGGATAATGGATTTCTTCAGAGCGTCTTGACTCGCTGCATTCCATGGCTTACACCGTACCCCGGCAGCCATCTTGACTTTGTCAAAAAAAAATTAAAGTCCAGGTCCACTTCGACTTTTCGAGTGAACGTTATTTGCCTATCTCGTCGCCCTACCAGTGACGCGTGCAGCATCGAGAAAGACGTCCCCGAGTCTCGTTATTTAAAGGACGAAAAATCATACTGACGCGTTCGGAGTGCCTGTTGTTTTAGGACACGAATTTTCGAGACTTTTTTCATAATCAATAACCTCGCACGAACGAATCAATGAAATTTACGTTGAAGCTGCAGGAGCAAAATAGCATGTAAATTCAGCGTATGAATCGTCCCACCTGAAAAGTCGTTATTAAGAGCGATAAAATTACCATTCACGCCGTCCGTGTAAGCACCGTTTACGACTGCCACGAGCATAGCAGCCGACCACCCAACCAGTACAGGTATTACAGACATTAAATTCCAAAGGCATAAGAATTAATTAAGTCCCGTGCACACCGATAATGGATGGGCTTGAGTATGAATTAATATCTCATCAGGAGCAGAGCCGCGGCATCCCTTATCCATCTAGGATCACACAGCCGAGGGTGGCTTTACGTGCGATCTCACCAGTCACAATGCTTCCCTTCGGCTAGACAGGAGCCCGACCCGCCCTTAGCAAGGGCTACGGATTACCCTCAGAATCCTAGCGAGGATCACCGAGAGTTCTCGGATGAGGAACGCGAGTCCGTCAGGGGATTCCCCAGGGGGGCGAGGGTGTGTAACAGGGATTTCTTCGGTGCGTTGTACACGGAAGGGGTTGGTCACCCAGAATCATCCCCTGTATGCTAGCTCAGCCTTTATACCCATTTAGTAAGTATACCATGGCCAAGTCCCGCCTGGGGTAGCTAAAACACATTGAACTCCATCTGGGGACTTTTTTTACATCCTAAGGGGATGAAACTACCCCTTTCTACGATTACCTGCCAAATGGCTAATAAATACCCGTTCGAACTGACGCCTGAACCGGATGTATATTTTCCACCGTACAAAACTATCGCACCACCCTATCAGGCATCTCATTGAAGTGCCCATCGCTTCAATTTCATCCCTTAGCAATAACTGTACCTTAAAATTAAGATTTCGCTGAAAAACTATCGCACCACCCTATCAGGCATCTCATTGAAGTGCCCATCGCTTCAATTTCATCCCTTAGCAATAACTGTACCTTAAAATTAAGATTTCGCGGGAAAAACTATCGCACCACCCTATTAGGCATCTCATTGAAGTGCCCGTCGCTTCAATTTCATCCCTTAGCAAATGACTGTACCTTAGAATTAGAACTTCGCTGAAAAACTATCGCACCACCCTATTAGGCATCTCATTGAAGTGCCCGTCGCTTCAATTTCATCCCTTAGCAAATGACTGTACCGTAGAATTAAGATTTCGCTGAAAAACTATCGCACCACCCTATTAGGCATCTCATTGAAGTGCCCGTCGCTTCAATTTCATCCCTTAGCAAATGACTGTACCGTAGAATTAAGATTTCGCTGAAAAACTATCGCACCACCCTATTAGGCATCTCATTGAAGTGCCCGTCGCTTCAATTTCATCCCTTAGCAAATGACTGTACCTTAGAATTAAGATTTCGCTGAAAAACTATCGCACCACCCTATTAGGCATCTCATTGAAGTGCCCATCGCTTCAATTTCATCCCTTAGCAAATGACTGTACCGTAGAATTAAGATTTCGCTGAAAAATTATCGCAGGACCCTATTAGGCATCTCATTGAAGTGCCCGTCGCTTCAATTTCATCCCTTAGCAAATGACTGTACCGTAGAATTAAGATTTCGCTGAAAAACTATCGCACCACCCTATTAGGCATCTCATTGAAGTGCCCGTCGCTTCAATTTCATCCCTTAGCAAATGACTGTACCTTAGAATTAAGATTTCGCTGAAAAACTATCGCACCACCCTATCAGGCATCTCATTGAAGTGCCCATCGCTTCAATTTCATCCCTTAGCAAATGACTGTACCTTAGAATTAAGATTTCGCTGAAAAACTATCGCACCACCCTATCAGGCATCTCATTGAAGTGCCCATCGCTTCAATTTCATCCCTTAGCAATAACTGTACCTTAAAATTAAGATTTCGCTGAAAAACTATCGCACCACCCTATTAGGCATCTCATTGAAGTGCCCATCGCTTCAATTTCATCCCTTAGCAATAACTGTACCTTAAAATTAAGATTTCGCTGAAAAACTATCGCACCACCCTATTAGGCATCTCATTGAAGTGCCCGTCGCTTCAATTTCATCCCTTAGCAAATGACTGTACCTTAGAATTAAGATTTCGCTGAAAAACTATCGCACCACCCTATCAGGCATCTCATTGAAGTGCCCATCGCTTCAATTTCATCCCTTAGCAATAACTGTACCTTAAAATTAAGATTTCGCTGAAAAACTATCGCACCACCCTATTAGGCATCTCATTGAAGTGCCCGTCGCTTCAATTTCATCCCTTAGCAAATGACTGTACCTTAGAATTAGAACTTCGCTGAAAAATTATCGCAGGATCCTATTAGGCATCTCATTGAAGTGCCCGTCGCTTCAATTTCATCCCTTAGCAAATAAATGTACCGTAGAATTAAGATTTCACTGATTACGCGCAAGCTTATTATTTGAATGAATGAAAATGACCAGTTAGAGGGGGGGGGGGGTTATGGTTCCTAACCAGCGAGGCGATCCCTTCCCCATTTTCATCCCCTCCTCGTACTACTTCCGGTAGCCGAATCCGACACTCAGGTTAGGTAGGTAAGGTCTGTTCCAGAAGGGTGGCTCGAGACTCGGACGAGACAGTGAATAAGGTGGTAAAAGAATGGGGTAGAGCCTGAGGAGAAGGTGCAAGGGTGGAAAAGGACCATAACGACCAACTTCCGGCTGTTTTGCTAATTATCCAGCTCCCACAGTCGAGTCCACCCTACCTTGGCACCTACCCCTTCCGTTCCTCGGGGTATTCTTCACCTCGTGTCCCGTTCTCTCTCACTTTATCCCTCCGTCTCTCTCTGCTTCATCCGTACCTCCTCTGCGCTGCCACTCTCTCTCTCTCTCTCTCTCTCTCTCGCTCGCACACCCTTTATCTACCCTACCACCCCGTATTTCACAGAGTGTCACGACAAACAGTCATTAGTCACCGACCCTCGCGGATTGGCTACGCCTTTCCTACGATTATTGATTTTGGGAATGCGCGACGTAGACGACAGTGCCGAGGGACGCGCGACGTCGGGACGCGCCGAAAATTTCAAACGAACTTTACCTCGGCTCGTATAGAGACGCCACGTACTGAAAGATGGCAGACGAGCATCTTTATGGGGGGAATCTTATAGGAATTTTTTTTTACAATTTTCAAAATATTATTATCGCGATAACGATCAATCAAAATATTATCGCGATAACGGCCAATCAAAATATCGATAGTCTCGTTATTATCGATATCGTAAATTCGATGACTCGCATGTTAATCAGGAATTTCGTCGTTTCCGATATGTCTGTCTCTCTCCCACTCGCCTTACTCCCACGTCGCTTCCTCTCTCTTCCACTCACTCACGCCATCGGCTTCTTCGATACTCGAAAATATTCAGGTAGTACGTAGTACAGCGAATTCACGTATGATCCGAGTCCTTACTATGCGAATTCCTATGAAGCGTCAAAGACATTGCGACTAACGTTTTCATATAAGGCGATTCTTAATAAAATAAAATATTTAAAACACGGAAATTAGTACGCGCACGCGAGTCTACTGTAAGCAATACCATTTTTTTATATATATTATGTATATCTTGATTACACCATTCTTTTTTCGCGTTATACGTATAAATATATCAGGTATACACGGTAGATTATATTTTACATGTCAAGTACTTTATAACGCTATGAGAATTCGTTCAGATCGCACGGACGGTGTACCCACAGGGCATATAGAAATATCGTCAGATTATTCCAGAAGTAATTTTTATAACGTATAGAATATTAATACGTACGACATAGGTATGTCTCCTCGCAAGACAATAAAAATAAAAAAAATAAAATTATAAAATTTTTTTTTTCTTACATTCCACGTATAAAAAATTTTCGTGAAATTGGTCCGACTCGCGTCTATAAATAAGTAATGAAAAATTGTGCGAAAAGTCAATATTTAATATCATCAGACTTGCATACCCTTTGTACAATTTCCCAGGGATATTTTCCAACGCGGGGGATGTTATCGCCAAGATATATTTTTCACAAGGGTTGAATCCTGGTTCGCGTCGTCCCCCCCCCGTCTCGCCCCTCTCAAAAAGCCTTTGCCATCCCTCCGGTGAAATACCTGAAGGGTAGCTAACTATTACTTGCCACCCTCCCCCTGACTACCCCCCCCCCCCAAATCGTTCACCGGAACAGACCCAAAGGGGGTGGCTTCGCTTACCCCAGTTCCCGACGAAACTTTCCCAGCTGCGAAGTTTATCGGTGACCAATGATGCATCGCCCGGAAACGAGGAGGTAACTTCCACACCGGAAACAGCCACCCCCTATGGATATACCTATAGTTAAATCATGAAACCCACCCCTTTACAGGGGTTGGTATAGATACGCGAAACTCTTCGTATGCAGACCGTCCTATCTGCAGGGTACGCGAAACGAGCTCGTATTCGCAACCCCATCGGCGCATTCGCCATTTTCCTTGCTACCCCTGTGACTTGACACCAGTAGGTACCAACCCGACCAATATATTCGCTACACCCGTTATACTCGACCTGCTCCAGCTACTCGTTGCACCTACTGCAGCGCTTTGCGACTTTTGCCGAGTTTCATCCCTTATGCTACCGGGTATTATCGGCTGCCAGCTTTCACACCGAATAGGGGTTGAAGCATAAGGGTACCCCCGGAGAACGGACTCCGCAAGTCGCCGACTGCGTCTGCGTTTTCGTGAAATGATAATCAACCCTTACGTCACTTAGGCAACCCTTAAAAATTTTACTCCTAAGATTTGCCTATTAAGGAGAAAAAAAAATGATGAGGATTTTTTGGTTTACCTGGCGATTAAAAAGATTTTCCAAGCCACGTGACGAAAGTCCAATGCACTATGTGCAATTGCAACCTGCAGCTTGTGACTTGTTACTGGGCTATATCACTTAAACGACCTTTACAAATTTTACCCCTAAAACTTGCCTATTAAGGAAGAAAAAAAATGATAACAGGATTTCTTGGTTTACCTGGCGATTAAAAAGATTTTCCAAGCCACGTGGCGAAAGTCCAATGGACTACGTGTAATTGCAGCCTGCAGCTTGTGACTTGTTACTGGGCTATATCACTTAAACGACCCTTAAAAATTTTACCCCTAAAATTTGCCTATTAAGGAAGAAAAAAAATGATAACAGGATTTCTTGGTTTACCTGGCGATTAAAAAGATTTTCCAAGCCACGTGACGAAAGTCCAATGCACTATGTGTAATTGCAACCTGCAGCTTGCGACTCGTTACTGGGGTATATTAGATCGAGTTCAGCCATGCAGCCAGCTGCGCTCCTGAGATAGCGGAGGATGCCGAGATGAAGGTATAGGCCGAGGCCGTGGTTTTCATTACAAGGGAAGTTTCCACCCTCGAATTACCCCGCGAGTTTCCACCAAGTCTTAACGACGTTATGATTGCCACAACTTGGAATAATTCGATCGGCAGACTTGGAGCTGCTCTTTTTTATGGCTGCTGTACGCTGCGACGAACTTTCGGGAAATCGCTACCCTTGTGAGAATTACACGCTCGCAGGGGATGAAAGATATTGGGGATTAGAAAAATTTTATTAACCCCCCTACGTTATATCGACGGGCGGGCTGGAGGATATATTTTATTACAAAAATATCTTATTTGAACCCTTATGTAATAATTCGTGAAAAAAATTCACCCCTAAGATATTCCCGACTTGTGTCATAGGTGGCGAAAAGTACTAAGTGAAAGTGTGTATATAAGCAAATTGATTTACTACCCTTAAGTACGTTACGCGGTACGTATAAGAACGTTGCAGTCCCCGGTATAAGGGTCGTAGGAAGCAACGGTGTAAAATGATCTAAAAATACGCGAGCAAGTAGAAATGAGGTAAATAGAAGAGTCAGGCACGTAAATGGTTCGAAGCTGGAAACTTTATCTTATATTTTCACGTAAACTTAAGCAGCCGAGTGAGGGTGGCGCCTCGAGGAGAAATACGGGACATTAACTTTCTGCAGGGGTAGTTATGTACTTACCTGGGGGTAGTATGGGTCCGTATGAGCTTTTTTCATGGTTTCGTAATGGCAGTGCGGAAAAGTGGAAACGAGGAAAATACTGACCGAAGAGTTAGCGAGAATAGGGTATAGATTGGCAAACACGTGTTTGCGCTAGCACGGGTAAAAATTTAAAGGCAATTTTTCAATGCACGATAAGAAATAAAGTCGCTCTGTAATAATATACCCGGTGTCCCCGATCCAACTGGCGGTATTTTACATGCAGGTGGACGTTTCTCGTAACACCGAAAACTTCGTCGATCACTCACGGAGTTATGAAATTAGAGAAATTTTCCAATTTCCCTCGGAGCATTCTCGTAAATATACGAGGAACGGTTTAATGGAAATATCATGAGAATTAATCTATATACTGATTCCCATGACGAGTAAATACCAAGCGCGTCTTTAAGCACGTATCTTTATCGACATTGATTACCCGGTCTGAAGGCGGGATTGAGCGGGAAATTTGAATTTTATCAAATCATAAAAATACCACAAAAACCCCTATTTTCTGTATTCCTACCCCTTGCAAGATGTAGGGAGCTGTTTCCATGTAAAAGTCCACTGTCAGAATCTCATATAAAAAAAAAATGAAATTCGCGTAAACAAAAAAAAAATTTTAAAAGACAAATAACCTTGACCTACTGTAATACAGACAACCTTATCCACAGTCCCAAGGGTAGTTTATAAGCGGTCATGAACTCACCTGAAACAAAAAGCAATAAGGATCCATTAAAAAAAAAAAGCCAAAAAAATTAAGCCAAAAAAAATACCCAGTGGTACCAAAATCAATATCTAAAAGCACGTAACTCTACAGAACTATATACCAAAACGTTATTTACGTAACTTTCCCTCATTAACACAAATTTTTGAGAGAAATCGTTATTCCGGAATATCCTCCATGCTCACCCTGTATTACGTAATTACAACGACCTTTGCCTACAACGTCACTACAAAAATTAGGCCTCTTAAGGGCGAACTGGTATTTTTTATTTTTGCTCCACTTTGTTCCTCTTGTTTTTTCTATCTGTTGCGCAACTTCTTCGGTCCAATACGAAACACCCTCGTATTACGTATACACACTATATGTATAGCTATATACGATATATCTATATCTCTCTATATATAGGGTGGTACAATAAAGGGGCACCAGAGCGACAGGGCTTGATAATCAGCAGCTTCGAGCATCAAGTGCCTATATAAGCGTGGACCCACGTGTAACCTTACTACTAGAAATAAGAGCAGCGTGATTTTCTGATAAAAATTGGTATTTCGGTCCATCGCTATAACTCCGAAGTTAACCCAGTCCGAGGTGACCCGAATAAACACGAAGAAGCCCGAATGACCGTTATCCCATTTGTACTCGCTTGGAAACCGATAAGTACAAATTGGAACATTGATTTATCCTGTATAAAGTAACGGCCAGGGTGGGTGGAAACCGATATAGCAGTTGGCTGTAGAAAATAGATGATCGGAGTAAAAGGAGATACTGGACCTGGAGGGTGGAAGAAAGAATAAAATAAAAATGAACGAACGGATGTGAAGGGGAATCAAAAAGCTATACTACGTATATGTGCACATTATATATATATATATATATATACACTCTGTTACTGTTATATATGTATATACAAACACTATACCTGATATTATAACTCAAACGTATCCAGGTCGAGGATGATCTCCAAGATTCGCAGGGGTCGTAAGGATATCAAGAGGGGATGGACGCTTTGAATTATAGGGATAAGTGAATAAGAGTGGGAAGTACGAGAGTAGCGGGATGAGATAAGAATCCGGTGGTGGGGGGAGAAGGGGAGGGAGGATAAAATAAAGGAAAAACGTCAAAATATTCTTACATGGCGTAAAGGGCGATTGTGCTCGGGACTGGTAATTTGAAAAAAAAAAAAAAAAAAAAAAAAAATACGTTCCAAGCATCCCTTGTGTAATATAATGGGTTAGATTTAATTCTCAGAGAGCTCTAATGGAACATCAGATATTATCTGTACTTTTTTTTTTCCCCCAGAGACTTATCCTTCTTCCCCCTCTTAATGTTGAGCTTCACCAAGAATCCGATGAGATGGCAGCCATTTGCCTTCAATTCTTCTTTTTTGTCTACCCTCCACCGAGAAACATATCGACCAACCACTCTACCCGCGTCCGAGACGGTTAACGAGGCTGAAAGGGGATGAAAGAAGGAATTTAGGAAAATCAAGTAAATTGCAGTGGATCGGAGTAGCGGGCGAAGATGTTTTACGTGGGACCAAAAGACATATATAGATATAGAAGGTAAAAATTGAAATTTATTCCACGGGTGAATGCATTTAACAATGGGTGTGGGTATTGCATATAAACAACCAAGGGTAGCCGCTGGTAGGACAAACTGCAGTAAATCACAGTTTGGAAACGGTTTGTTCGGAATTGCTCTGCGCTCTAGGTAAAATGGCGGATAGTTTCGTTCCCCCCTTCACCCTCCCGTGGCGTACCGTAATTTTCCCCTATACATCCACGGACCCCCCCATACTCGGCCTCGCCCGGTTTAAATTACAAGGCCGCGTGAGTTTTCATTTGGCCTTGGCTAAGCGAAAAATACTGTTTGCGAGTTGCAGATCCCAACCCCTTGACCCCCCCGGGGGGTGGTTCCCGTGAGCGCTGGACAAGCACGTGAGCTACGATCCGCGAAGCTTCGGGGAAGGGTAGATAAAAGTCGTAGGTAGAGGGAGAAAAAAAAATTTAATAAAATTTTTAATTTTTTTTTTTTAAAAAGTCATCCCTTTTTAACAAAAAAAATTAACGTCCCCTTTCACGTAAAAGCTACCAGACCACCCGGCCGATGAATCGGTTTCAGGGTTAATTAAGAAGTCGAGAGCTTAGTTAACGCCGTTACTTTTTAATTATACCAAAGTAATCAAGCGACTCGCCTTATAGCTCTCGACCGATGTACAAATAAAACTGTAGTAACAGAGCCGACTAACCCTTAATAATTAAATCAAGCAATTAGAACCTCTGATAGGGGTTAAACGCGTACAATAAAGCATCATCAGTAAATATTAAATTCCCGCAAACAATACCACCGACCCCCTACAGCCTAGAATCGACAGAATTCTCGTTCAAACAATTGACCGACCCTATGTACGTAAACTCGTTCGATTACGAATAAACGAAAAAAAAAATTTACAAAAAAAAACTCACCCCTGATACCAATTTCTCGTTGGTCGAATTTCGACCAACGCACGTGTTCACGTAAATTGTCATTCCTCAAGACAGCCGAATTCGGACGGTGGAAATTTTTATTCGAATTTTTTATAACGATCCAAAAGTTGGCTGGATTGTTCACAGTCATTAGACTATCTTTTACTGCTATCTACCGGGTGGGTCTGATCGAATCGACTGATTTCAATTATTCGCTGATATCCAATGTACTTGGAATATTCGAATGAGATCTGTGGGCGCACGTTCTGTACTAGACTTTTATATACAGGGTGTCCCAGAATTACTTTTGGACCGGAAAGTGGGCGATACCTGGAGGTGCCCTGAGTACTCTCCCGCAAACCGTTTGCCAAAATTCGCAATAGTTTTTAAATGAGAAGCATTTAAGTGCGACCAATCAGAACGAAGGATTTCCGCGGATTCATTCGCGGATGCCAAAGATCGCTGCTTTGCAATAGCTTCCTACAAATTCTGCGCCTAGCAATTGTTTCATAGCCCAAGCGAGCGTCATAGGATTCGTTGACAAACTCCCAATATGGGCATGGGCGTGACTTAGGCTGGCGCAGCAGCTACACGTGCAACGCGCGATCGGCAATTGTTTCGGGATACGCATTCAGCCAGACGAAAACCGGTACACGGTGTCCAAAACGTCATGCACTGAATTTTATAGCAGTCCAGAAGAAAACAGATTATTAAAGTGAAAGGGAGTCGGGAGGGTGGGTGGTGGGACTGATAAATTTAACATGAATTGATAACTAAGCATAGAAGTATTATTTCTTCGTCCTGTGAATAGCCATATCGAATTTCCAAGACATCGCGATTGCTGATTTTAAAGTTATAGAGTACTCATCGATTTTGGAGACTGTAAAAAATACGTAAAATAGGAAAATAGATTATGAGAGAAACGCAAAGACACGTATCCCTTTTTTTAGTTCCTAGAATGTCCACACCAAATTACAGTCCTTTGCGACTTCCGGTGGCAAAGTTACGCAACACTTGTCGACCCCGGATCTTGTGAAAAATACCTCAAATTGAAAAAATGGACTAGGAGAGAAATGCAAAAACACGTATCCCTTTTTTTCGTCCCAAGAATCGGTATACCAATTTGCAGCCTTTTGCGACTTCCGGTGGCAAAGTTACGCAACACTTGTCGACCCCGGATCTTGTGAAAAATACCTCAAATTGAAAAAATGGACTAGGAGAGAAATGCAAAAACACGTATCCCTTTTTTTCGTCCCAAGAATCGGTATACCAATTTGCAGCCTTTTGCGACTTCCGGTGGCAAAGTTACGCAACACTTGTCGACCCCGGATCTTGTGAAAAATACCTCAAATTGAAAAAATGGACTAGGAGAGAAATGCAAAAACACGTATCCCTTTTTTTAGTTCCTAGAATGTCCACACCAAATTACAGCCCTTTGCGACTTCCGGTGGCAAAGTTACGCAACACTTGTCGACTAAAAAATCGGCTATCTCTCTGTAACTTTGACATCGTAACTGGCAAAGGTCTGAAAATTTACATACTCATTCGAGTGACGAAAAAAGGGGATACGTGTTTTTGCATTTCCCTCCTAGTCCATTTTTTCAATTTGACGTATTTTTTTGAAAATTCAAAGTCGACAAGTGTTGCGTAACTTTGCCACCGGAAGTTGCAAAGGACTGTAATTTGGCGTGGACATTCTAGGAACGAAAAAAAGGGATACGTGTTTTTGCATTTCTCTCCTAGTCCATTTTTTCAATTTGACGTATTTTTTTGAAAATTCAAAGTCGACAAGTGTTGCGTAACTTTGCCACCGGAAGTCGCAAAGGACTGTAATTTGGTGTGGACATTCTAGGAACGAAAAAAAGGGATACGTGTTTTTGCATTTCTCTCCTAGTCCATTTTTTCAATTTGACGTATTTTTCACAAGATCCGGGGTTGACAAGTGTTGCGTAACTTTGCCACCGGAAGTTGCAAAGGACTGTAATTTGGCGTGGACATTCTAGGAACGAAAAAAAGGGATACGTGTTTTTGCATTTCTCTCCTAGTCCATTTTTTCAATTTGACGTATTTTTTTGAAAATTCAAAGTCGACAAGTGTTGCGTAACTTTGCCACCGGAAGTTGCAAAGGACTGTAATTTGGCGTGGACATTCTAGGAACGAAAAAAAGGGATACGTGTTTTTGCATTTCTCTCCTAGTCCATTTTTTCAATTTGAGGTATTTTTCACAAGATCCGGGGTCGACAAGTGTTGCGTAACTTTGCCACCGGAAGTTGCAAAGGACTGTAATTTGGCGTGGACATTCTAGGAACGAAAAAAAGGGATACGTGTTTTTGCATTTCTCTCCTAGTCCATTTTTTCAATTTGAGGTATTTTTCACAAGATCCGGGGTCGACAAGTGTTGCGTAACTTTGCCACCGGAAGTCGCAAAGGACTGTAATTTGGTGTGGACATTCTAGGAACGAAAAAAAGGGATACGTGTTTTTGCATTTCTCTCCTAGTCCATTTTTTCAATTTGACGTATTTTTCACAAGATCCGGGGTCGACAAGTGTTGCGTAACTTTGCCACCGGAAGTCGCAAAGGACTGTAATTTGGTGTGGACATTCTAGGAACGAAAAAAAGGGATACGTGTTTTTGCATTTCTCTCCTAGTCCATTTTTTCAATTTGACGTATTTTTCACAAGATCCGGGGTCGACAAGTGTTGCGTAACTTTGCCACCGGAAGTCGCAAAAGGCTGCAAATTGGTATACCGATTCTTGGGACGAAAAAAAGGGATACGTGTTTTTGCATTTCTCTCCTAGTCCATTTTTTCAATTTGACGTATTTTTCACAAGATCCGGGGTCGACAAGTGTTGCGTAACTTTGCCACCGGAAGTCGCAAAAGGCTGCAAATTGGTATACCGATTCTTGGGACGAAAAAAAGGGATACGTGTTTTTGCATTTCTCTCCTAGTCCATTTTTTCAATTTGACGTATTTTTTTGAAAATTCAAAGTCGACAAGTGTTGCGTAACTTTGCCACCGGAAGTTGCAAAGGACTGTAATTTGGCGTGGACATTCTAGGAACGAAAAAAAGGGATACGTGTTTTTGCATTTCTCTCCTAGTCCATTTTTTCAATTTGAGGTATTTTTCACAAGATCCGGGGTCGACAAGTGTTGCGTAACTTTGCCACCGGAAGTCGCAAAGGACTGTAATTTGGCGTGGACATTCTAGGAACGAAAAAAAGGGATACGTGTTTTTGCATTTCTCTCCTAGTCCATTTTTTCAATTTGAGGTATTTTTCACAAGATCCGGGGTCGACAAGTGTTGCGTAACTTTGCCACCGGAAGTCGCAAAGGACTGTAATTTGGTGTGGACATTCTAGGAACGAAAAAAAGGGATACGTGTTTTTGCATTTCTCTCCTAGTCCATTTTTTCAATTTGACGTATTTTTCACAAGATCCGGGGTCGACAAGTGTTGCGTAACTTTGCCACCGGAAGTCGCAAAGGACTGTAATTTGGTGTGGACATTCTAGGAACGAAAAAAAGGGATACGTGTTTTTGCATTTCTCTCCTAGTCCATTTTTTCAATTTGACGTATTTTTCACAAGATCCGGGGTCGACAAGTGTTGCGTAACTTTGCCACCGGAAGTCGCAAAGGACTGTAATTTGGTGTGGACATTCTAGGAACGAAAAAAAGGGATACGTGTTTTTGCATTTCTCTCCTAGTCCATTTTTTCAATTTGACGTATTTTTCACAAGATCCGGGGTTGACAAGTGTTGCGTAACTTTGCCACCGGAAGTCGCAAAGGGCTGTAATTTGGTGTGGACATTCTAGGAACGAAAAAAAGGGATACGTGTTTTTGCATTTCTCTCCTAGTCCATTTTTTCAATTTGAGGTATTTTTCACAAGATCCGGGGTCGACAAGTGTTGCGTAACTTTGCCACCGGAAGTCGCAAAGGACTGTAATTTGGTGTGGACATTCTAGGAACGAAAAAAAGGGATACGTGTTTTTGCATTTCTCTCCTAGTCCATTTTTTCAATTTGACGTATTTTTCACAAGATCCGGGGTCGACAAGTGTTGCGTAACTTTGCCACCGGAAGTCGCAAAAGGCTGCAAATTGGTATACCGATTCTTGGGACGAAAAAAAGGGATACGTGTTTTTGCATTTCTCTCCTAGTCCATTTTTTCAATTTGACGTATTTTTCACAAGATCCGGGGTCGACAAGTGTTGCGTAACTTTGCCACCGGAAGTCGCAAAAGGCTGCAAATTGGTATACCGATTCTTGGGACGAAAAAAAGGGATACGTGTTTTTGCATTTCTCTCCTAGTCCATTTTTTCAATTTGACGTATTTTTCACAAGATCCGGGGTTGACAAGTGTTGCGTAACTTTGCCACCGGAAGTCGCAAAGGGCTGTAATTTGGTGTGGACATTCTAGGAACTAAAAAAAGGGATACGTGTTTTTGCATTTCTCTCCTAGTCCATTTTTTCAATTTGAGGTATTTTTCACAAGATCCGGGGTCGACAAGTGTTGCGTAACTTTGCCACCGGAAGTCGCAAAGGACTGTAATTTGGTGTGGACATTCTAGGAACGAAAAAAAGGGATACGTGTTTTTGCATTTCTCTCCTAGTCCATTTTTTCAATTTGACGTATTTTTCACAAGATCCGGGGTCGACAAGTGTTGCGTAACTTTGCCACCGGAAGTCGCAAAGGACTGTAATTTGGTGTGGACATTCTAGGAACGAAAAAAAGGGATACGTGTTTTTGCATTTCTCTCCTAGTCCATTTTTTCAATTTGACGTATTTTTCACAAGATCCGGGGTTGACAAGTGTTGCGTAACTTTGCCACCGGAAGTCGCAAAGGGCTGTAATTTGGTGTGGACATTCTAGGAACTAAAAAAAGGGATACGTGTTTTTGCATTTCTCTCCTAGTCCATTTTTTCAATTTGAGGTATTTTTCACAAGATCCGGGGTCGACAAGTGTTGCGTAACTTTGCCACCGGAAGTCGCAAAAGGCTGCAAATTGGTATACCGATTCTTGGGACGAAAAAAAGGGATACGTGTTTTTGCATTTCTCTCCTAGTCCATTTTTTCAATTTGACGTATTTTTTTGAAAATTCAAAGTCGACAAGTGTTGCGTAACTTTGCCACCGGAAGTTGCAAAGGACTGTAATTTGGCGTGGACATTCTAGGAACGAAAAAAAGGGATACGTGTTTTTGCATTTCTCTCCTAGTCCATTTTTTCAATTTGAGGTATTTTTCACAAGATCCGGGGTCGACAAGTGTTGCGTAACTTTGCCACCGGAAGTCGCAAAAGGCTGCAAATTGGTATACCGATTCTTGGGACGAAAAAAAGGGATACGTGTTTTTGCATTTCTCTCCTAGTCCATTTTTTCAATTTGACGTATTTTTTTGAAAATTCAAAGTCGACAAGTGTTGCGTAACTTTGCCACCGGAAGTCGCAAAGGACTGTAATTTGGTGTGGACATTCTAGGAACGAAAAAAAGGGATACGTGTTTTTGCATTTCTCTCCTAGTCCATTTTTTCAATTTGACGTATTTTTCACAAGATCCGGGGTCGACAAGTGTTGCGTAACTTTGCCACCGGAAGTCGCAAAGGACTGTAATTTGGTGTGGACATTCTAGGAACGAAAAAAAGGGATACGTGTTTTTGCATTTCTCTCCTAGTCCATTTTTTCAATTTGACGTATTTTTCACAAGATCCGGGGTCGACAAGTGTTGCGTAACTTTGCCACCGGAAGTCGCAAAGGACTGTAATTTGGTGTGGACATTCTAGGAACGAAAAAAAGGGATACGTGTTTTTGCATTTCTCTCCTAGTCCATTTTTTCAATTTGAGGTATTTTTCACAAGATCCGGGGTCGACAAGTGTTGCGTAACTTTGCCACCGGAAGTCGCAAAGGACTGTAATTTGGTGTGGACATTCTAGGAACGAAAAAAAGGGATACGTGTTTTTGCATTTCTCTCCTAGTCCATTTTTTCAATTTGACGTATTTTTCACAAGATCCGGGGTTGACAAGTGTTGCGTAACTTTGCCACCGGAAGTCGCAAAGGGCTGTAATTTGGTGTGGACATTCTAGGAACTAAAAAAAGGGATACGTGTTTTTGCATTTCTCTCCTAGTCCATTTTTTCAATTTGAGGTATTTTTCACAAGATCCGGGGTCGACAAGTGTTGCGTAACTTTGCCACCGGAAGTCGCAAAAGGCTGCAAATTGGTATACCGATTCTTGGGACGAAAAAAAGGGATACGTGTTTTTGCATTTCTCTCCTAGTCCATTTTTTCAATTTGACGTATTTTTCACAAGATCCGGGGTCGACAAGTGTTGCGTAACTTTGCCACCGGAAGTCGCAAAGGACTGTAATTTGGTGTGGACATTCTAGGAACGAAAAAAAGGGATACGTGTTTTTGCATTTCTCTCCTAGTCCATTTTTTCAATTTGAGGTATTTTTCACAAGATCCGGGGTCGACAAGTGTTGCGTAACTTTGCCACCGGAAGTCGCAAAGGACTGTAATTTGGTGTGGACATTCTAGGAACGAAAAAAAGGGATACGTGTTTTTGCATTTCTCTCCTAGTCCATTTTTTCAATTTGACGTATTTTTCACAAGATCCGGGGTTGACAAGTGTTGCGTAACTTTGCCACCGGAAGTCGCAAAGGGCTGTAATTTGGTGTGGACATTCTAGGAACGAAAAAAAGGGATACGTGTTTTTGCATTTCTCTCCTAGTCCATTTTTTCAATTTGACGTATTTTTCACAAGATCCGGGGTCGACAAGTGTTGCGTAACTTTGCCACCGGAAGTCGCAAAGGACTGTAATTTGGTGTGGACATTCTAGGAACGAAAAAAAGGGATACGTGTTTTTGCATTTCTCTCCTAGTCCATTTTTTCAATTTGACGTATTTTTCACAAGATCCGGGGTTGACAAGTGTTGCGTAACTTTGCCACCGGAAGTCGCAAAGGGCTGTAATTTGGTGTGGACATTCTAGGAACGAAAAAAAGGGATACGTGTTTTTGCATTTCTCTCCTAGTCCATTTTTTCAATTTGAGGTATTTTTCACAAGATCCGGGGTCGACAAGTGTTGCGTAACTTTGCCACCGGAAGTCGCAAAGGGCTGTAATTTGGTGTGGACATTCTAGGAACTAAAAAAAGGGATACGTGTCTTTGCGTTTCTCTCATAATCTATTTTCCTATTTTACGTATTTTTTACAGTCTCCAAAATCGATGAGTACTCTATAACTTTAAAATCAGCAATCGCGATGTCTTGGAAATTCGATATGGCTATTCACAGGACGAAGAAATAATACTTCTATGCTTAGTTATCAATTCATGTTAAATTTATCAGTCCCACCACCCACCCTCCCGACTCCCTTTCACTTTAATAATCTGTTTTCTTCTGGACTGCTATAAAATTCAGTGCATGACGTTTTGGACACCGTGTACCGGTTTTCGTCTGGCTGAATGCGTATCCCGAAACAATTGCCGATCGCGCGTTGCACGTGTAGCTGCTGCGCCAGCCTAAGTCACGCCCATGCCCATATTGGGAGTTTGTCAACGAATCCTATGACGCTCGCTTGGGCTATGAAACAATTGCTAGGCGCAGAATTTGTAGGAAGCTATTGCAAAGCAGCGATCTTTGGCATCCGCGAATGAATCCGCGGAAATCCTTCGTTCTGATTGGTCGCACTTAAATGCTTCTCATTTAAAAACTATTGCGAATTTTGGCAAACGGTTTGCGGGAGAGTACTCAGGGCACCTCCAGGTATCGCCCACTTTCCGGTCCAAAAGTAATTCTGGGACACCCTGTATATAGTTATATAGTATACTATACATTTACTGTACCGGTCGCACGCTTTCTTTACAGCAACGTATTTCTATACCGGGTCCCCTGTATAAATAATGCATTTCCAATCTTTACTGACAACCGAACGACGACGTGGTTAATGTTTTATGTAGGAGAAACACAGAGGCGGATTTCTGTCCTGTGTCAGCCGCGTATTATACAGTTATGGGGACGGACTGGAGTCCGTGATAAACGTGTTAAATATACAGGGTGGCACAAAAGAGTTGACAGGGCTGGACCATTATTGTCATTAAGGAAGCTGCGAGTTTGGGGTTTGACCTGAAAAGGTAAAAAACAGTCTATTATCGATGAATCCGGCAAGAATAACATTTACGAGGGTGAAACCGTGTACAGGGTGGGACTAGAAGAACGAATAAGAAATAAACTGTGAAGAGTGACGTCACTGGTATCAATCAAGTGACTACGTGGTTGAATAAAAAATTTATTTTTTAATATATATGTATATATTTACACCCTGTATATTTCAATCTACTTTACCAAGCTGGATGTAAAATTTATAAATGAAGTGTGATATACGGACACCCAGTATACTTTGAACGGTTTTATCAAGCCGGACAGTGGACTTTGTTCTATGTATAGCCAAAGATTCGATTTGACGAATCGAACAGTCGAATGACCATCCCCCCCCCCTGCTCGTCACTCCTTTCACGTAATTATCGAACGTTTCCTGTCCTTTGCCAATTACCGATTCCCCAGGTTTCCCGATAAGCCTGAACTAATTCTGCAATTACTCGGAGTCTTTCCTTGCCACACTGATTGGCTCCTTAACGATTTCCGATCCTGCACCCTTGCGCCACCTATAGTGTTGGACGGACAATGGCGTGGGAGTCGCGTTAAATACTATTTCCTTGACGGTTCAACGGTTTGCACCATTCGTACACGGACGAGTTAAGATAGACAGGTCGTATTTTTTGAAATTGAAAAATTTTGAAAAAAAAAATTATAACAAGCGGATTCTTACGATACCGGCAGAAGCATCTGGGAAAATGATTATCCTTGTGGATTTAGGTTCGCTTTTGTGCTGTCTTGGAATCTGGTTGTGCTGCACTACGATTTTTCAGTTGTGAAAAAAATAATTTTTTTCCGACGAATCAGGTAAATCGAGCATTTTGAATGACAGTAAAATTCTTCTCTTAATTGGTTGAGTGACGTCCACGTGCTTGTAAAGATCCTCACGTTAATTTTAACAAGCTATGATAATCGTAGGTACAGTCCAAGCAGAAGGTGCGTACGACATGACAACGGTGCAAAAGATTAATTACTTTGGAAAATTACAAAAATAATAATAACAATGGCAGTTCCAAAGACTAAGAAAAAAAAGGCTCCTAATTGCTCGCGAGAATTTAACAAGAAAAGGAATACATTTTCTGAGGTAGAAATACCACTGCGCGCAGACTGGTATTTCCTAACGAGGAGCTACAGGGTGACAAACGTCAAATAAACGTGGAACGAAATGAAAAGTAGAAATAAATGAATCAAATGGAAAAGTACGATATTCAAATTTCCCGAAAAAAAAAAAAATTTCAAAATTCCTCAGATTGTCGAGTATAACTAAAAAAAAGATAGCAGAAAATAGCATTAACCCAAATCGTGAGTTTAGACGAAAATAAAAATTACATACCTTGATAAAAAAAAAAACGATTTTAATAAATTCCAGTATTTTTCCAAAAACGCCTGTGATACTAAAGTGCATCCGGTTATCGGTCCGGGGAGGGACGGGAGGGCAACAGTGTCACGTGGCAAATATATATCGCCAATCCGTGCCACAATGAGGATATAAAGTCGCGTAGAATCGTAACTGGAAAAAGTATCCGGGAGAATCCGTCACGGCGTCTCTCACGTTGCATACACGAGTAGCAGGGGCACTTGCCGGGTTTCCATGAAAAGTCTCGTAACGCGTACACGTGTATCGGCCATACATAACGCAAGTCTTGTATACGGAGACTTCTGGTAGCTCCGGTAGGTAAAATCGAAGTCTAAAAAAAAAAGGGTCAAGTAAATTTCAACCTGACTTTAAATTTCCGTCCTCGTTCGGTTGCAGCCGATGTACCGGGTGAGAAAAAGAAATTGAACGCACGAGACGCCGCGTTAAAATATTCTAGGGAAAGAGGTGAAATATCGAAAATGGTTAATAACCATCGAAGGGACAGTGTTCGATACTCGTGATGAAATTGGGGTCGTACGTCAAGATTAAGTGCGACTTTGCGGTCCCTAATAATTAATGTCCGATGTCGTGGGGCCCGATGAAAAGTGTGAGGCGGGATCGAGGTGAAATGACGCCCGGTATGACTGCGCGTGGATAGGAGAGAGGAAGAGTGTAATTTATAGAGGTTAGGGCGTCTCCGCATCATAAAATCAAAGCTTTTACCGAGTCGCGAGCGACGACGGCGCCTTGTCCTGAATCACATTTGCAAACCCGCCCAGTGACAGGATGACGTTTACTCTAGGCTAAACTCGACGTCGGTCGTAATGTCACAGAGTTGAGTATTAAGCTGTCGCCACACCGAAATTTCCACGGCGGAAATTGCGCTATGAAATTGCCCCGGAGAGAGATAGAGAAGGATAGGTATACGCGTACAGAGTTAGAGAGAAAGAGAGAGAGAGAGAGAGAGAGAGAGAGAGAGAGAAAGCCCTGTCTACTCTCTCCTATACTAATCCTTCCTTTGGTAGAAGCCTACCGAGTGTCCTACCTTTTCAGGCTGCGTCTGCTGTCCTAATTAAGCTGTACTACAGACATACCTAAATACCTGACTAACAGTTACTAGGGTAATGCCCCCTTCACACCGAAAGTAACAAGCCTTACATCCATGTACTGTAACGATTTTACGAAAATTTGTAAAATTTCGTTCAGACGTAATTTCAGTGTGAATCTTACCTGTCTGAATACCTGATTCTTATCAGTGTTAAAGCTCGATCCACACCGAACAAAATATTACATTATACACATCGAACGAGTGGATGCTCCGAAAACTAGGTGAAACAACGAGAAAATTCGTATCGTCGATATTTCGGTGTGAGTGTCGCCTAAATCTCTCGTGTGAACGGACCTTAACTCCCAGGATACGAGGAATGGTAATGGCTCTGATACTTCAGAACCAGTTGGCTTCGCGATCTTGAGTACGTAGAGGAGTGAAGGAATCGAGGAACGGAAAATGAGAAACTTTAAAGAGCCTGCGAAAGTACCTCAATTCGAATTGACGCAAGGCTTGAAAATTTTGTACCAGCCACGATATGATTAATACATGAGGAGAAACGGGTGAAAGGTAAAGCTATAGCGTAAAATAAATGAGTAAAGGGGGAGGTAGGGTTCCCTTTCTACCTGAAATGAAAAAAAGAACCCTTACCGCTTCACTTGGCGTTTAAGTGCATTACCCCGCCATACAAGGGATGCAAGGTCGTATACCAAACCCATTAACCCCGATACGAGGGACGATATATAAAAGAATAATTCCCCTAATACAAAACACGCAGAATCATTCACGAGGCTGGTAAAAGCAGTCTGGTCCAATAAAGTACAAAGTGATCACCCGGTATAAGTCTTGCAAGAACCATCAAGCCCTGTCCCCTTACAAATAAAAAAAAAACCAATCGAGACACCCGGTGCATCTAGCCAAAGAGTACTGACAAGTAAAAACGCGCCAACCCTTAGAATTAACCCTGAAGAGAATCCAGAGGAGCTCGAGGGGTAGTAAGAACAATTAGTCAGGGAGTCTTAGGTTAATCCTAAAAAAAAAAATTACCAAGTTCGACCTAGGACCCCCCGTGCCATCCTGCGACGAGGGGCACGAAGGGATGCTGCGTCTGGATATTGCTGGTGGACAAAGTGCACTCGTAGCAGTCATAGACGCTGACACGCAAAGTCCACGGGACCTTGTCTATCTATAGAGAACGATATTAAATCCTGCCTGAAAGGAACCGGGAGTATCACGAGCCTCCGTCCCCGTCGCTCCTTGGAGCCTCACTGTTATGAAGCAGCAAGGGACGTAAGCCGCCATGATTGCCTTTCGCTGAAAGGGATCATGACGGTTTTTTGTTTAATTTTCTTCAGGACTGGCAAAGTAAAACTAAGTATACGAAACTCCGTGGCGCTTCCAGCGCCGAGACTCCCTTCCGGTTAGGCAAACACAGTGTTGTCATTTAAGTTTACCTGCGCGGTATCAGCCGACTGTTTGCCAGCCCCCCCGCTGAAAACTTGGCACTTATTTGCCTGAATAAGATTTTCGCTGTAATATCTAATCGACGTGGCGAGCGAGATAAGAAAGGAGGGGTAGTGAATATATATAGGGGGTAGGGAGGGGGGGGGGCATAAATAACAATCAGAGTAAAAGCGGTAGGGGGGATGGGGATGAAAGGAGGGGGGAGGTCGAAGAAAAAGAAAATGGCGTTGAGGGAACGTTGGTAAAAGTTGCTGGAAATCCAATCATAGTGGGATATTGTGGGATCATAACTTGGCAAGTAGAGAGAGAGAGATAGAGATAGCGAGCGTGTGAGAGAGAGAGAGAGAGAGAGTAGGAAATATACGGGCAACTGTCGAAGTCCTTCAGAATTCTTTCACCCCGTCTGAGTCCAGCGCCACCTCAGAGCCAACCCACTTAGGCTCCTCGCGACCGCTGAGTTGGCGAGCTGTGATAGGAATTGTTTCACAGCCTCCGACCTTTCTCCGACTACCTCTGTCACTTTCTATCTTCGGCTTTCTCCCATCTCTCTCGTCTGGTCCATTCTTACCATCTTCTATCTCCACCGGGCACGATCCTTCTGCTCTGGACCCGTCGTCCCTTCTGCGACCGGCACCCCACTCTGCGAGGAGTCTGGGTCTCTGCCAGTGGCGGAATACGTGGCTATATCCAGAATGGATGGTTCGACGCGGCTTACGAGGGCTGCTGCCACGTCAATTTTGACCTAACTTTTCCGCAAGTAAAGTGCGTCGGGACTCGGGAAATTTGACAAATACAGAAGAGAGTCCGAGGTTAGGGGTGGTCTTGAGATCCATGGAAAAGGTACGAAAAGTTATGGGGGTGGAGAAGAAAAAAAAAAGTGTCAAAGGGTGGAATTGATAGAGATAAGAATTAAATAAAAAATAAAAAAATACCCCGAAAAAAATTTTTTTTTCGAAATCGACAATCGATCAATACCCGAAAAGCTGCTATCGATAACTGCCAAAGATAGTCCTTCAAAAGTTTGAGTATAATATTTCCAAATAGTTCCCGAGACACTAATGACAGGCTGAATTGACTACGCGAATCATCCCCCTGTCGATTTTCCATGAAACGTTAAAGGGGTAAGTTTGTAATTAAAATTGCCAGCAGTCAGACGTGAACGTAGACTTTGAATCTTCGTGGAAACAGGAGAAAACCCACTTCGAAATATTACCATCCAAAGGGTGACTTCGTACGTGTACTAAAGACGCCGGCTCCGGACGATTTTCCAGCCGTTAAAGATAAGTAACCCTATCAAGATGGCAGGGGGGTAATCTTAACGCAAGATTCGTTGAAGGTCCGTGAGGGAAGAAGCGAATATAGATACACGTGCCCGTGAGCCGATCTCGTTAAAGTGTCGCAACTTTTTAAACTGTCCCCCCGAAGGGGGTTTAGCCCGGTAAGGGGCGGAGGGCTAACCGTGACTCTTCTGCGGGATAGTCTGAAATGGCTAGAAGAACTAAGTAAGGAAGTCCAAGAGACTCGAGCACCCGGTATAAGATACCAAGAGGAAGGCTTATCAGCGAGCCCGAGTAAGGTCCCAAGGAATTTGGTGAATTTCAAACTTTTTGAAATTCCCGCCAAAATTCACATCCTACTCGAACCTTACTATATTTATCCAACTGGCTATTACGAACCCCTGCGACCCTTACGAAACGCCGTTGATAATTAAAAAAATATGTATATATACCGGGTGACCACGCAAAGTACGCATTAAATCGATGACGCGTCTGTATGACCTAACCTAAAAACGTCACATACTCAACCACGTGAAGATATTAATTTTCATATACCTAGAGTGAAAATGAGTCTGTACGCTTGCTAGAGGTAGCGGGTGGTAAGGGGGGTGGAAGGAGGAGGGTTAGTAAAAATTGCTAGGAATTAGGGAAACGCAAAGCGTGCACGTTCGGGAAAACATCAAAGTACGAAAAAGCGTCTCCGGTGTTCGAGCGAGAATATGACACGAGCACGCGATCCGGCTGTTATGACGTCACTGAAAAATTTTGTTTTGGAATTTAATCTCGTCATCCGACCAAAATTCGATATGCTCGTTCTCGTACAAAGTGAAGCTCTCCCGGCATGCTTTCTGGGAAATATTTTGAAGATTCGTAATACCGGATGCTACTTAATGTTTCGTAGATGCAATAAATATTCTTATACCAAGGATTGGTATAATGCGTATGACGTAGAAGGACAAAATTTCTACCGTTCGTTTTATACAGTGATTTAACATTGTACCGCAAGAACCTTGTATTCCTTACTGTGTTAAATTATGAAAAATATGACGTCATGTGAGATTTGCACAAATTTAATATATAGGTATATACAATATATATATATAATTAAATTATTGTTTTTAATGCAAATAATAAATTCGATAAATATTTAAAAAATATTTGAAAATAAGTATTCCTACGTTTTCCTATCATTTGTCACGTTGAAAACGTGACTTGAGGGGAATGGATATACATTATACATATATTACAGGTCGTAGTATAAAGGCTATGAAAAAGGCTAAGGAAAGGCTAGGTGACTAAAGAGCATTATACTCTTCAATGGAGCTACACTAGGACCAGTAGGGTAAAAGGGACTGTGGACTGACGTCCTTCGAAGACTGGACCAGCCTGGGCGTCGGGACGCTCTGCATCCCACAGGAGCAATACAGCATCACGTTCTCCCTCAAGTCTCTATCCCTCGATTGTCGCCATAGTGCACGATCCTTACGGTAGAAAACATGAACGAGGTGGTCCAGACTTGGGTAAAGGGTGCCAGCATCCCTTGTACAAGATTCAATCCCCGTCCTCCTGATCACCGATAAGATACCCAATAGAAAGCAGAAAGATCGACAATTCCTTTGAACGTCTTCCACCTTTACGTGCACTTCCAAAAATTCGACAATAAACATCTCAAGCTGCCCCTTCGCGAGATTTTGGTACATCCGATCCTCCCCAGCATCCCGGCTCTCGTTTATCACGTGGAAAATTAGCGCAGTATATTTTATGGGGTACTTGAGTACACTAGGCGCCCTATGATATACGCAGGAGCAGAATCGTAAAATCAGATTCCCCCATGGTCCAGATCTGTTAAAAACTTTTTTAAGAGGCCTCGAGATAACGGCACGAGAGCAGCAAGAAAAAGACCAAGATAGGCATACTCATTTTCAAGATTCCCTGAAAACAAGATAAAACAAAAAGTCTCGTGTACACCGGTGCGAGTAAGACAAGAAAAAAAGGGGGACCAGCATCTCTGAAAGACACGGCTTGAATAACATCCCAAAGTATCCAAATACCCACGACTTCCGGCGGAAGGACAAAACAGCAAAAAAAATATACTGCAAAAAAATAAACAGCAAAAAAAATAAACAGCCAATCAAGATAAGCACCCTTTGACCCTTCCAATCGAAAATAACGTCTTACTCGACTTTAGTGACCAGTGCCCGATCTGCGTCATCAAAAACAAAAAAAATCAACCCCTGCAATTCATCACTACCGCACGCCGTTAATAAACCCTGTGAACAAGGGATGAATTCGAGAAGGGACGAAAAATGAAAAAAAGACCTCTTCGTCCTGTAAAACGAAAGAGAAAAAAAAATTGAATAAAATAAATCCTTTCCATTTAATTTATCCTTCTCAAACCCCTTTATGTATCCTTAGGGTCCATGCGCAACACGCGGTACACGATTTATACCTCGTAAAGCAATCCTAATGAATTAACACGCGTTTAACGACCGAGCCTTCCCGAACATTCTCGAAGGTCCGCGAAGTCCTTCTCTCGTGGGCCGTCCCGATATCACGGACAAGGAAAGTTAACTGCGCTAGATTTCTCCGGAGAATTTCGTCCCCAGGTACGTACCCAGCTAACCAGACACCTGCTCGACTGTTTTAACAGTGTCCCTCGCCTAAATGGACAAGGGGGGTGGAACAAGACGTTCCTAGTTAACCATACCGTTCCCCCGTATACCTATAGACACGAAACCACTAAAGTCAAGAGAGTGACGTACAAATGAGGACGTAGGGGGAGCGGACGTATAGGGGATGGCTAGAAGATAATTATAGAAGGGTTTAACTTTTTTGGAATTACTCCAACTACCTTTTGATTCTAGACGTACGAGGTTAGGTTAGGTTAGGTTAGGTTAGGTTAGGTTACTCAGACGCCTCGAGTTGTACGTATAGAATAGATCGCTGGGAAAGTATTATAGGGACGTATGGTGTAATACAGCCAAGTACTAAAATAATATATATATGTACACAAGACAAATAATCACGAGATCAAATCTCACAAGTGCTGCGTGCTCCCGGGTAGTTTGAAAACATCGATAGAAACAAGACTGAATGCGCTCGTTATTTTTCGATTGCCCCAAGTAACTTTTTGCACTGATTGAAATTGATTTTCACTCGGGAGTCACGTGTCTAACGATTATGCATTACGATCAGGTAATTTAATTTTATTGTGGCATCCAGAGTGAAACAGACATTTCGAACCATATACGGTAATCCGGGTAAATAAATTTTTGGCAGACAATGAAATTCGTGAGATGGCATTCCACGTGTATATACGAGGGTGGATTGATAAGTTTCCGGCCTGACCAAGAAATGGCGCCACTAGGCCTACCTGAAGGTGACATTTTATAGTACCATCCTTGGATAGCTTGTAGCTATAGTTTCAGCCCGATCGCCTTGCTAGTGTAGGTTTGAGAGCACGCTGAACAAGACGCCTCTTTGTTTTTCGTAAAAATGGAAAAGCAGGAAAATCGTGCTGTCATCAAATACTTTTATTTGAAGGGGTTAACGCCGAAGGAAATTAAAGAAGAGATGGACTCAACACTGGGGACATCCTCCCCGTCATATTCAACCGTTAAGCAGTGGGTTTCCGAGTTTAAAAAGGGTCGTGTGAGCACCTCTGATGAGCCTCGCTCAGGACGCCCCGTTGAGGTCACAACTCCAGATATGATCGAAAAAATTCATCAAATAGTGCTGGGAGACCGCAGATTGAAAGTGCGTGAGATAGCTGAGACCTGTAAGATGTCATATGAACGTGTGCAACATATTTTGCACCAACATTTGCATATGGAAAAGCTCTGTGCAAGATGGGTGCCGCGTTTGCTAACAGTCGACCAAAAATTGATTCGAAAAAACATTTCTACCGCAAATTTGTCATTGTATAAGCGTAATCCAAGCGAATTTTTGCGTCGATTCGTAACCGTTGACGAAACTTGGGTCCACCACTACACTCCTGAAACCAAAGAACAGTCTAAACAGTGGATTGGACCAGGGGAACCAACTCCAAAGAAGGCAAAAACAATTTTTTCGGCGAACAAGGTTATGGCTACTGTTTTTTGGGATGCAAGAGGTATTATATACATTGATTACCTTGAAAAGGGTAAAACTATCACTGGTCAATACTACGCAGACTTATTGCAACGTTTGAGCCACGAGGTGAAAATTAAACGACCTCATCTGGCGAAGAAAAAAATCTTGTTTCATCACGATAACGCACCAGCACACACGTCAATCGTTGCGACGGCTAAAATCAACGATCTAAAGTTTGAATTGATGCCGCACCCTCCTTACTCTCCAGACCTAGCCCCGAGTGACTATTTTCTGTTCCCTAACCTCAAAAAATGGCTTGGCGGTAAGAGATTTGCGGACAATGAAGAAGTAATCGAAGCTGTAAATGGTTATTTTGAGGAGCTTGACGAATCAGTCTATAGAGATGGCATTAATAGACTGGAACACCGCTATGAGAAATGTATCAGCCTTGGAGGAGATTATGTTGAGAAATAAAAAAAAAAAATTTTAAATAACCTTGTTTTTCTTAGTCAGGCCGGAAACTTATCAATCCACCCTCGTATAGATATAAAAATTTTACCCCATTCAGATAAATCTCAGGAGAATAATTTTGAGAATTTTATTGCCACCGGTATGTATATATTACTAGCAGCGATTTGCCGCGAAATTCAATTTGATTAATTTATCCGTTATGTCTCGCGAGGGAAATGATATTTTAATCGTATCGCGGGTAATTACCATCGACAAGACGCCGACGCTCGGCGTCGTCATCGAGCGTTTAATGAGAGTTAAAGGTACGCGAAATCACCTTGGTCTTCGATATATATATATGGGGGTTGAAATAGCGTGGTAATATGGTGAGAGGGCAAAAAGGGTACACGAGCTGATGAATCTCTGAATGGTTGAAAAACAGAGAAACGTCGTATAAAGGATGAAAGGGGCGAATGGGGTGAAAAGGTCGAGCGGCCCGTGAGAAACGGCGAAGAAAAGTTTAATGGCGGATAGAGCCAGACGCTCTGGTAAATTCTGTCGTCATCTTGGTGCCGTTCGCTAATAATCGGAGGGTACGATAAAAATTCAATTTTCCGTGCATTAATTCCAGCAACGAAGCCCTTTGTGACCCACCAAGTTCCGATTGAATGGAACTTTTTAGACAATGGCCGCCATCGGCTCGTGTCCCGGGGACGTCCTCGTGCACTTCGACTGCAGTTGGAAATTGCGAGTACACGGTATAGTCGCGTGAATCGAGCAGTGGAAGTGATCGCGAGCCAAAGTCTGTCGTGGCGTCTTTTGTGTCGCCTGTATGGAAACCGCCCAGAGGATTAATTCGAGTCGTCGCCAAAAATTGATTTATCGTAAGAATTATTTTGACTATCGCGGTAACCACGTCTGACGACCGTAATGCATAAGGCTATACACGTTGCGCGGATGAAATTGTCCAAAAATGAACATAACCTTAAAAATAAAAATTTCAAAAAATAAAGTATACGTTGTACATTAAAACTGTAGAAATTAAACATCCCTTGATCCTGATTGACTTTTTCGATAAGGTAGAAAAAAAATTAAAATTTGGAAAAAGTCACTTTTTTCCCGAATCACCCAGTAGCGTGCAGCTAATTTTAAGTCGTGCAGTATTTTGTACGTAAGCAGGACGTATGAAAAAAAAAACGTAAATTTTCATTTTTGAAATCGAAAATCTATAATTCAACGCGTTTCTGTACCGACTGTACCGGCTGGGCGAATCATTGGAGGCTGTTTGAATCGCGATAATAAACGGCCGCGAATGACGGAATGAATGGCCGTTTGTCTGGGTTCACTCTGTCGGTAGCAGTAATCATGAGTCAAAAACAAAAAAAAATTATTTGACAGGATTTCGTTATCGGGTAACGAACAGCCCGACACTTCCGAATAGTCCCACACACCTACCGATACGCCCCTGTATATCTACAGAATGACGTTTCCGTTCGAGAAGAATTTTTCGATACGGAGTTACCACTGAAAAGCATACAGAAAAAAAAAATGGTGAATCACAAAATTCCTTCGAAATGAAAATGAAAATTTTCGACTTTTGACAAAATTTTTTGTCAACGTTTATAAAAAACTGATCAAATTTTTTTTTCACGAATCTCAAATTTCAGTATCCATTCAGCTCGTAACCCAAACTTACCATAAATCATAAAAAGAATAATTTCCAAAAAAAAAGCAATCTCCACCCAATCAATCCATACACCCGTATCGATGAAATTCAGTAGTGCCCAGAGTTAAGGGCGCACTCCCAGACGAGCGACAAAAATAGGTACCAGATAACGCCAAGGCATTGGGGGGGGACGATTAGCCCAGGATTCCCCTTTATCAGCCGCGACGCGATCCCAGCATAAATATTCAGAAGGGAGCAGTCGCTTATTGTAATGAAATTGTGTGCACCGAGGTAAACAGAGCGTAAAGTGCGAGCCCGGTATATTTTGAGAGTTTCGTAGGAGTATCTTAATTATGTAGATCCCCGTTCCGTAAGGACGAAGTGGCAAGGGCGATTAGAAGTGAGGGGCGAGCGAGCGCCGGCTGAGGGGAAGGGACGAGTAGAGAACTACCGAAAGGTTGCGAGAGCTACCCCCACCTAGACTTTTCCCCTCTCCCCAACCAGACATGGGAGTGGGAGTAGTGGGGGGAAGTATCGTTCTACGTTATATAACGAGGTCGCACGCTACCCCAACTACTAATCTTATTTTATGATGATGAGTGACTTCAGCCTAGTTACGCTAATCGCCTTATCCTCCGAATTGCCGCATGGATATTACGAAGGCTCCCGTTGCCAGGCCGGAGCGTTAGAAACTCGCCAAAGTCTCGTGGAAGCACGTGGAAGCTATTCGTCGCCGGTACGGCAGTCGTTCGTCTTTTACCGTGAAGCCTTTGAATTTCATTTGTATACGACGTGTGACGTAGCCAGAGGGCGCGCGGGTGCATCGTGCTGGAAAGTTCATGGAAACTTCGTGACGGCGCGAGCGTCGCGTCCGAAGTGTAGGTTGAAAAATGGCAAGCGATTTTGCGCGTTTGAAATAAAAAAAGGGGCGAGGGGATGGGGAGACAAAAAATTTAGGGGTCGACGGGGCGATATGGTGGCTACGGCGTGGAATCTCGATTTGGTATTGCGAGGGTGGAAGGGATGGAAAAAAAGTAGGAGAATGTATATAAAAAGGATAAAAAAGAGGGAAACTGGGCGTTTTTGGTAAGGGAGGTGGGGTGGGAGGGGGGGAAAAATTGAACGGTAAAAAGGACGTCATTTCGAATCGGTCACCGCTTATCGGAGACCGCAACCAAATTGGACGTACGTGGTCGGCGTCGCGACGTCCAACGTCGTTTATTTTGGTGATTTTCTCCCTTTGGCGACGCCGTTTCTTCTTCTCTCTATTTTTGTCTTTATACTTAATGTGATATTACGTATCTATTTTTGTCTTTTTTTTTTTTTTTTTTTTTTTTGAACTTTTTTCCATATTTTCCCGCGTTTGCTGTGAATGCTTCTTTTTTTTACTTTTTTTGGGAAATGGGATACCCTTTGCTCTCTAGTTGTTACAAAGGCGTCGGGGATACTTTGTGAAACGTATAGCCTTCCTTGACGACGCCCGGCGTCGTTAGAATTTCTCAGAGACCCCGACCAACTCTTGACAGGACGCTCAACCGCGAAACTGGCACATGCGAGGCTGCTGAATCGATACGCCTCTTACCTACATAGATATACCAACGGCGTAGCCGTATGCACGTGCACAGCAGTTCTCAATGAGCGACTGAAAATTTCCGATATATCGTACGGGATCTCGTGTACGAACGTACTATGTATAATAAGCCTGAATAAGTTAAATCTGCATATCTATTCTCGGCCGATATAGGGTCACTGGGTCGACGTCTCAAATTATCCGTCCTTCCAATAATTTCTAAATCTGGCGATAAAAATCGGTCAATACACAATTTACGACAAGATAGACTAGTACATAGTACGAAGTCAAAGAAATTATTAACTTGTCCATAGTATGAAAAATCAATTGAAGACGCTGCGCGGTAAATAAATAGAAAATGGTGCTTAATTATATTTAAAAAAGAATTGTAGCTACAGGTCGTGTCACTAGGGCCAATTGTGAGGGCGCCCTAACAACATAGCGTCTGCAGCGCCTTAATCTCCACAGCATGGGAACGCCCTGCGTACGATGGAAACGTTACGCAAGGAGCTAACGCTGTGGCTTAACCTAATCAATGAATTTTCTCATTGATAAACTTTTATTTCACTGTTTAAGCAGCCAGATGCAACGAAACCAATTAAGATGAAACCGACCCAATTGGAACGTTGAGAGAAACTGTGAAATTTCAATGACAGAAAATCTGCCGTCCGCCGGGATCGAACCTGCGCCAGTCGGGTCGACGGAACGTGCTGACCGACAACTTAACCGGTGCGGCCAACTACGCTCTTACAAGTATTGTTACGAAACATCTACATGAGTTCATTGTAAAGAAAAAAAATTCAAACAATTATTAAACTATGCCATAACAAAAAAAAATACAATTTTGAGAATTATAATGAAAAATTTTTTTAAATTAATTAAAAAGTATAAATAATCGTAAGTAACGTGCAATAAATTTGTTAACGTTAAAAAATATAAATTGACCATTTCTTTCGTTTAAGAAACATATAGTAACGAATGAATCGCGCCGATAAAATTCCCAGCGGTGGCGAAGCTAAAGTGAATAGTCGGTGCAATATAAATCTCGGTTTTCGCGAGGAAAGGAAGGATATAAAAAATCAGAGTGTAGCATTAGACGTCAGGAAGTTGGATACCCAGGACACCGGTGCTCTTGGAGAGATAATGCATAGCTATGCGGATATACCGGTTGGACGGGTTATCCTGGACTATCCTGGGCATCCGGGTAAAAGTATATAGTCCCAGCCGTTGCCGTATCTTGTATGAAGGATGCTGCGCAAGGAGGATAAAGAGGAGGTATGAGAAGTAAGATAGAGGTAAGGGCTGAAGTAGAAGGTGTAGCTAATACACCAAAGGCGACAGTAGAAAATAGAAGTGATAAAAGTGGATAGGACATATCAAATTTATCGTCCTGGTGAGAACGTTATGTATTTCGAAATGGAGAAGACTGAATTTTTCTAGGATACCTGACGTGGCAACGTACAGAGGACGTCGCGCCAGACAAAATGACGTTACGCTTATTCAATTTGTTCTCTAGGTACAGCGTGGCGCTCGCATCGCCGCCAAATTCGAAATACAGGCGAACGTTCCAGCCATCCTTGGCGTCATCCCGTAGGAAAATAGGGAAGGTCCAGGAAGAGGATGGACCTGATATTAAAATTAGTATTTTAGAAATATGTACTATAACGTATTTTCTTAACTCGATACCGATAACGAAAATCCAAAAGCTGACCTAGGTCACCTTCGGCCGTTCACCCTTCGTAGAGAGAGGAATACAGAGAAGTAAAAATTGAGGAAAAAAATTTTTTTAATGGAAGAAAATGGAAGATACCATCGGCACCAAGGGTTCCTTGGTAAGAGATGGAGATGAATTTTGCAATGAAAGTTTTATCGGGTACAGGCGATAAGAGGCAGTTTGTTCCCAGCGACCTTATATAGTCTCCCTCTCTCTCTCTTTCTGCGAGCGAGCAACATTTTCCACAACCGTTCCCTCTCTCTCTCGCTCTCCCAGCAGCTTAGCGGGTAAACAGGAATTGAAATTCTTGGGAAACTGTATCCACGAGGGAATTTCGAGTCTGATGTACTTAAAGATCGCCAGGTATTCGAAAATTCCTCGCTGTTTCGCGTCCTCGTTCTATACGCATTGTCGACAATTGTAAGCACTGCGAGACTATGGAAATAGATAGAGAATCTGAAGAAAATTCAATATACCTACGAGTAAAATATAGCCTAAAGTGCATTCGATGAAACTCCTGGCAAAAATCCCTTAACAATAAATACAGTAACAAATTCCTCTCCAAAAAAAATAAAATAAAAATAAAAATCGTTTCCTTGATACCCCAATAGGGGTTGCCATTAAAACCAAAATTTCTGACCGACAAACGTACACAGGATGACAAAGGGTGTCTTGCTGAACGCCAATTACCTCAAGAATAGCAAGGTGGGGCGACAGCACTGGAGAAGCACCTTAATCAGGCCCTTGAAGAAGGGGGGGGAGGGGAGGGGGGAATTCGGATCCAACGCAAACCCCGCGAGAGGACTGGGAGAATACGCGGTGGAAGCCCGAACCGTATAATTTTCCCCGTGGACGATAACGACATCTTCAATACCTTATCGTTACCCGTTTTTTTTTTTTTTCATTTCGATTACGGCCCTTGCATTTCTGATTGGTAAAACAGAAAATTTTTTTCTCCAGCACCTAAGAGCTTTCGGTCCCATTACTTTTCAACCTACCCACGGTAGAGGTCGAGGTCGCAGTAGTGCGTGAGGTCACCGCGAGAGGCGTACGATCCGGAGGAGCGAGCGCGCCGGAGAGTGCGTGTTCACAAAAAAGAGAAAAAGAGGGCAAACCGTAGCGAGGGGTCTGACAGCCACGTGGGGAACGGAACCAGCATGCTGCCGATAGGCAGACAGGGTGTATTACGGTCAATGGACGCGTCTCATTGTGAATTCAAAGCAGAGTAACGCGTAAAGGGTAGTTTTTGAGCGAATTGAAAAAAAAAAAAAAAAAGTGAAATGATAACAATATCAGACCAGACTTAAACGATCATTCACCCGAGACGCTTTAATTAGCATACATTAAGTCTTACCCGGGGGTTGAACTTTGAAAAATAAAATATAACAGTCAGCTACCGCTAAACGCACACCGCCGTCAGAGGGGTAGCATTTTAATTGCCATATTCCGTGATACATTAAATAAATGAAAAGAGTCCAAAGGGGCATTTTCCCAAAGCTCACGTAATCTACCTGACCGTGGTATCTATACTCTGGACTGGGGGAAGGTAGCTGAGGTTGCGGGCCGGACCGGTATGAAAGCCTAGGGGTAGAAATGCTATTAGAGTACCTTACGTAAACTGGCACTTACTACCTGCAGAGTGACGGTGGGAGGGGGTGGGCTGAGATAGGGGGTGGTCGAGATAGCCCGAACCAACCCTTTACAAGCCAAGAAAAGCCATCGACCCCCTATTCCACTATACGCTACCCCCCCACCAACCCCTAACCAGTAAACGTTCTATCGACAACTTATGTTCCTAGAAAGCCATTTCCAGCACTGACTTCTAATTTGTCGAGTTCGCTATCCACCCAACACCCTCTTAACCACCAAAAGGACCACAGACGGTGGCTCCACAGGTGTCCCGAATCTCTGCCGGATACTATTAAGCGTCAGGTGTGCCGGGACGCCGGCAAGTCTTCCGAAAGTTTTCAGTCTATCGATTCCCAAACAGCGCGGAATCGTCGACTTCGCCTATCCCGCAGCGGCTGTGCGCAGCGTTGTGAGAGCACCTTAAGGTCGGGATGGCATCGGTGGAATTACGTAGAATCGTTAGGAAATTTGGAGATACCCGAAAAATGGACAATTGACAAAGTTAGCTCGAACGTTCTTTACCTGTGAACTGGAATCCCTGCGGAAGACTCTTCCGATAAGGACTTCCGGTACAAGTTACAAACAAGTCCGCTTTGAAACGGAATTTTTCGACAAGTAGGGAATTCGAGTATCCTCTATGACGTTTGGATCTGGAGGAATTAGCGACGTGAGGAAACAGGAAGTCCCTTGACCAAAATATACTGTGTGTACACAAAGTATACATATACTGTGTACAAGAAAAAACCGTGCGAGTAGTAGAAGTGATAGAGTTGATATATGACGTCACGACGTAATAGCGACGTGCGGAAGAATCGAATAATACACGTGACGTCAAAGTCTGTGTAAAGAGCACGTAGTGAATTATTCGTCCTGCTTTGACGATCGCAGCTTCGGAGATGAAACGAATCTATGGATCCTTGTATTTCCTGGATTCCCAACTGACGCAATGTACTACCCACGTTGCACGCTATACACGTACTACGTAATAAGTCAGTAGGCCAACCATGTGTACTGGCTGTATATAAATGTACAGGCAGGCACAGGCGCATGGTACACGGTACAGTATAGTATACAGTATAGTATGCACATACTATACTATAATTTAGCGCGTACTATACAACCGTGACCATTGCTCAAATGGTGTTTACGAGTAAAGACGCTTTGAAGCTACAGAAAGTACCACGAGCTCTTTGCGACGTCGAACGAAGAATTTCAGTCAAACCTTAAATTGGAAAAGCAAAAAAAAAAAGGTCGAGATTGCAAAAGTAAAATTGAGGTGTGAAAACGAAAAAATATTTTTCCTCAATAATTACACTGTGAAGCGTACGACGTGGATGACGTCAAAAGAATATTAAAATATGCATTCAGCCTATACTTTGTTCAGCTGCTCTTTAAGGTATAACCTACGAGCAGAGGCAATATTTACCCGGTCCGACCTGGTCCAGGGGATGCTGTAGATCTCTTTGAGAGACCGTGAAGATGATGGATACAGTGTCAATTTCTAAGGGGTTGCTCGCCTAGGTTCAAAGTTCAGGAGTCAGTCGCGGTAGGTGGTCCAGTGACTCCTGTCGCCGACGGGATCTACCAGCGACCCCCGGTAGCAATCATCAAGGGACTGGGAGCAGCCCTTGCCAAGCAAGGGTGCAGTGCCGTAGTCCGGGGGGGTTTCAATGAATAGCTGATGAAAAGTGTGTACGGGCTGAATGAGATGTTCCTCCACAGAAGGGAGGAAGGGGGGTGTTTGAAAAAGGATGAAGACGAAGTAACGAAGGAAAACTATGGCGCTCTTGGCGAGGGGATGGCTAAGCTCTCCCGGGCCAGTTTGACCTAAGGGTAGCTCTGGCCGGATGGTACCAACCCCTTGTACCCAGGGCTGTGCCTTGGAATTTTCAGGAGTTGGCCCGCTTTGACCCCCTTCATGTATTTGCATCCTCCATCGGTCTCTAAAGCCACCCCTATTCACCCGGACGATCGTCTCCACCGCGAAATGGCAAACCCCTACAGTTTTCACTTGCTAATGGGCCACCGTGTTGAAGAGTTGCTGGTAGAAAACCGTTTTTTTTTTTTCAAATTATCCCCTTCGGTCCCGTAGATTGATCGAGCGATTTCCGGTGAAATTTTCTGCCAAGACGCATCGAGCGACATTGATGCCTTGGCCGGAATACGAATTTTGCCCCGAAACAAGGTCAGGCTAGTGCCGTGAAAACTGCCCGAGTGCAGAAAGGGTGGTATTAGAGAGAGGGGGTGGAAAAAGGTCGACCTCGTCATCGTTATTAGAGGACATGATTTATGGTGTCGGTATATATCGCTATTAGTAAATCAATACTCATAGCCAGCAAATACGAAGACCCCCCCGGTGTCCAGTGCCGAATCCCGTGTCCGTCGAGTACGTCAGCACACCCTGTCACTCCATCCACCCATATTTTCATCCCCTTCACATTCTCAGCCGACCCCCCCAAAAAAATACAGACCCACCCGATTCAGCGAAGAGCAGCTCCAAGTAAAACTTTAACCGACGTGTAAACTTGGTCCACCTCCCCCCGGAATAAATGTACCCGCATTTAAAAGACGCTGACGCGACCCTTAAACGACAGCGCGCATGCGCAAAGCGCGTCCCACATTTTCACCGATACGTCACCAGCACACCTAAAAGCACCGCCAACCCGAGCACACCCTATGGCAGCCAAGCAAAAATATTCGCAAAAGCAAAAACCACCCTTATCGCATACACCAGGGAGTTAGCGCCGTGAAAAAAAAAATTATCGAAACAGCAAATTTTTCTGAAAAAACCAAACGTATAAAAAGACTTATATCCATCCGACGTAGAAATTTTTTAAATTCCACTCAGATCCGACCCCTAACGTCTATCCGTAGACGCATACGTAGTTAACCCGAAGGAATAGCAAAAAGGCGCGAGAAATAAAATATTTCAAACTACATTTTTCCCGTAGGTTTATCGTTCCCGGGGGTGCAATAATCGAAAGCCCACAATGGACGTAGCAAGTCTAGGGGTGGATCTCCCCCTCGACCCCTATACAATGTAGGCTGCAAGAAAGGGAATCTCAAGTACCTACCTGGGTACCCTACCTAACCAGAAGCACGTATAACCGGAGTACCTATTGGGGTTGGTTAAAAAGTGCAGCAGCGATGCACCCTGCTGCACCAGGACGTGACGTCCGGATCGATTGTGCGCACTGGGAAGTGAACCGAGCCAAGGAAACAGATAAGAACGAGCCAATCAGGTAGAATATTTTTCCTGCCTCCACATCTGCACCCCCTACAGCTCCCACCACCCCTTAGCAAGATGGAAAATTCCTGACGATTTTATTCCTGGAGTCACCAGGTCTTACCAGGACTCGTCCATATAATAGACGCAGTAAAAGTGCATGTGGGGATGCACCAGGTGAAAATCATGAGTGACCTGGGCTAAAGGTGACGTCTTCGAGAGGATGATCTGGGCCAAGGGCACTGGCTTAACGTACACGAGTAACTGCACCATAAGGTACCCCGTGACAAGTCTAAGCTACATCGGGACACCTGGGGAAGGGTAGTTTGTCATTGGCGACGCAGTTGATTAATTCGTCAGGGGGTGTGCGCTCACCGAGTGCAACACCCTGAACCGATGGGACTCGATGATGTTCCATGGACGTTGCCCGATGACGTAGACTAATTCGGCTAATTTGCTTCTGCCGGTTTACCTGTAACCCGCCTAGTACGTACGTATAGTGTGCAAGACCAAGCTTTGACCGATGACCCGTCGGTCAATGATAAACCGGAAGCACAGTGCAATAATTCCGGCAGAACAGGTAAATTTCCATTTAAAATATAAAGATTGACCGCTTGTCTCAAATTTTGAAAATCTTTTCGTGCAGATATGTAAAAACGAAATTACCAGATACTTCGTATTTTTTCCGAACCAATGGGACTCGATGATATTCCATAGACGTTGCCCGATGACGTAGACTAATTCGGCTAATTTGCTTCTCCCGGTTTACCTGTAACGCGCCTAGTACGTACGTATAGTGTGCAAGACCAAGCTTTGACCGATGACCCGTCGGTCAATGATAAACCGGAAGCACAGTGCAATAATTCCGGCAGAACAGGTAAATTTCCATTTAAAATATAAAGATTGACCGCTTGTCTCAAATTTTGAAAATCTTTTCGTGCAGATATGTAAAAACGAAATTACCAGATACTTCGTATTTTTTCCGAACCAATGGGACTCGATGATATTCCATAGACGTTGCCCGATGACGTAGACTAATTCGGCTAATTTGCTTCTCCCGGTTTACCTGTAACGCGCCTAGTACGTACGTATAGTGTGCAAGACCAAGCTTTGACCGATGACCCGTCGGTCAATGATAAACCGGAAGCACAGTGCAATAATTCCGGCAGAACAGGTAAATTTCCATTTAAAATATAAAGATTGACCGCTTGTCTCAAATTTTGAAAATCTTTTCGTGCAGATATGTAAAAACGAAATTACCAGATACTTCGTATTTTTTCCGAACCAATGGGACTCGATGATATTCCATAGACGTTGCCCGATGACGTAGACTAATTCGGCTAATTTGCTTCTCCCGGTTTACCTGTAACGCGCCTAGTACGTACGTATAGTCTGCACCACCAAGCTTTGACCGATGACCTGTCGGTCAACGATAAACCGGAAGCACAGTGCAATAATTCCGGCAGAACAGGTAAATTTCCATATAAAATATAAAGTTTGACCGCTTGTCTGGAACTGTGAAAATATTTTCGTGCAGATACGTAAAAACGAAATTACCAGATACTTCGTATTTTTCTTTTGGATATATTCACATTGATATTTCAACGTATCAAAATGCTACGATGATTTGTTCAGGTCGCACGACGTACGTAAAATACAGAAAAATATATGTAAAATGTATTTAAAAATATATAAAATATTGTTTACTATATTCGATTTACTGTATGGCGATTATATAAACACCCGTTATATAAAAATCTAACGGAAACGAGAATCGAGGATTTAATTGCTAGTAAAAAAAAAAAAATTCTTTGGTCCAAAACCAGAGCATGGATCGATTGCGTGCGGGCTATTTACGTTAATACAGTACGAGCAGCAGCAGGGATGAAGTAACAAGGGCGCAGTGTCTCCGGGGTTACGGGCGGAGGTCAGAGGGAGATCGTGGAGCCTGGATGGAAGAAGACATGGCGGAAAGAGCGAATGAGTTGCTCGTTTAGCTTGAGTTCTTGCGACTGCCTCTACGCGTGGACTTTCGTAAGAAATCAACGGGCTGGACATTGACGAGGGTCAGCAGGGGTCGCAAGAAGGTCCCGTAGAGAGATGGGAGTTTTGTACAGTCGTGAAAGCGATATAGATACAGGGAGGACTGCGCCACTTTCTTACTGGACGCGATGTAACTAAACATTTTGGCCGACGGGTAATAAGAGAATTCGATTACTTTTATGTCTGGAATTTACCCCGTAAAGCTTACCCCAACAAATTATAGGGACGGTGTTCCTTAAGAGAATCACAGACTGTCCAGGCAAAATAAAAATAAATTCTATAAAATATGAAAAAAAATATTCACCTACACTAAAGCCCGTATTCAGAACTCGCTTATAGTGCTAATAGCGCGCTTTTAAATTTTTTCTTAGTGACTTTTAACTACAAGCGACTCTGTTAGTGAGTTTAAGAGCGAGTTGTGAATACGGACTTAAGCATATAGAGGTAGCTTGAGTGTACGTAAGGAGAAACATGGGAAAATAAAGGGAAACAGGAGACAAATTTCGTAGGAAACACTAAGGGTTGTCTACGCGTACTATCGACTGCACGAGATTCTTTTTCCGAATAAGGGTTGTATCGGGTAACGCAAGGAGACGGAAATAGTGAGAAAGCACAGATGTAACGTAGAATTAAATACGAAACCTAAAGCCATGGCATTGATCCACTGTTCCCATAGGTAGGTTAGACCTTCTAGGTAAAGGGCAATTCAGGGGTAGGCAGTAAATTGCATTCTGGGAAATACAGCCATACGTGAATATAGCACAGCAACGATGCAGGCGGACGTGGAGATACAGTGGATAGATACGTAAGTTTGCTTAAGGGGGAATATAGAAATGGCGGGAGGAGTCAAGGGTGGTTTTCAAGCGTGAAACGGTAATCGTCCAGGAACGCTCGAGAAATTCGATCTGAACCCATGCAAATGGACCATCCGAATCATAATGGTCAGGACTCTGTCTGCACTGCACAAGAGGTCAAGTATAATTATTCGGACAGTGTTAGTATAGTGAAATTTCAAAATTGCAATAAATAAGACCGTCATAAAAAAAATTGCATCAAAAAAAAAGCTACAAGAAAATTAATCAATACAAAAAAAAAGGGTCGGTATACTAATTAAACATTGAACAACCTCTTGGGACAATAGGAAAATGCGTAAGGTTTCCCATTGAGATATAATATTACCCAATGCTAAACATCAAAGCCAGACTAAATATTCAAGTGAATTTTAGGGCTTTTGCGGACCAATTAAAATTAAAGAACATTGATATGGCAATTATTAGGAGCCTTATCAAAGTTCAGTTCACCAGGATGTTCAAACCCACTTGACCTTTTTTTTCCATGAAATCTTTTAATTTCCTTCCAATTAAGTTTCCATAGAAATCATCAGCTTCCCATTCTAACGTCATCCCGTGTATATACAGTCGCCATTACTCAGCCCGTTACACAAAACCTTTCTTGTATCTGTGTATACGTATCAACTCCAGTAGACTCTGAAAAATGAGTCGTCCATATTTTTTGTTGTCACTCAAAAAATATATAAAATCCAAAAGTTCGCCAAAAACAAACCCGCCAGGGACCTGAGCGGGTTGGGATCTTTTGTTATATAATAACATGCTCCGATAACAAAGTGCTTATTCAACTTTCCCCTCGTTTACAGGATTTCCGATTAAAACGTTGCACAATGACATCTTCCCATTGCTACGGAGAGAGGATGGACGGCACTGTATATACACTTGAAGAAATACTCAGAGTTCTTAACTAAGGGTAATTGCTTTCCAAAGAGGATTTCAAATACATCGAGAAAGTTGAGGGAGGAAAAATATAGATCTCAAGATAGAAAGTATATAAATGAATTACACCCGGTATATGCATTCTATATACTATATATATATTATATATATATATAAGAGGTGAGCCAATAACTAGTAACACCTTAAATATATATTGTAAAACAAGAAAAAATTTATCCTAACAAAATTTACAAAACACAGAGAAGAACCACCGTACGATTTTATTGATAACGATTTTATCACAAGTGAAGGTTATTAAAAACGATTACGACCTATGACCCAAGGTTACTCCAGGTCACCTGACTCACCATACAATGACCCCCTTCTATACCGTGTAACTTTTACTAGAACAATATTTCTCAAACTCCAATAATTTCGGTTATATTCAAGGTACTAATAGTTATTGGCCCATATATATTATATATATATATATAAACATACACACAAATAGATCTATATTCACCTAATGGACACCCCCGTCTAATGTGTATATATAATATGTATTACATAGCTATATACCTCAATAGATACATAGGTACGCCTTTAAATGGTCGATTGCAGAGAAATAAATTTGCTGATGCCGTACAGATGGCAACATATGGCCTCCTCGACCATAAATCTACCACTTCCGGCCCATAACGGAAAGTAATATCAAAGGGTGTCCTCTGGCTTCCAGTGGAAGCCCACCCTAAGGTATCGAGGAATTCTCGAGAAGACATCCGCCATCTACTGGAAGATCGGTGGTCCCGTTTAATTTTTCCGAAAAGCAAACGGCTCCACGATAGCATATACATATGTGCAGACGCACGCACCCTTTTCAGTGTACGTACCCATGTGCATATGCTACATATATACCATGAGAATCGATATAAAAATGGCGCCGGTTGAATTGAGACGCTACGAATTTATTTATGCTAAAGTCCAGTGCGTCCTTTAGAACGGGAGATAGGTGGGAGTCCTGGTAACGGATGCGTCAAGCGATACTGGGATTACTTGGAGCCTGAAGGTAGTATACTTCAATTTCCGGAATAAAGTGCAAAGTCGTCTTTGGTAGTCCATAAATTTTCCATATAGCAGCCTCTCTTCCAGCAGCGACGTTACGAATCCATTGGTATTGTCCTGCAGAACATTTGTACACATGAGGATTTAGTCGAAACAGTAATTGGAATATAAGAAGAACCTGTTTACCTCGAGAAGCTAACGTTTTGGCGGCGAATCCCATGAAGCAATGTATTTCAGTCACGAGCCACGGAACAGTATATAGAAGAGACTACCCGATGCCAGAATCAGAGTATGCTAGTGTGTTCCGGTGAGTCAATGTTGTCTGGTTTCCGCTTATTAGACGGCCTGTTGTAAAGGCGACACTCAAGTCACCCATTTCCCACCCTCTATAATCATCCCCCCTGTCGCTTTGAGGATACTCAATCGCGCGTAATAACTCAGGACCCTCTGCATATTACATTGTTCAGATCGGATCATCCCTCGAAAACTCATCCCGGAAGGCAGTCAGAGTGTCAAATAATTATGTAAGCACGTATAATCAGCACTGAACGATCGATCGGAGCTACTTATAAAATAATATGGCCTCCCCCACGAGGGGTTGAAAAATTTTTACCTGGCCGTAAGGAGCCCTTAGACTCATTTCACTGCTGATATTTAAAAATACCCAGGATTTAAATATCCTGCTTTTACCTTCACGTTATTTGCCTGAACTTCTTGGAGGGGATGAATTGGAAATGTTTTCAGGGCAGTTTGTAACGGTGGCTCGTTTGTAAGGTTGTTAGAATTCGTTGCGAATTAATCAGGATGGAAGCGTAAGTGAAGAAAGAAATGAAGAAGAGAATGAAGCCGGGTTAGAAAGTTACAATCGCAACCGGCAAGGTCACAATCTATTAATTAAAGCCACTGAGGATTAATTGTGCACGTGCCGAAAGCATGCCGAGCTACTGCCAATTCCTGAAATGACCAGGTCTCGTTTCGCTGATTCGATTCTCGTAATTAGCTTCGTTCGAATCCGGTTGGCAGATTTTATTCTCTCATTGCACAATTGACTAACGTACCTATAACGATGCAGATATAAACAATGGTTAGTAGCGATCTGAACGCTTACCCTTAATTACCCTTATTTTAATTATCCGTACGTTATCACGCCAGCCGTGTAACGATAAGCTCCTAATAATTTTACCAAAATTTAATTATAAATACAGCTTGAAAAATAATTTTATACCTTACCGTACTATAATTTGCACACGTGCGTTGTGCTAATATCCATATGTAGCGTAGCATGCGAATATCAAAGTGAATTCTAGGCTTTATACAGGCTGGACAATGATTTCTGACGTATTGCGTGTATGTTGTTCATTACAGCGGTTCGCTGATACAATCTCTCGTTACAATGTTATTACCAGCATTAAGCTTATTTCATCCCGGGAAAGTTTCCTCTGACAAATTGCTTTCACCTGGTGCATTTACGCTTTTACTCATCACGAGGAAATCAATGGGGTTGTTTCTGTTTGTTTTTTCTATCCTTTCGAGTAGCCCGTGCTTATCGGGCGCAACGATTTCGCCCGGTGCAACGGACAGTGAAGAGATTCTGTATACATAAAAAAAATGTATTACTATGCAAACTAAAGAGGGAAATAAATTACATTTTGCTTTACGCGGAGCGGAATATTTTAGCGTAGTAATTTGCCCATATTGAATATCCGGGAAGTTTTGATGAAATATTGATCGTCGTCACGCATTGTGCAAGGGATGGCAATTTTAACGCATTTCGACTTTGCGTGTATACAAATTACTCTCGTCGATAGTGTTTATGTCACGAGAAACACTGGCTATATATCCAATTTTTCTTCGTTTCGTTCGACTCGTCATCAATCCCAAAATCCTAATAGAGATCGAGACGAAGGAAAATGATATTGGACAGTAATCGAATACCCATCTGTCATTTTGCCATTTCATACAGCTATAATATAGCTGACAATTGAAACATCTATCCAGTCAAAGAATATTCGAACGTAAACAAAAACTAACACCTACATGCGTCAAGTGGATAAAGAACTTTACCATAACAACCAGACAAAACAATTCTCTCTAACGTATTATCTGAACGTCACTCAAAGTAATTTTTAGTGGCATAAAGATACAGTGATATTGAATAATGTACGATGAAATAAATTACTTACATTCTTTGTTCTTCTCCCCAGCGGCGCTCCATGACAGAGAACCGAGAACAGACAGCGTGAAGAAGAGGGTCCTGACGGCTTTGGCGTTGCTCCTGACGAGCCTGGCACCGCGACGCGCGGGCCATCCCCAGGAAGTATCGCTCATCTTCCTCAGCAAGGCCTCATCCGTACATAACGAGTGATTAAATTCGCGTCCACGGAACCGGCATTAGACGACGCAGTGATGAGGTACGCGAACGCAGGCATAGCGACGCGTCGCGAGCCGACACACCATATATGTAGAAACTGGCCGATAACGACGGAACCGAAATTATTACAATATTGTACGAGTTTTATATTAACCACGAGTTCGCACCCAGGTATACACGCTCGTCGCTACCGTGGATCCTTACGAGCCGAACGCACGTACGCTATTGGCATCGAGAACTACTGGGATGCTACTCCGTGAGTTAGCCAGGTTATGACGACGATCAGCGCTTGAGGCCGCATGTATTATCGATCCACCCCCGCTGTTAAGCTATGGGATGGTTTCCTCAGCCATGCGCCGTAAGATAACCGCGGACATTCAAACGTCGAGATATACGCGTCCCGACGTACATCGATGCTCGGCGGGTAGCACAACACTTTTCGGGCGTCGTTCCCACCGGTGGGTAGCCATTGTTGTACTGCTCGTCACGTGACCTCTGCGCATGCGCATTGGGCGCTCTCAATTTTCGAATATTACATCTCCCCTAACATATAAATGATTTCATATATTTAACAGCCGTTTTGTAACTTTATACCGAATAAACTGATCGTCTAATATTTATCTTAAGATTACACATTCTGTACAAATTGTGGCACTTTAAATGTATACAGTATAACGAAATTTAAATATCGGACTAAGTGTCCTTGTCTGGCGCACGTAAAACATTTATAAGTCCGTCTCTCTCCCACTCACAGCGAGTACAGAAAATGGTTAAATATGAAATCAGTCTGAGCCGCGATCGATGAATTAAAATAACGATTTCTCGATGAACATTTAAAAACTTGTTCACCTGGTTCTTATGTCCTTAGAGTTACTTCTTCGAGACGTCTTTCCGATATCTCTCCATAAAGATGTCTAATTCGAATGTAGCCGCTACGACTTTCACAATGTTCTTAGCGAACACGTAACAATTACATTTGCTGTTTGACGATTGAAAAAAAATAGGTTTATCTAAACAACAATTCATTCATTATTTCCGTAGGACGTCGCAAATGTGTTTATACAGGAAACAGCCAAAGAAACCGGCATGACGAGTATTTGAACGCATAACAATGTTAACGGTACACACGCAAGAATTCGACTTCTCGGAAGCTCAGAATGCGAGAATCCTACAAATTTAGATTTCACGATAAAAAAAGCACAGCAGTAAGTACAATCAGAAACCCCCGGTCAGCCGATATTAATCTACAATCATAAAGCTTACCCTGCCTATTATGTTTTCCCGACGGAGGACAATGGGCGATATTTTTTTCAAAGAACCCAACGGAATAACCCAACATTCATTCGCATTGTAAAATAACCTCCATAGAATTCGTCATCAACTACTAGAATATACCAGTATAACATTCACATTATACTTAACACTTTGAACATTCGTGTACCTTAAGAGAGAAAATCCAACAAGAAAGCTTTCGGCCCTGCTTCTCTGGAATCCAATTTCACACCGAGGCTTCAATCGTTTACACACAATGACATGGCATCTATAGGTTATGTTGGAACTGCCCAAGTTTTATTCGTTCGAATGATACATTGATTCTATTCAGATATAATATACGTGTAATGAGAAAACCATTTGAAACTTCTTGTATATTTAGAGAAACCTCATTCAAGGTTGAAAGAACCGCACATTTTTTTCTCTCAATTCACCCATGAGAAATAGAATTTTTTTCTAAGTCTCATTGCGTGGTCTTCCGTTCACCTTGATTAAAGGCATCGATGACACGTATCCTTTTGGAATAATTATCACAGACGAGACTAAATTGATACTATGTCGGTCCGTCGGTAAAGCGAAACCAACTTGACAACGCGCTAAGTGAAGGACGCCCGTACGTCATGGCAGCGTTATCGCCGATAACTGCACTAACTTTTTTTTTAGATAATCCCTGATAAACGCTGATTTCGCGGAAATGCACTGTGACGTAACGATAAGAGAATTCGGCACGAATCACTTAAAAAATCATATTTAAAAAGACTAAATTAATGTGCAAATTAGTTGACCCTTGACCCGAAAAAATCTCATGGAAAAAATGAGAGTTAGCAAGTAGTCTCGAATACCAGTAGGTGTCGCTTGCACATACCAGGTGTCTAATCGTACCCCTAGACCATTCGCTAACTGATATAAAATAGCAAAATGTACAAGATAAACTCTATCCAGAGCGTTGCACCAGTCTGGAATCAACCGGTGGACGCCATTGACGTCTCCACGCATTTATATTATATTTATACAGTGCCTGAAAAATTTTACAAGCTTTTATGTCATCGCTATAATATTTTGTACAATCCTTGATATCCTACTACGGTTTATGAGCTCAGGACTACAATATGCTGATTTCGCCAAGCAGCTGCAGTTGCGATGCGGGATAACCGCACGGAATTGCCGCACGTTTTAAACTCGCGCTACAACTTTCACACCTGTCGTACGAGGGACGTGCGCAAATCTTGAGTCTTTCTTGAAAACCAGTCCTAATATAAAATTTCGCTCGGAGCGGCTGTCATGGACGTGCTCGGTCCTTCAAAACTCGCGTACAGCGTGAAAAGCATGAAAAGCAAATTAGAAAATTAAAAAAAACATACAGTGACAAGTATCCTTCACGAATCCACGTGCACCGTGTATTTTTGTGGAGAAAGTTTTGATCCTGTTAATCAACTCAGCCGGAGCAAGAGGGAGGCATCCGATTGGTACGGTTTTGAAAAAAAATTAAACGAGCTTTCGCGACTCTATTTTTATTTTTGTTATTTTATCCGTAAAAAAAGGCACAGAGCGGAACGAATGAAAAATATAGAAAAGTTAAAAGAGCAAACACGTGAGATGGAACTGTGATTATTTTTTCGAAAGAAAAAAAAAATCGGTGGTCCATGATTTGGTTTTTCTACTTTTATTTTTACAATTTTTGTCTACGTAAATTTTTTTCACAAAAACTCAAAGAACAAACGAGCCGGTGATTGGATGTTTGTACGGTACGAATTCGATTAACGACTTCCCTGATTAAATTAATGTACGACGTATTAGTGTAATTGAATATTTGCGGTACGTGGTCGACAATTGTGATTAACCTGCACGATGACAGTGACAATTGAAAATTCACTGCTCTGTCAATATTTGACAAATCCCGAAGATCGAGCCGATTTAAATATTCCAACCATCGCAAAATCTATCAGTGACATTTCAAATTCGAAAATACAATTTCTCCCATACTTCACGACCGTTTAAATATTCAAATATTTCCCGCCATTGGAATACGACGATTTCACCAATCAACGCTATACATATGCAATTAACGATTCTTAATTTATCAGTATAGACCTCGGGTCATCGAGTTATCATCTCAGTTCGTATCGTGAATTGTGTAAATGGTAAACGCTCGAGGCTATAGACCCAGGAAACGTCATAGGCTCAGCTTATTTACACGGTAAAATATTGACTCGCTCGAGGTATCTGAATATACCAGCCGCATTGTTACCAGTTTCAACTATACAGTGATATCGCATGAATAAGAGCCGGAAAGTGAGTAGAAATAGTTTAAACGGCAGGATATTGACTGAAAAAATAAAGAGAGAAAGTGTGTGTGTATAAAAGCCAAAAAAACTATGATATGACATCCTGATACGATTAATGCAAAAAATAAATAATAAAAATGAATAAAGGTATGTAAATATCTTAAAATATAATCTTCTAGAAATCTTCAATATCTTTTAGCATCCTTACTCTACCCAGACATCCCATTACTGAAACACTGCTAACAAATTGAATTTCAAAAGGGTGCTAAGTATTTCCTTAGGTGACGAACGAGTTGCTAGGATCCTTAATGACTTCTACCATTGAATTTACTCCACGTTAATCGTTCTGATTCAAGAGAACCGTCCTGGGATTTAGACAAGAGATATCTGATTGTTTGAGAAATTTGTAAAATGCACAACAAGCAGAGTACTGTGTATACTGTGTATGTATGTAGTTGCTGAACAAAGTTAAGCCCATTGGGGGTTGCTCGGTTCTACAAATATATATATATACACTAACCGTGCGAAAAAGTATTATTTAATTAGTCAGTCTCCATGACAACGTGGTCAAGGTATAATAACGGAAGTGAGAATAGTCGAAGTTCGTTAGCAAGCGTGACAACTCATAGCAATGAAGATAGTAACATGAACGAAGGAGATATATAAATAAAAAGAGATTGAAGATCAATAGCGACATAGGCAAAACAGTTTTAAGATTAATATCAGGAAACTGTAGGTGATGATTCTTCAGCCAACAGAGTGGGTTTCCGATGAGTGCGTGACGAAGAGAATTCCTGATCAGGAAGACCGTTGGATAGACTGACAAGTTTATTGGAGCAGAAGCCAAGCAAGTGAGAGCTCATTGACCGTCCAGTTGCTGTGCCAAATGTGTCAAGTAGTCGAAGAGAAGAGGAATTGGTTAGTCGATCCTCCGTAGCTCGTCGATGAAAATCCAGCACCTGGTGATATATTCCCATTTCCTTTATTTTTCTAGATTGCCTTTTGCAGAAGCACTGGGAATACTTTTTCAATTGATTCGTACTGCAGCGCTGGAAGTTATGTTCTCTTTAAGGAGAAACAGCTGTTCCCAGGAGAACTTGGAGGGATGTGATGAGTTCGGTTGGTGGTTAAGTGAAGAAGTTGCTGCTACGTCTGCCACGAGGAATACGAAGAGTGTGCGTTCTTCGATATCCACTACGTCTATGGTGTCCTGTGTAGACTCGGAGGATCCTGACAATTACTCCATGGCGCAGGAATTCACTGGAAAGATTGAAAATTCAATAAATACAGAAGAGATTGAGCTGAAGTCATTGAATTACGAGCTTGCTGCGGAAATGGAGGACGTTAATAGAAAGTATGAAATCAGACAGGATATGACGTCGGACCACCAAGAATATAATGAACCCCAAGGAACTTGTTACACACCGGAAAGATTAGTAAGATCACAAGAATACAGGATACTCATGCCGTCTCCGCGTTGTCTCTCAGTGCCACAAACAGCAGCAACAACGCCAAAAGACAGTCCAAGGAAGTACCATGCTCATAGACGTCGTCTGAGATATTTCATAGACACTAAAACATTTGGTAAGTTTAGATTTAAAAAATCCATACAATTTTTTGGAATTTCCATAAGCCACTTACGGTTATCAGTTAAATAATATCTCAGGCGCTTCTCATCTCGAGGCACTGCTGGACCCAAACGCACCGGAAATCAAGATACCCGTCAACTCAAGAAACTGTCAACGTGGATATTCGTCCAGAAGGAATTCCACTCCTGTCCAGGATCTCCTGGCCATAGCCAACAGAGAAAGTCCCCTGGGACTACAGACTCCCGAACCAGCCAGCAGCAGGTCCAGCTATGAGAGGCTGAATGATTTCTGGGAGGACGATGATGGCAATCTCATTCTGAGGTCCTCCCAAGAGGATACTTCCGGTATTCAAAGCAACGACTGGAGCTCGGACGGTCCTAGCGAATCTCAGACACCCCTTTGTCTCTGCGACGAATTGGCGACAGCATCCAGGAGCTTCATCATCGGCACCAAATCCCGGGTACTCCCGTAAAACCATCACGTGCGATACCTATTAACAGACGGTCAACCATAACTCATTTTATTAGAAGAACGTCACCGCCATCAATGAGGTCGTTACCATACTCCAGGGTCTGGAAAAGAATCCTGATCTTGCAGCTATTCTCCTGGACGAGGACCCTCTCTGCCAAGGATTCTCTGGCCATGATCATCTTACCAGACTCGCCTTGACCATTGAACCTGATGGTAACGTACCAACTGTCCAGGGTGACCCGGACAATGTTCAGCAACTGCGTAGCAAGGTCCATCGACTCCAGGTAGCTAACAAGGACATCTACAAGGACATCTGTAGCCTCAGGCGAGATATACAGGCGCGTTTTCCATTGACTATAAAACAATAAGAAAAAGTCTTAGTTATCATGGTGCAAAAATAGCGATAATTTTACAAAAATTAATTAAGGTATTGCAAGAACAAAATTGGAATTCGTACCTTTGACACAGCTTCGGCTGGTTCGTTAGCCATCCTGATAATTATTAGATAACCAGGAAGAGATACGAGACAGGAACGATGATACAGTGATAGTCCATCCTGATAGTGATGCTAATGGTCATGACAATAATGGTAGATGGTATTAGCAACATTTCAATGCATTAAAGGAGCTGGTAAATGTCACCTGAGTATATCTATACTACACTCATTATTAATTATCGCTGTGGTCACCATTCCAATTCCAGTAGCTATCATTTAGTAAGCATGCACTGTGCACCTGTCGTGTGGTTAATGATTAATTATCCTAGCCAGGAATTTGTGAGCCATTATCCTGGTCCATTAAGAGTGACCGATATACAAATTTGCTTTAGATAAACTTACCTTAATTTTGTATGCTTTAGGACGACGAGAAGAGGGTGAGCAGCCTGATGTCAGAGACCAGTAAGCTACGTAACGACGTACACGACATGCGATATATGGATGACCTCTTGAATCTTCTACGAGGTGAGCTGGATAGAATTTCACGTAGAAATTGGCCATTTGTTCTTGGTCATACGGAACGTCAGACGGAGGAAATAAATCTTGTAGTCTGAAGAGGAGCCATCATTGTTTTTGGATATACATTGAATTGTTAACGTGCCAATTTTATAGGAAGACAAGTGAAGCGTCTTTGACGAATTTTTCTTAAACGAGAAAAACTGTTTAAAAAAAATGGAGACAATTTTTTCTTAAACGTCTCCGATCTATAGGACAATGTAACCTCGTACGTTTAGATTGTCTTAGATATTTCCTAATCCACATTTGTGCGTTGCTTGTGAGATTTTCCTTTGGATAAGACTTTTTGTTTAATACTCTTGTATGTATTTTTAATAAAAAAAAAACATAGGTGGAAAAAACAGTCTGGTTTGACCATTCCTGAAAGTATTGTTTGAAAATAAATTAAATGAAAATTATTTCAGACTATATCGGATGATGTATTTATGTTATCACATTTATTCGAGACTTTCTTTTTTTATCTCTTTATTACCTATAAATTTTAATTCACGTATTAACGTGCAGTTGTGTACAATAAAGTAAATATTGCAATGTTTCCTATAATCTCTTTCTCGTACTATCTCATTGTAAATACAGCCAATTCAAAAAATGTTATCTTAGATCCAAGAATGCACTATCAGTACTCTTGTCTTATACTTTAAAGTACGACACATGATTATCGTTGACACGATTTTTTGTACAATATTCACAAACTCTCAAATATAATCTCAAATTATTTCGTATATAGCATGTGTATCGTATCTATTGTCACTCGTCGGAATGTTCATCTGCCCAAAATAAAATGGAATTATATACATATATTCTTGTATAACTATCTATAACGTAGACGAAGGCCATTAAAACTACTAAAGCGAATCAGTATAATGATTACAAAAGAAAAAGAAAACATTTGCTTCCGAATAAAAGCAAAAAGCAATCGATTCAGTGATAAACTTCATGAAAAAATAAAGAATATTTAAAATCATTAAACGCTTACAGAGTATATGCTTTCTGGATATTTCCAAATTACGTGGAAAGTGTATTGATAAGAAGCACGAGTGTCCTCGGGAAGGAAGATATTACTCATTGTCAGGTTAATTCGCCACCACCGTATAAAAAAAGAAATAAAGCATGCTATAGCTCCTGTGACTTTTAACCGATATTAATATAAATAACAAAGATGATCACAACGAAAGAAAAGAGGGAATAAAACTAATTATAATAAAATATTCCATACATCCCATAAATACCTCCTCACCCTCTGTTGTGTAAATTAAACGCTGAAATAGGAATAGCGAGTCGTCAATATATGTATGATCAACGGCTTGACTAAACGTACAAAAGAATTTCTTGATGAGATAGACTGCCTAAGAAATGGAAGTCTTGAATCCATATAGATTAGTACACCGGAAAAACCCTTAAAAAACAGCGGAGAAGAACCTCTACTCCCTAAATTCTTATCACCAGTACGTTGTTGTTCCGTGGGCCAAGTATTAAAATTTTTGGACATTTTGGAAACTAATAAAATAATATTAAATATTTAAAAGAGAGAGGATGAACTAATTGCACTGAACTCCAAAAGCCAAATCCTCATGGCGGTTCTTAGGTGACGTCGGTACGTTGAATGTGTCGTGAGGGTTGTCTAGATGTGTCGTAGTAAGCCACACCAGCTCGCAGCATTTCACTATGACGAAATACGTCATGGGGTGACGATAACGAGGGTAAGGATGGTAACGGAGGTAACAGGCAGCTGAGCATACTCGTTGTACTATCCGAGGAGTAGATACCATTATGGGGAGGGCCCATGGAACCCGTACAGGAAGATGATGGAATTGTACCAACTGGATGCACACTTTGTTCATTACTTCCTGAGAGAATGCTTGCTCCAGGTACCATGAGATTTCCTAAAGAATTTAAAAGCATTTCATTACACCCTTGACCAGGTTATTAAAGATTTATTACAAGTTAATGTCTCTTACCAGGAATACTCATGTTCGATGCACTGGAACTCACTACGGAAGCTATTGACAATGGTGTAACTGTTTGCATATCAGAACTGTCCGAGGGTCTTAGGTGAGGATGATCAATTCTACTGGTAGGAGTGACACGATTTGAACATAAAGATGGTGATCGTAACAAGTCGCTATTCCTGGAGCTTCTTCGACCACTTATACCCACTCCTTGTTTTGTTGGTTTTCCAGTACCAAAGTGTAACAACTCCAAGTGCCTTCGCAGGTTCCTGGATTGACGTAACACAGCACCGCACAGTGGGCACGTTGCTGGCTGATCTGACACACTTCGAGCCTTGGAGTTACCATCTCCTGGAATGACAATTCATATAGACCATTTGCAAAGAATTTTATTGATATTATAATGGTTGTTTAGATATCTAGCAACGGAAGTTACCTTTCTTCATAGATGACACTTGCTCCATTCATTCATTATAATAAATAATACATCATCTTGATATTTTAATTATCATGTTACTCAGAGTATGCCTTTTATTTACAAATGCGCAGAGATGAATGATACAATGTACAGGGTATATTCTACTATACTTAAGTTCTATTGGCTAGTGTCATTGCCATAGAAGAAACTCTTCGCAATACGTTTTACATGAAGGAGCGAGTAATTCTAAGCCGATAAACCGCATGGAAGCCAAATGTTTAAAGATATAAAAAAGAGAAAATAAAATATAAAAAATAATAATCCCATGGTTTCTAAACAAATCCACTTGCATGATAAACCTATACGCAATTTGTCAACTACAAATCCAGAACTCACAATTCACAGATAACGAGTAATAACAGGAAGTAAATAATGACAGTATTAAAAAACTAAACATAATAATATCCAACAAGTGCTTCGAAGTAAACCAAAACCTTTATCTTGTGTAAAAAAAGGGAAGTGCATAGATTAAAAGGAACTCAATTCCTATTTACCACTTTCAAAAGCACCGATAACATATATCCCTGCCATGTGCCTTATCATATCGTAAAGAATAAAGTGCAATAGTGTTTCGAACTTAACAAATAAGCCTAAGTACAATAATAATAAAAAAGCACTAAAAGAATTGCCTCGATACATTAAAAAAATGCAATAGCATATGTGTCTTGGAGTCACAAGATTTTTTTAATGTTCACAGGAGATGACATAGACAATGTTACTCTCATCTGGCGATTGTCGGGGAAGGAATGTTACTAGGAAGGGGTGAAACGACATTGGATCCACGAGACGAGGGTGAATGTAATAGACTTGGTTTACATTCGATTTGCTCACAACTATTATTAGTACCACTGTCAGTCCCGTCACCGGAAATTTGTCCAGTATAACCAGGTATCTCGACCTCCGGTTTAATCTCTATCATCATCGAGTCACTTATGGATTGTTGCGTAGCGCCACTATTAAATCTGTACTTGCACGAGGACAATAAGTGTCTACGTAGATTTCTTGCTTGGCGTAGCCTTGCTCCACACAATGGACAAACTCCTGGGCAATCCGATGCACCCCGTATCTTACCCGCACTCATTATATTCGCTAGAGAGGTCGCCGCGTAGGAGGATGAGGAACAATGGCCAGGCTCTGGAATCGGTACGGCCGGTGAAAGATTAAAAGATGGTATTTGCAGCGGTGAATAAGGTTGCATCGGCATCAGGGTAGGATAATTAGACTCGGTATCCATCATCTGCTCCTGGTGCTCCGATTGCTGAGTATTTTCCGCATCGACCGCCAATGGCTGTTGCGGATTTGGCGAATTGGCACTCCAGTGATTCGCACATTCCAAACGCTCGCTTGCTGTCAACAGACACAAACACAATGTTACCATGCGGGGCTGAACTGACGTTCACGTCTGGAAATTTCCGTTTTTTCTATTTTTCATTCAAATATCATTTTATTTTAATCTTGCTCTGCTTCATTGGCTAAGCCAGGTGATGCAAGTCCCATCCAATCGAAATGCAGTTCAACCCAATCGATGGTTGTGCTTGTGTCCGTTTCTCTTAGGTCGAAAGATGTCAATTTCCTTGTAGTTAATCGCGGACGAGTACAATTTTTCATATAGTTATATAGCGGACACAAAACACAAGTTGTACGAAATAATAGCGATTATCTTGTTAAGAATCGCAATGTGAATCTAAGGACACTTTGATCTTACCCATATCTTCGGTTTGACTCGTGGTTTCGCTGTCCTTATGATCGTAATCCGCTGTCCTGTTCTCTTGTGATTGGCTGTCTAGAGGTCTGTTCTCGGTATTCGTGTGATCGTCTGTTTTTGGCCATTTACCGGATGAGGACGAAGACTTCCTTCTTTTTTTTCTTCGACGTACAGGTAGATAAGAATTTAGTACGTCCTTTGTTAAGGCTTCATTTGCACTGGGTATTGCTGATATTGGTATCTCCTCGCCATTCTAAATAAAAATGTCCAGTTGATTGTTTATAAAACTGTCAAGACTTTGTTTGACCTATGAAAGTGATACATACTTCTGTTAGTATGGTCGGTGGTGTCAAACCATGTATACTCAAACAATGGGCAGCTTGAAGCAACGAAGGTAATTGAGCTGGCTCCACGCTTACTTCACCTCGATATACAAATTCAAGTAATGATTCCAAATCATCTGCTCCGATACCTGCTAGCATCACTACAGGATGTTGGCAAGGTGTACTCTAAAAGAAGTATATAAATATTATAGCCTGACAAAAGGTTAATACTCTCATATAAAGATTCTTAAATATGAAACTGACCTTGAGTAAATCTAGTAAAAAAGGACTTGCTGCAGAGAGGACAATTTTATGTGCAGGAAAACTGCGACCACCAGCTGCCAGAGTAACATCAACGAGTTCCCCATGTCCTCTAAGAAGCTGCACAGCAGATGTAAGGGATGTGCTAAATTCACCCCATGACAGGCTATAAAGCTGACTGGTGCTACCCATTCTGTAACATGAATTGCATGACCTACTATCAATGCCTCGTAGTAACAAAAAGAGAATGTACTAAGAGTATCGACTCAAATCTGTCAGTCTAAAAGATTTTACTTAATTATTAACATTTCCAAGGACTAGCAGAAATTCATAACAGAGACTATCTGATGCAACAACTGAAGATCCTAGTTCTACAAAGAAGAGCAGGATCTAACGCCAGAAAAGGTCACGAGTACCAGTTAATCTCCCTACCGCTCTTCGATAATTAATATCCCCTCCATTTATAAAAGGAAGAGGGAATATCGGCGTCATCCTTAATATAACCTAACACGAAAATAAGTACTTTTTAATAGTGCAACACTCTTCAAAAACTTAGGAATTATCAGGCCAAGTAACGGTGCTGGCGGAGGACTTCTTATCTGCGTCGGGGGTCTCTAGAGCGTTGAGTGAAAGTAGTAAAGGAACGTAAACGAAGCGTAAGTCAGATCAGGCTAAAATGTGTCACTTTACCTTAAGTATTTTTATCCTTTAAAACTTTTCAAGCCTTGTCCTAGTTTTATTTCCTATAGCTGCAATAATGTCAGACGACGTATATCATTTGGCGATGATCTTTATAACAATCAGCCACTCGAGCAATTCCGAAAACAGATTCAAACTCTGTCAGAGATTACAATGAACATCACATTTCACGATACTGGAGGCGCTACCATCAGACCGGCAACTTCAGTGGAAGTTCACGACTGTTCACCACGTAGGATACATTTCTTGGCGTCTCCACGATACAAATAAACGAGGTATAGTCACTGAGGATCGTATTTTAGTCAAGATCGCGCAGGGACCAATGACATCACGTTCTAAGCGAAATCTGTTTTAGCTTGAGGGGACTTATATGTTTCGATTCGTATGGAGTTGACCCCTCAAAATGGAACTGATGTTGCAGCGTGCCGACCACGGTCTTACATACAGGTCTTGAAACAAGGCCAATTTTTAGTGGTGGGGGTAGGTCGCTTACTGAGGTAGAATTTAGTTTCAAACAAGCGGCGCTGTGATCGGGTTACCCCTTACCTATCTCACTCTACAATCGGCTGTGGGAGAGAGAAACGATGATCGCAACGCCTCTTGTGGTCATGAGGCGAAATGAAGAGTTGCAAGACCTGTATGTAAGACCGTGAATAGGACAGAGATGGAGTGATCCTCCCGGCCCCCCGCGTCCTTCATTAATACGGATTATCCGATCACAGCGACTCTATGCGGCTATTCGGAATTGCTTCACTAAGCGACCTACCCCCACCACGTTTGTTTCAAGACCTGTATGTAAGACCGTGGTGCCGACCCACCTACGTAAAATCAGCCAATTAGAATAAAGAGCGTTTAGTGACATCACTATCCGATGCACAGAACCCATCGACGTATAGCATGGACTGCGCACTCCGATTGGATAGGGAAAAAGTTTGCATTGTGAATAGACTAAGATCGGGTCACTGTTGTGTTGACGAACATTTACACAGAATTGGCATTGTGAACTCACCCGAATGTGAATGCGGAACCGACAAACATAACGTTAATCATATTATATTAGGATGTACAAAAAACAGGAAGGAATCAGAGATTCTGACAGGAAAGTTGCTGAGTTATGGAATCCTACCCCCATATGATATTGGGAACCTGATCTTCTATAATAAACTAGAAATAATAAACGCGATATGCGAAGCCGTCATTCAGATCAGAGGAAAAGAGAAAGAGGGATTTATATTTTAGTCTAATGTGTTTTAAGATGCATGATTACTAGGTATTGGATTGAGGGAATTATGTAATTTGTCTGTTCATATGTGTTTGTCCAATAGGGTGAATGGAATAAAATAAAATAGAAGAAGAAAAGAAAAACGGGACGAAAAACAGAAGATATGGCTGGCAGTTGTTCCTTAAGGAACTAGAGCCGAGTATCCGGAAAAGAAGAAGAAGGACTGCGCACTCCGTACTTTGAGCTCATTGAAAAAGTGTCGGCTCGAATAGACAAAGAGGGAGCGAGGTGGCGGCCAATAGCTCTCCTTTTCCAATGTTCCTATTAGCTACTTTTTTATCGCTCAGAGGATCTCAGGAACGTACTGTTAGATGCTGATCCCTTTGCTTATAAATTGCTTGGCATAGTGCTTATTTCGACTTGTAAGGTGGAATATTGTAATGTAAAACTGTGTTAAACGATTAATTATTAATTTTGTAACAAAAATATATTGCGATATGCCAAAAATACATTATGCATATAAATTCTTTCATATTGTTACCTTTTCTCACGATTCACTTTCCGAAAATTATATAAAAAGCTTAGTTTTCAAATGTGTAAGATATATGAAAATAACAATAAATAGAACGTGCTCATAGATCAGAAAGCGCTTGTATGAAATCTAGAAAACAATACGAATATTTAGAATTTAATTATAACATTATGATGTAAAAACTTATTATGTCCGGGGTCCTCAAATATATCACTACGCTACTGATTAGAAAGAGACAGGGCTTGACCGCTACCAATCTCTATCTCTTTCTTTCAGCCGACCATGGGTGCATTCGTGTTGGACGCTTACGCGCTGTGAGCGCGCTTACATGTCGCTACCAGCGTTCGACTTGGCGCTGTGAGCGTCAAAAAATCACGCTCATGGCTGCGTTCGTGAGATAGATTTCGCGCTCACAGATGCTCATACCACAGAGGTAGGGCAGCAAAAGCGTGAGCGCCAATCTGTACTATCTATCAAAACGAATACAAATGTAAGCGTAAGCTAACCAAATTCTATTGTACTAATTTCTAAACTCTACATATACCCCTATACAATGGCAAGCCATTTACCACAATCATTTTATGTGGATTTAACTGATCCAGAAACTAATAAAACTTATACTATTACTGTTACCGCAGATGAAATCAAATTATTGAATACAGGTATATATTTAAAATAATTAATTAAAAAGAAATGTAAATGTTTTTCATTGCGTTTGGTTGAAGTGTTAGTTTGTGTTTCTGCACCCTTAATAGACTAGAGTAATAGTTTATCTATTGTCTATTTCTTCTTGACACTTAAATAAAGAGTCTTTTTCCAATTACAATAAAAGGAATGTTTTACTTTTTGGGTGAAATGTATTTTATTTATTCCAGATGATACTTTTGTAAACTCCAAACTACAAGAGGCAAAAGATATAGAATACGCTGAATTTATTAGTGGTAGGTATCATTAATAATTTGGGTTTAATGTGCATAAAATCTTTTATATACTTTGAGAAGAATGTTATTGGTATCATAAGTTCAGATTTGTATTAAAAATTAAATTACTACTTATAACTAAAAATTTTCAGAAAATGATACAGAAAATATTGAAGCTTTGGATCCTGATTTGAATGGAGATGAAAGCATTGATGAACCCATGAAAAGCCCAAGTGAAGATTCAAGTAATTTAAATCAAGAATAATCAATATATCAATTAATACACATGTGATTCTACAGATAATTGTTTGTTGCAGTATTTAAATGGCCTCATGAAGCAATTCTTTTGCTTCTTGACGAATACCAAAAGCGACAAACAGACTTCAGTAGTGGAAAGATTTCGCAAAAAACATTGTGGAAAAAAATAAGCACTGAACTTCAATCTAACGGCCATAACATTACAGGCCCTCAATGCATGTCCAAGTTTTCAGGAATGAAAAAAACTTACAAAAAAACTAAAGATCACAACAATAAATCGGGAAACTCTGCAAAACATTGGCCGTATTTGACTGTAAGTTTAATAAATTATTTTTCGAGAAGGAAATAAATTACAAAACTTTTAATTTCTTCAGTTGATGGATGATCTAATGGGGGATAAACCTTTTATCACACCCATTGCAGTTTGCTCTTCTACTGGAAAAAAAAGAACACTATCCGAAAGTAGTAGTGGAAGTAGCAGCAGTAATGATTTGGGTAATTTGGCAAACCGTGAGTATATTTTCATTTGTTTTAAGAATTATTGTATACAGATGAGAAAATAACTTTGTCGTTCGCAGAAAAAAAAGCAAAAACTACTCCTGCGACTCATTTAATAGCTGCCTTAGAAGAAAGGTCAATGAAGAGTGAAGAGAATAAGGAACGTCGGTTTAAAGAATTTATGGCTTTTAAAGCCCAAAAAGCGGAGGAAACTCGCGAATACAAAAGAAGAGCATTAGATTTATTAGAAAAGCTTGTGAACTCTGATAAGAATTTTTAATGTTATTATGCTTTAGGCAATCTCTTCTTTTAAGTCTGACTGACTCGTTTAATAACTTAATATTTTTAACTATAAAAGATTGGAAGCAATAAACTATTTTAATATATAAACTATATTCTCTATAAAAGTCAGTAATTACTGCAATAAATTTAATTTTTAAGTGTTACAAACACAGTATTCAAGTATTTATAAGATAAAAATTTATAATAATCAAAATATCAAATAGTTTTTTTGTATTTTTGTACTGAATAAAATTAGAAAAAATTTTATATTGTTGAAAATTATAAACAAAAAAAAATGTGTTTTATTTCATTTCATCAAATACATGGTACTACATGACAATACGTCATAAATTTTTCAGAATACTTATGTACAATTGTTAGATAAATATACAATATTGTTCAATTGGAATTATAGATTGTTATCTATAAAAAATTTACAATTCTTTTGTGTATATAGAAAATTACATCTAAAAATTTATATAATATCTCTTATGGCTAATTGAAATTGTTAGTTATTGAGACAACTATTTTATTCGCTGTTATTACGCGTTTCTTAAAATTAACTGTTCGCATATACGATTTCGTTTATCAACACCATCAGCAGGTAAAATTCTACAATTGTTCATTTCATTTATGTTTTCATTTTCTTCGATTACTTCCTCAAAAGGAAACTCATCGTCTTTTAATAAGCATATATTATGAAGGACACAACAGGCAATTATGTATTCAGGTATTAAATCAGTTCGATTCATATCAAGAACTGTAAGCAAACTACGAAATCTTTTTTTAAGTAATCCAAAAGCACGTTCAATAGCTATGCGTGCAGATGAATGACAAAAATTATAATTTTTTTGCCTTGCTGATAAGTGCCCATTATCTCGATATGGAGTCAGTAAATGCTTGTGAAGAGGATAAGCTGCATCACCAACTAAATGACAATCATTTGGAAATTTTTCTTGATCGTTGAGGTAATCATTAACTTCTGATAGACGTAATACTCGTGCGTCATGTACAGAACCAACATTCCCAGCATAACAATGAATGAATTTACATTGAGCATCGCAAATAGCCTATTTTAGAACAAACAGTAAAAATAAAAATATTTAAAGATTATTAATTCACGTGACATGTTACTTACTTGTAATTGAATTGAATGATGTCCTTTTCTGTTGACATAACATTCCGGATGTTTCCGAGGTGCAGGAATATTTATATGTGTTCCATCAATTGCACCAATAACATTGGGAAAACCGCTTGTAGCTTCAAATGCATTAGAAATTGCAGTAAACTTCTCATTTTCAGGCCAGGTAATAAAATTCGGAGCTATTTCAACAAGAGCTGATGTTACTCTACGTACACTTAACCAAGCTGCTGCAAAACTAACGCCGAACTTTTCGCAAATTGAGCTATAAAAACAAAATGTTCGGTTAATATTTAAATTATGATAGTGTTTCCTGAATGTGAGTAATATTTTAGTGTTATACCGATACGAGTCTGGAGTTGCCATTTTCCATATAGCGATGAATAATTGTTTATCCGGTGATATCATTTTACATCCTGGTATTTTTCTTATTAACGATGGTTCAATTTTTTCCAGAACAAAATTAAATGTTGACCGAGAGACCCTTAAATTATTAAAATATTTATTTAAATATGATAAATAATAAAATTTAGAAATAAAATGAAACGTAAAAATAATTGTTTTCAACTAAATGCTAGACTTTTAAATAATTACCTAAAGTGAGATTTGAATTCTTTGTCAGTAAATGCTGGTATAACCTCTTCGACAAAATTGTTAATCCTCGGTATATGTTCCTTTTTAAAAGATAAATTCAAATACGTACTGCAATACTCCCATTCCATGTCATCATCACTATCTTCAATCATATCAAACTCATCGCTATCATCAGATTCATCATTGATAATTTCTAATAAATTGTTTACTATTTGATAAACATTTCCCACATTCGCCATATTGATGCTAACTGACGCTCAGAGTGCCCAAAACGAACGAAATTTTGTCATTGATTCTAAGCGCTGTGAGGCCAACATGAACACTAAAAATTTGTGCTCATGAGCGTGAGCGCTGAAAGCGTGTTAGCGCCCAACACGAATGCACCCCATGTTTTCCTATGCCTGTGCGCAGTCCATGCTATACGTCGATGCACAGAACCGCTATACCTCGAGATGATACCTCGTCTATTTGTATCATGGGCGTCTCCACTATCCCTCGAGGACCAATGCTTTTGCAGTAGGTCGAGTTTATGACGGATTTTCATGGAGTAATGTTGTAAAAGATAAAATACATTGAACGATGTACAATTATGAAGAAAGATTTCAAATTTTTTCATTCGGATCACTTCATGTATTAGATGTACATTGTGAGAGATATTTTTTTTTATAAAAACTTTATATCTGTCAGTTTGAAGATACAGCGTAAGATTATGCGAGACAGTCGATGGCGTTCAGAAATTCATTAGAAAAGTCCATCTTTCAGATGTTGATAAAGAAACATTTTGATTTTTTTCTGTAAATTTTCACAGTAGGGAACTACTATGGCGATGAGTAATGTCATTGCCATTGATTGCCATGACGCATAGTTGTCAGTGACGTTTAGTTGACTGTGGTTTTGACAAGTTTCTTGTAAATAGTGGATGATAGTGGACTAGTAGCGTATCACCAGGTTCTTTCGTCACGAGGATTGTCAAAGGAACTCACTGTACTGAAGCCAGTATAGTGCTCGAATAACGTCTTTTTTTATAGACTTACTTGTTTCTTGATTAAGCAGCCACAACGGGGGCCGAACAGTCAGCCATGTCCGTCTCTCAGATGGAAAGTATCCTTTGCATAATTTGAATATTTGGAGTTATTTATTTAGTGATACAAATCCGTTGTCAATCGATTTTTATAATTTCAATTTATATTCTATATTTGAGTAGTTACATATGTTGTCTGTGGCTTCAAGCAATGTTAAGGTTCTTTATTGAGTGGGGATGATGTTAATTAAACTAGCATCTATTTCGACTATTGTTGATATTAGATTGTCCTAGGAAAGAATTAATTTTAATTGTTTTCCTAAATATGTATCTAGAGAATTTATTCAACTTAAAGTTTGCTGTGAAGGAGTTAGAACGAAATTCAAAGAAATGCGAGAAGGAGGAGAAGACAGAAAAGGCCAAGGTGAAGAAAGCCATTCAGAAAGGAAATATGGAAGGGGCTCGAATTCATGCCGAAAATGCTATAAGACAGAAGAACCAAGCATTGAATTATCTTAGAATGAGTGCCAGAGTCGATGCTGTAGCCAGTAGAGTTCAAACTGCTCTAACTACTAGGAAGGTTACGCAATCTATGGCTGGTGTTGTGAAAGCTATGGATGCTGCAATGAAATCTATGAATTTAGAAAAGATTTCTGGTCTCATGGATAAGTTTGAGAGCCAGTTTGAAGATTTGGATGTTCAGAGCTCGTACATGGAGAACGCTATGTCTCAGACAACAACGACTAATGTGCCACAGAATGATGTGGATAATTTGATGCAACAAGTGGCTGATGAAGCTGGATTAGAATTAAATATGGAACTACCTTCTGGACAAATGGGCAGCATTGGTACATCCACTGCTGTTAGTCAAGAACAGGACGAGCTAACGCAGCGACTGGCGCGTCTGCGAGAGTAACATTATATTAAAAACATAGTAATTACTAAATTACATACATGTACTATAATTTTGTATACATACAATTTATGAAGAATCACTTGCAAAAAATTTATGCACAATATTTGGCAGAAAGTTATAGCTTTTTAACATTCTATTAAGACAATTGCTTTCAGTGCTAACAAAATAACTATCTAAGGGAAACAAGAATAAGGAATTTAATTAATATCCAAAGAATGTTTGATAAGGAGCTTCTGCTCTATAAAGAATTTGAAAACTATAATATAGTAATATATAATTAAATATGGTGATACTTCTTTAAAAGAACAGTGAATTAAGTCGAAAAGACAGTTACAAAATTTCTTTAAGAAAATTAAATGCTCCACATTGTTACAAATATCTATGGTACATTAGCTTTTTATAAATAAGTGATACAATATATAATTTTGCATCATTATATTCTAAAGATCGAAGCAATTTTCCCATTTTACCGGAAAATAATATTTCAAAGCTATCAAATGCGTAATGCTTACAATGAAACTTATTTTTTAATTATTCTTTTACTCTCCAATTGATTTTGTCGAATTAATTGTTTGTAGCAATGAACATGTGTAAATAGATATTTGTATAAACATAAATAATTAATTTTATTTATTACAGTTAAAAACCTATAGTACTATATTCCTCATATTTAATATGGAGAGGTATATTTAAATAAATAAACATTTTTTTTTAATAACGCGAACAATCGCAATAAATTAATTAGTATAGTAAACTCATCAGAATTTTATCCACTAGTTGTGCTACTAGACGAATCATTCATTTTTTGTATCCAAATGTTATGGTAAGGAGCACGTTGAGTCAAACTAAGCCTTTTTGATACACTCAATTCTAAAATATAAATAACAATTACTTAGTAATGTATAGATTTTATCACAAATATAAATTTAATACGTAAATATTAAACATACCCATGCAGAATCTGAAGCAATTCGCAGCATCTATTTTCGTATTGTGTGAAGGTGGACAAACTTCTGCGAATTTGATAGCCTGTTTACCATGCCATAATACTTCTAAATTTGCAAGGAAATCCTCCTTAATCCATTGACTTTTTAATGTTTGAATTGACCTGCGTAAAAAACCCCGTAAAGTACTTTGGAAACTAAATAGGTATTTCTGGATCACATTATAAAAACTTTATTTACCTTTCGGAGCACAAAGAAGTGGTTTCTAAGGCATTTTTTTCGAGTTTTTCTCGCATACGTTTCTGTATATTAGATTTTCTCATTACTGGTGGTAGAAATTCATCCTTTTCCTCAGACTCATTTATCTCCCTACAATAAAAATATTTACAACAATCAAATTAAAAAAGTATTAAATTTTTGAACCAGCACAGAGAGCTGCTCACATTGTTGGTACTTCTGGTTCGATTGGCTTCATTTGAATTCCATTCGCATTTTCTGGTACTTCAGGCATCTCAGGCACTGATATCTCAGGCATAGTTGCTCCAACTCTTTCTACCTCCATAAAAGGTATACTTTGTTCTTCAAATTTTGTTTTATCAATTGTATCCTGTTTATCCTTTCTCGAAATATGGCTAGAAAACTCTTCAGTTTGATTTATAGTATCCGCACGTCGCATCACTTCAGTAGCTATAATAAGAAAAATGTATTATACCCTTATTGATTTATATAGTATACCACAACATATAAAGAAATAATCTTTGCTTAGAATTCATACAAAGCGAAGCTGACAATGGCTTCATGATTGTTAATTCCTGATATGTCTCCGCATGTATCTCAGCTGTTGCCGGATTTTCGAATAAGGAATGTAACTTGCTAGCCCATTTTCTACAACGTACACTTCCCATCATGGTTGCAGGCGTCTTTAATAACTTTTCAGGCCCTGACAAATGATCTCCGCAAGTGGAAGTAATCAGTCTCTTTTGCATAGCCTGGAATATTTTTAAGATTTAATTAATGTCACTCTATATTACCGATGATAATCGTCTTCACTTACCACTGTATGAACATTCATATCGTTAATCATAGCCTGAAGTGTGCCTGTTGGTATTGTTATTCTGATATCGGCGAAAATTCTACGTCTTGGTCTTCTTGATCTCTTCATACTTCTTATCAAGTCTACATCTATAGGTTCCAGATCCATTTCAGAATTCTGCATATCCTCAGGAATGACAGTTGATTCTACCGGATGAGCTTCTTCAACAAATTCATCCTCCAACTTTGTGGAATACAATTCAATTATTTCTCATAGATCATTATAGATAATTAATCCAATTGAAATACTAACGCGTCTTCTTTTAGTTGGTGTATCCACTTCCGGTTTTTTGGATAATCTTTTACTTGGAGTTTCCGGCATCCCGATACTCGGCATATCTGGAGGATTCACTCCCATTAGCGATTCTCCGACATTGTCTGGCACAGAAATATCGAATCCACGCTGCTCTAGGGTAACCGCTGCAAAAAAATGGTTGAAGACAAAATTATACATTTCTAGTAATCTTCCAATAAAAAAATGTTTATATTTACCAGGTATAACGGGTGAGCCACGCGATATCTTTGCAGCCGTTGGTCTTTTTCCCATAGCGTGCCTTTCTTTTCTTAAGTCGTATGATGGACTTTTGACTTCAGCAACTCGAACTTCACGATCAATTATTGGTTCCGAATCCATTCCATTTATACCGGGTAACAGCATTACCGGTTCTCTATTTTATAATTATAAATAACTTTATACAAATGTAAAAATTCGTTCATTTTCGACACCAGACCCCAAGTTTAAGATAGAAGAAATAAAGAAGGTATGAAAATAATATAGGATGCGATTACTACATTAGGCGTTCGCTTAAATGCATGAAAAGAAAGATAGAAAAAAGAAAGAAGCAAACTAACGACACAGTCATTTTATTCTGCATGAGCAATTCTTCCATTTCCATATTAGTCAATGCCCCAAAATTCAAGCAATCAGCATCTTGCATCTGTGTAATAAAGATACAAGATTTCTATGATTCCAAATGAATTAAACACATGCAAAGCATATAGTATATATTCAACAGTTCTCAAAGATTTTATACTTTCCCATATAAGTACTTACCAAATTTTGTAATTTGGCATTGATACCTAAATCCTCTTGAAGTGTATGGGAATCCTGTTCATTTAGATTACTAAAAACTAAGTTCAATGTGAGAGGTTCTGGTACAGTATATTCGTCAATCTCACTCAAATTCAGTCGTCTATTGAAGTAAATATATAAATATAATTAAATACTATTATGACATCGTTGATGATGAAATAAGTTTTTAAAACCTTTTTTTCTTTGGACTCCCATCAGCTATTTCAACACGCTCTAATTTTATTCTAAGTTCAAAGAGTTCTTCTGTAAGTAAAAAGGTACAAATAGCAGTGAGATTACATGGTAAATTGGGTAATAATTTTTATCTCAAGTAAGTCACTCAGATATATATACTTACTTTGAAATATATTTATCTGGTAATAGTGTATTTTTGCAACACCATACATTAGTTGTGATGACAAATATAAGCTATATCTTTGTGCACGCCTGTTAGTTGCGGTGCAGATAGTTCTTAAAATCTCATCGCTGCAAAATTAATAAGGGAAAACTAATGTAATAATCATCTTAAAAACTAATAAACATCAAATCATTATTTTCTTCAACACTAAAGATAACGTACCACACAGCAATGAGATCAGTATCTCGAATTGATGAACTCTTAAATTTCTTTAAAAAGAGTTCCTCGTTTAATGTTGCAGCAAACCAGCATTTTGCAAATTTGCCTCTACGGCGAGCTGATAACAGTTCTACTGAGTAATACATCTAAAATAAAATACAGTCAACTTTTTAAAAGAATCTCATAATTGATACATCATTTTGATACATTGTTATAAATAACGCCTAAGTTCATGCATATGTAAGTTATATAGAAAATCTAGACAATTGAATTCTGTCAATTGTTAAAATTCAACAGAATTTAGAATGCTTTAAATACTTGAGTAATGCTCTTGTTTTCTTTAACAATACTCCTTTTCTATGTGCTTGGGTTGATAAATGAGCGTCGTCCGCGTCAGTTCAATAATTTCCTGTATCAGCTACTATAGTGCGATACATTCAAATTTCGTACAATTTTATATTTTGTCTAACTTGTCCAATTTCATTTGAAGGACTAACGGTTATCTTACAAATGTTCTTAAATCCTTCCTTCCTTTCCTTATGGCTGACTCCTCCAATGGGTATGTTCAGCAGAAACACCGCTGAGGGAGCAAATACATTTGATTGGTATTTTGATCGTTAATCTTGAAACAGTTGTGAGATTTGACCAATCAAATGTATTTGCTCCCTCAGCGGTGTTTCTGCTGAACATACCCAATGAAGAGATGTGCCAGTATGTTCTTAAATCTGCCAAAGTATGTTCTGTCTAGTATATTGAACCATAGTTATAGAAATACCGAGATGGAGCATAAACTGGTACCGGTGACAGAGATGAGTGGGGTGGAGTTACAGAGTTGCACAACGCTACGGTTTTACGGTTTTAGGCGAAAAATTGAGGTGCAACATGGGTATGAAGTTGGCACCACACTTTCTTAAAAATGTTTCAACAATAGGCTTTTCCAATAGTTCTTGAGGAGTTCTATAGTTCTTGATAGGTTTTAACAATAGTTCTGCTACGTAACATCGTTAAAATACGTATTTTCCAAAAATTGAGCTGGCACCGCTTTTTTAAAAAAATCTCTTAATAATGTTTCAACAATACGCTTTTTGAATAGTTGTCCAAGAATTCTATAGTTCCCTGGTAGATTTTAATAATAGTTCTGCTACGTAAAATCGTTAAAATATCTATAGATACTGGTTACATCATATACTTCAGTGCAGGCAGGCACGAGTTGCTGGCTTTTGTCATATTAAACTTACCGAGCTTACACTGTGCGATCGAATTTAGGATTGCAAAGAAAATAAATATTTAGGCTGTATCCGATGAGCTGCCTCTTTGTAAATGTTTCTTTACCAGCGGTAAGTAGCGTAGAGCCTTTGCCCGCCGAGCTATACGTTCGTGATCGCGGTCAGCTGGGCTACGAGGGAATTCGCATTATCGACGGAGGCGATGATCACAGAATCCTACTCCCGGACTTGCCGTTGCGATTCAGCACCATGCTTTTGGTATCCCCTAAAACCGTAGCGCTGTGCATCTCCCTACTCATCTCTGGTAATAGAGCAATCAGAGTAACCCCTAAGCAAACCCCAAGCGTAGATAATTACGGAAATATACTTCCTGAATTTTACGACGTGGCGACTCAACGGCGTACGTGTATGATAATAGGTTAATGTGCAAAAGTTTGTGGTTCGAGACTTAATTTTATTTTTATTTTTATTCCTTGACTATGCTTATCGGTTCTATTAGTTAATTTAGACATACGATTGGATCTATTTTAATCATCAAAACTCTTTCTAGTCCAATACAGTGCAAAATTACTCAACCCCACTACGGCAACAATCACGCTCTCATATTGAAATGCCGTTTGTTTATTTCACGTTGAGCAACGCCTGTCAAAATATAAAGTATCATTACTTTACAACAAGCCAGTGCATTAAGCAACCTTGTATACAAATTTTCATAAACGTAAGCTCGTATTGATAATCAGTTTTTGAGATGAAGCATGGTCTTAAAACTGTAAATACACGGTCTTAATACATCGTAGAGGGTGACTTAATACCCCATCATTATCAACAGTCAATCGAGCTTATCAACGTAACGAAGTTCTGGATAAATCCTCAGGCTCTTCCTAGCATATATAGCATGACTTAATCCAGTCATTTACAAGACTATAGTTAGACGATACAAGCCCAAGACATAATCTGGAATCAATTAGTTCCCACTAATTGTCATTCGTCACCGATGGTGCTGCAATCAGTCCCTCCGCCGTTAAGGAAACTCATACCATAAATTCCCCAAGGATAACAAAGTCATTGTCGTCTTGCGAAGGCTGAACATCCAAGAGCCAATTAGCCTAATTAATTAGAGTATATATATCAACTAATTTCTTTTTATAAAACGTTCACTCCTTCGACAATCCATAAAATATTGGAGGCTTTAATATTTCACGTGGCTATATCTTCGTTTCACCTCGTCTTTTAGCAAGAGCTTCGAGAATTTCTAAAAGAATTAAATTATTAACTCTTCATTGGTTTCCTGCGAAGGATATTATCACGTCAATAATGTAACACGCAATGTGTACCAAAGCATTGTTCGAGTCCGTTGCTACATCCTGCTCTTACTCTTCTATTTCCTGCTCTACTCTCATCCCTCTTACCAACCAGAGATTCGTCCTGGAACTAAAGATGGATTCACACGTAAGGTCGTATATTCCATATTGCCAGGATCCCATAGTACAGATAGGTGCATGCGCGTTGCAACGCAACCTGAATCGAAACCTGCCGCCGGGATTTTAGCTAGGAAATTTAGGTACCTTAGTTCTCGCCCAGCCCGCAACGCGCCGCCACCGTATCTCATATCCCGTAAGTACTAACAGCTCGTGCTTCTGCGGAATTAACAGCGTACACGTACGATTGGAAAGATTGCTGTTACAAAATTGTAATGCACTCTTAAAAACAATACGATCTAATTCAATGCATGCTGCATACCAGTTGGAAATTTAAACAATTGCACTCGCTACTGTTGAGACTCTTTGAACACAACGTAACACTTGTTGAATGCAATCTTATGCAGTCTGAGACCCAGTATTTGACTTTTTTCTATTTATAGGTTAATAATAACATAGTTATTTGTATAATTTTTTCTCGTTCAATTTTACGTTCAATTCGCAACTTATTATCTTATTCGTGAATGAGAAAATTGTTTTTAACGAAACATTTGAAATATGCTATTTGTAAGCTTTCGTGGTAATATATTTTTTTTTTAATTTTCAATTACTTTAATGGTACTTTATATTTTTTTACGATTGTACGCTTTAAGTTTTCTACGAATATTTAATGCAAGATTGAAAATGAACTTTGTGTCGTTCACGTGTGAATATCTGATTGTGTTTTCTTCTTAACGATTGTGCTTAATGAGTAATTCAAAAGTCGTTAATGACGCTCGTGTTTTTTCACTGGACAATCATGTATTATTCGTAAAAGGAAATGAAAGAAAAATTAATTCTAATAGCAGGTGGTTGTAAGTCTTCGCTTCCAGCTGGATTTTCGTACAGCCGAATAATTGAAACCAGTAACATTTTTTCTCCCAAATTTAATAGGATTTACGATAATCCTCAAAGCAGCTCTTTATTACAACATTTATCACGCAACGCGACAAATTAATTACCATGCAAATACGAAGTACCTTAAACGCATTTGAAATACTTGAAAGCTTGGAAAACTTGGAGCAAACAAAGTCCTAAGTATAATCCAAGGATATATTTTATTAATTCAAATAAATGTTCAATTTTCTTTTTACATACAATTTGTTAAAAGAAATATTTCTTCCAGAAACAAACTTTGGCCCTGAGCATCTCTTTAGAGAGAAAAAAGAAGCTCCTTCGCCTTAGCGCGCGATTGAACGTTCGTTTGTCCGGAGGTGGGAAAATGTCGTTTGACGTAAATTTAAAATCCTATCTTTACCTAAGGGGTCTCAGAGTTCTCGAAGGAGCCTATCAAAGCGTCCTTAATTAATTGGGCTAGGGCGTCCCGTCGCGAAAAAAAAGTTTCACCCCGGGCATTTTAATGAACTCGAAACACTTCGGCTTTCTGCAGCCCTTAAAGGTTGTTTACACCCTGTCTCTATCAGCTTACTTTTTTTTATTTATCCCTGGTTTTATCTATCATCCCTCTCCCTTATTTTCTATACGATTATTTTTTTAGGATCTCCACTAAACTAAACCAAATGGATTATTGATCCGACCTGTATTATTGGCGATGAAGGTTGAATCGATACAGTCAAGGCTAAAGAATTTTAATCTGTCAATTCATTAGTTTCTGCGTGATAACCGCATTTATAAATTTTAAGTTAGTTCTTGGTTATTCACAACTATTGTTATCGACTTCAGGTTGTACAACAATTCTGAATAGTACTGTATGTATGGTTATTATAGTTAGATTCTTTTTACATTTCTTTTACCTTGTTATTGATTTATAAATTGGTTTGCGTTCAACAAGCTTTTTGGAATTATAATTCAAAAAGTTGGTCTTTTTTAAAAAGTACTCTACGCAAAATTCATATATCGACATACGATACTATTTTTGTATATTTTTCATATGTGATTCACGTTGACTGTTATATCTTAGTACCTCAGTGTCTTCCATAACGTCAGATTTAAAAAAAAAATTTCAATTACCATGACCACTGCATAAATGACAGCTCGTATAACAGCAGTCCCACTTTCGTTTATCCCCATTTCTTTTTTCTTTCCCAGAGAAAAATATCCTCGTCCTTTCCACCGGTTTCCGTCCACTCTTGGCAGATTAGACTATCATCCGCTACACATTCGCCCAGATGAGATCCTCTTGTTCTTATGAAATATCTGTCTATCTACGAAAGCGATATCAACGAACACGTAGGTATACAGTTGTTGCAGTTGTCGATATTGGTTTCCTTTCCTCGCTTTAGTCCTACCCTTAGTAACAAAAAGCATGTGATTTTTTATCAGTTTCGAATGTGTCGCTACATTCGGATTGTGAGTGGCTGCCGGTGTCGTCATTCGTTGACCGTGAAGGTGCAGTTTGAAAAATAGGCTAACTGCTTCAGGGAAATGCTGGTTGGCGCTCATCGATAATTCCACAAATTCCGTTCCGTACAGTATAGACCCCGATGGCGAATCATAACTATTCTAAGTCGTAGTGGCTACTCTGCTCTGGATCTGTTCCTACCGAATCGGGGAATCCCCTAGCGGCACGATTCGCGATCCTTGTAAGTCTCGTTGGAAACGAGCGTCTACCTCTCAAGGAGTGTCCTTCCTTTCCTTATGGCTGTATCCCCAATGGGGGAACTTGCGTCAGCTCCCAGAGGACGCAGACTCTGGCTGGTTGAAGTTCTCGGGGTTCCTATAGTGCGTCCCGGCAGTTGGGCACCCCTTGCATGCGGGTTCTAACGGGTACAATCAAATTGATAGATTTTTTAACGGTTCATGGGTCTTTGATTTGAAAAACATTGTCATTGATACATGCGCGCAGCGCACAATGGATTCTCTAGTATTGCAAAACAATTAAATATTTAACGAGTAACGAAGAACTGTTAGATTTCCTAGGGCGGTTCTGAATTGTGCGAGAACAATTTGTGACGAGCACAGGCTTACAATTTCCGGAAGCCAATGCAGCCGGAAATTCGGGAACCAGGATGGGAGGTGAATGAAGGGCCGGAGGGTATAGAGTATAGAAAAGCGTGGGATTGGAGAATGGCGGATTCTCTCAGGCGGAAAAGCACGGGTTCTAGAAGAGAGAATGATATATATGTATATATAAAATAAAGATCGTTGAATAAATTACAGACTCTCTAATTAATCATTTGATTAATTTTAATTGACTGTTTTACGACGATATCTTAAATATTGATAATTATGCAAATATTACGTAGATATATCATTGTAACGTAATTTATTTATATTTTATTTATTATCATTCTTATTTTCAATTCCCATATTTTCTTTTATACCCTTTGTTGGCTATATGTCCCCGCGAGGGATCAATTCACCTTATTTTTGTCTCTGTGCATTTTGACATTTTTTAATTAAGCACGGTTTTGTTTTTAACATTGTATTACTAAACGCCTAAAAATTAATTAAATTTTAACGCAACCAACTGCACTCGGCTCTTTGCTCTACAGTACCAACATAAAATTGTTGTTTCAGCAAAGTTTTTCGAAGCGTCTGGAGTTTACGAGAAAAATGTATTTCCCTCTGCCGGGTGGCCGACGTACCAGGCGTGCAAACTTGTTTTCCCATTTCAATCTTCTTGGGATTCTTACTCGTTAAATTATCGCTGTTGTTTTTCTTTATTCTCGCATTCCCATTGTTTTCTTTTTTTCTTATTTCTTCCTTATCTCGCCAATTGTTGCACTGCGTTCCCATATATTTGCGACAACTGCATCGTTTCCTCAGAGATTTCTATTTCTCAAGCTTCCCTCAAATTTCAATCTCGTGCATGAATCTGAAAATAAAAATATTTTTCAAAAATTTAATAAGACTACCTACAAATCGATAAATATCAATAGGTTACAGTTATCCTCTAATATTTCACTCTCATATCCTACTCTCTTGTTGTTGCAGGAAATTCGTATCAGCCTCCTGGAAATGTTTTTGGAAAATCAAGAATCTATAAAGAAATTTTCGTTATACGATCACGTGGTTATGTAAGATTTTTTACTCTTTATCTCGTATCACGTTGCCAAATCAACGATCAATTCCGGTGACTTCTCTGATTTTTGATCATAGATCATAATCAGATAGATGGGCACCGTGGTGTGTCTACCTACGGCAAGGATTTGTCTAGGTTCAGATTGTTTACCAGCAGAGTCACCAGGTGAGCTAACGACGATTCTACCCAATCAGCAAAGACCTTCGTACGGTAAGTAATAACCACGAAAATTGACATTGATACAATATACCCAAATTGACATCCCTTTTATCTCGTCTATTCAAAATCGCATATAATCCCCAGTGTTCACAATGAAACTTTAACCCATAATCCGTATAGCCGAACCCAGTACGTGCCAATTGGACGGAAACGTCATACCGCATATAGAACGAAAAAGGATCGCCGACAAGCTACACACAGGAGTAATGCGTAGAGTCTACAAAAAGTTTCTATGCGCATGCGCCTGAAATGCGTTAGTGCAGTCACATAAAAAACCCATACTATTTCAATCCCATTGTCAACTTTGACCTTTGTGATTTTACCAATGATAAAATAGACGAGGTCTCATATAAAATTCAGGATAAATAAAATCTCAACCGGATTTGAATTTTCGTCTTCTTGTTCCTTATGGCTTTATGCCCTCATAGAGGGCCAAGTGCCAGAGAATTTGAATTTTAAAGATGAATAACAATGTGGATTTAGGTTAAATTTTTGTTCAAGCGAATACAAAGTTTATAGTCTTACTATTAGTTATACCATAAAAGGTGTACCTTGAAGATTTTTATGAGGCAGGAGCTTCCACGTAAAAGTAATACACGTTGACTGTACTATTTTATTGGTCATGACGACTCTAGGACAATAAGAGATGCTTGAGCCTTCTTCTCTCCATCAGCGTTTACAGTTCGCGGCACAGCGACTATGCGTTCAAATCCGCGTAGTAAAAGTGTTGCGCGTATAACGGCCATAGTGCGTCGGTCTCGTGGGAAATTTAAATTAACGTTAGAAGCCTTGAAGCGGCCTTTATACGCCGCGGTATTTTAACGCTCAAGACGATTTTATGTGGGCTCGTAAAATTTCAGTTGAAATTGCCTTCGAAGTCCTCCGAGGTCCGGAGTGTCGTTCATCGAGAGTTTACTTTGATTTCGGTGGTGTCAGCTGAGTCAGTTGGTAGAATGGTCTGCGCATGCGCACGAGCGTACCGTAGAATGACGCGCGACAGAACGCTACGGAGACAAGATGGCAGCCACTTTCTTTGGTCGTACCGTTATCTCGCGCGTTTCCATTATTTACGTAGTATATATATCGTTTCCGCAGTGTGATTTTTGTCGTTTATTTATTATCGCTGCGTCTTTATGTCGTACCGTGTTTCGAAACTTCACAATGGCTTGCTTTTCTTGCGTATTTTACGAGCCATCGGTGGAAGTGATAAAAGGTGGATTTATTATCAGACGAGATCAGCCAAGAGTAGCTTAAACGAAAGTGGCGGGTGAGGAATGTCTTTCTTTTCTTCTTTTAGATTTACTTTTCTTTCGCGCTCTCTCGTTTTACCTTTCCTTTACGACTTGCTTCGTGTCACGATCGCGTGTTACTGTCTAGTGTAGGAGGAGTTTTAGCCCAGGAATGTTTGCGCGATTTTTTTTTCCGTCCGAAAAGCATTGAGTTAAGGTGTATGAGATATTCTACGTGCCTACTACCGTGTTAACTACGGTTGGGACTGCTTGGCCTTCTTGTATGTTGAAAATGGTAAATAAAGGAGTTATACGAATTTTTTTGACGAAATACAAACATTTTCTTGAGTCCCATATTTTTACAAGTCAAGGATAAGTCTGGAGTATTTTTTCAAAGTTTTCCATTACGCTGTAGTATTATAACAATTCGTGGTAGGTACTCATCATACAATTTTATTCGTAATGAGAAAAATTTAAGCAACGCTAAAACAAAGAGTTTTCAGTTTTTCCTAGTGCCTTTTTATACATTTTTTTTTTTGTAAAGAATGACTAGATTTTAATTTAAAACAAAAAATATTCTTCTCACGTACATTTTAATAACGAACCCTAGCTACAGTTTGTATAAAGTCCATTTAGTCGTTTGTAAGGAAAGATTTAATTAGGAAAATTAATTGAATTTTACCAGAGCTTCCGTGAATCGGGACGATGAATTGATTTTTGATTGGATAACGACGAACCGACTGCGTTGCACTGCTAGGAGAGAGAAAAAAAGTCTCGCCGTCGGACGATCGTCTTATCCGAACGGAATTACTGGTCACAGAAGATTTCACGAAAAAAGATGTCATTCGGGCTTCGCTTAGACGTTACTCCGCTTGTTCGCCTTTTTTCTTCGGTCCTTAATGCTCATCTTTTTCTTGTCCCACGTCTTACGGTCATTAAATGGATAATTGATTGTGCCTTATGTATACCTATATCACAATCGATCAGGCGAAAAACAAAAATGCCAAATACCACTATTTACTTAATTTGTTAAAGAATAAAAATAACGAAGGTGCTATATACTTGGGATTAATCCTATCATTAAAAAAAGTGACTAGCTTTCCAAACCCACCATCCACAACTCAACAACAAACAGTCTTACGACATTACCCAGGATCTCACATAATTATCAGCAGACAATACGAAGAGGACATCGATAACCAGAAAAACAGTTTCAAAATTATAAAGTTTCAGGTTTCATGATCAAGATCCCACATCACTTTGAAACTGTGCTTAGGCAAACTCTGCTGAAGATTAATCAAATTTGGCGTTGATCTTCTCTCAAACTGACAGCAGCTTACTACCAAAGAACCTAATGCAGCCCATCACAGCGTAGCCTGACGGTTCTTAATATTAAAAAAAAATTATTTAAAAATCCCACTCCGATTACATTGCCAGAATTACGTATCTCCATAATCCTTCTTTCCGTGTGCTTCGGAACGACACCTGGGCCCTTTTCGTGTCGCAGCTACCTTCAGTTTCCAATACTCGATTAACATGCAGCATGGTGCGGAGTATTTGCTGCGGTTAACCGTATCTGGGTATATTAATATGCGCCACCCGTTGTACTACTATTCATGCTGTACCCACCATTTACTAAACTATCGAATTTAGCCCCTGTGGTCAGGATCCTTGTACCCTACCAGAGCACGATCTCCTATAGTTTTTATCGTTCCGGGAGTTAAATGGGAACCGGGGGTACCCTAATTTCTCCTCTCGAACTTCCTCGGTCCATCCGATCAGGGATGAACGACCAGGAACATCCCGGGGGTTCCCCCTGAATAGGTCACTATTGGGATCCTGATACTTCACTGATACGGACTTCCGTGCCCTACGTCAGACCAACCCGTTCGATTGGTCGGTTATGATCAAAATCTGACTGGTCCATCCGATTGGGTGCGTACGACAAGAATGATGCTGCGTCGGGTCAGCATCTTGTCGCAGTCGATGCTCCACTTTGCAAGCTCAGATAAATAAGGGTTAATACTCGCTCATAATCGTACGTACGTATTTTATTCCACCTCTATTCACAAAAATTTTACAATCAAAAGCAAAAGATACACTGATAAGAACACCACTGTACAGCGAGATTCCGAGATTAATTTTACTTACTCATCTCGCGCACCTTGCTGTCTGCCTGGTTGCAGTATTACTACTAGTTGGTCTGCCCTTCTTCATCTCACAGATTCCCCTGAAAGCGGCTGGGACTCAATAGTCCTCTGCCCCGTTGGGAACAATCCTCTTGCATTCCGGATTATTCCACGTAATTACAAAGGATCTGGTAATTCGTTAACGCATACAAATATCCACCTGTAAATAACCAGCTTAATTTAATTAAATGTACGTACCTACAGATACGCATATATAACGCAATAAAAAAAAAAAAAAAAAAATTTGAATTCATTTAAAATTACAATTCTTAGCGAAACCTCCATAAAAATTATTATGGAACGTGTTAAAAAAAAATTTTTTTTTATTCCTTGTAAACCTGATTTTTCCCAACCCAACCACCCAACACCAACCCAATCGGTCCGAATATTATCGTTGTATTTCAACTCAACATTGTTGTTCCTCTATTTGCTTCTGCTAAATTCTCAAAATTGATATACATATATATATATATATATATATATATATATATATATATATATATGCATATAGAAGAACGCAGGATAAATTAGCAGGGATCTCGTATTACGGGTTATCGGAATAAGGGATTTGCAAACGATTCCACCAGCTGTCCTATTATTCCTGTTATCGTGGGAATGTCCAGAGACTCCAGGTCCTCCAGGACTCTAATAATGCTCGCGGGATGACGATGGAGTATAGAACGATGTAAGGCGAGCGGAGAGAGACAGAAAGAGGGTTTGTAGGTTGGTAGGTAGGTACATTCCTGAAAGGTATTCGGTAATAGAACGACAGGAATCTCCAATATGGGACAGAATAATGAATAATTCTTATGGGATGTGCACTTTTTCCCTTTTTCACGCTACTGCCCTCCTACGCGTTATAATATTATCCGACTATATACGTATATAAATATATTTATTATATATATCATCGACGAATCTATCGTGCATTGGGTGCAGCCCTCGTTAAGGCTGATTACAATAGAGCGCCGTGAAGGACCCTGCAACGTATCAGGAGTGATTTGTGAATTTTTCGTTGGGATGTACAGGGTGATCGAAATAAAAATGTATTGCCCGGAGTCTGGCAAGTGCACTTTCGTTAGGCGATACTTGAGTAATTAGTTAACTATCTCGCCATTGGTCAATCTCTGGTAGGATTGCTTGGGTTGGATTGGTTCGCGCGTGAAGCCCTTGGGTCCCCCATATCCTCCCTGTGGAATCTTGGAGTCCTGGGATCCTCTTAAGCGAGGGCAATCTTTTAGCCAGCGAAGTGATGGATGAGAGAGCTTTCTACGAGAGGTGCCACGGGGGAGGAGATTGCGCTTTAAGGGATGAAGTGACTCTCCGAGAAAGACAGACTGAAGGAACCGAAGAAAGAGAGAAAGAGAGAGGAGATGGCAGACTTAACGAAAAAGAGAGTACAGTATCGGAGTATATGACCTAAAGGTATATGACAGTCGGATAGGTAGATAGACGTGTTTTATTTATACCCTAGGACTTTCTTTGGAATACACCCAGTGATACGATTGTTTAAGATTCTACAAATTTCTACAATAATTTTCACGCAGTGAAAACCAATTTGTTATTTAGTCGATGCAGGAAAAAGGTCGTGTGGCGGGTTTTGAAAAGTGGGCTCGGGCAGGTAACTCCCACAGGGCAGTGGCGTGCGAACGATTTGGGAGAAAGAACGAAAAAGTATGGTACTCCGGTTTGGTCTCGGAGAAAACGATCGGAAGCTTGTCGAATCATAGTGAAAAGGGACGCCCGGTATAACCCTGGATGTCCTGAAGGAATTTCTGTAAAAACGTATCCCCCGGCCGGGTCTCCGTGTGCGCATTGTTGGAGGTCTGGTCCGAAGTGCCAACCTTACGGACAATGTACCGAAGGGTCTGTTGAGACCTGCCTCTTTGTCAATGGCCATAGAAAATATCCACGAGGACGCGTCTCGACGCTTGGTCTCTCCGGCTGTCATCGAAATTCGTAACTGGATTTATTCATCTTTCAGCCGCGGGTCCATGACCTCTTTTCTTAACCTTTCGTCAGCTTCTGCACTTGGATCCCACTTTTGAACCTTCTCGACCCCCTATTACCCACCCTCTTCCTCTCATTCTCCTCGTCCCACTGCATTCGCCATCCTCTGACTCCGTCCCTTTGGACGTCACTGTCTCCTTACGCCTCAAGCAAATTGACTGAGTTTACCCTCGAGTCTCGGCGGGTGGACGTAGGAAGTGACTTTACCGACGATTCATCCAAAAGTTACTAGACCCTAGGAGTTAATTTATGCACTGGCTGTGTATCTGCGACGTCATCGCAATTTACCAGATATTGCGAAGTGGCTGTGAAATCGTCCTTTCGCTCGCAGCTGATCTCGTGTACTGTCGGTGCTCCAGTCACTTCAATCGTATGACATACATATGAAGCAGGGGGGCCGATGGGGGAGGAAGGGGTGCCGGGCGTTATTTGAAATGGAGATAGTGCTTTAAGCTTCGTCAAGGGAAAGACAATGGCGCTGGGTTTTAGTTTAAAGGCTGTTTCGAATGGTCTCGTGGTCTTTAGTGCGATTTATATTAGTCGTATAATCTTATATGGTTATTATGGATTATTCTATTTACGATTTCGCTTTAATGGATATGCGCCATACTGAATTACGTTTGCCAGACTGTTATCTTGGTACGAGACTGGTTTTGGTGGGTGGGGGAGATTTTGATAATTTTTTTTTTTTAATATCAGTTTACCTTTTTTTTTATTGTACGATGGAATTATGGGAATGCCTTTTTGGGGATATTAGATTTTATCCTATAGATCACGCAATGGTGGATGTTTAAGTATGTACGTATATCGTCGATAGCTCTTTCCCTTTGCATGGAAATTGTTCTGTGAAAAGGAGATTTTTCTTTATCGATAAATGATAGAAGTGGGATTTCTATAGGAACCAATAATAGTTCCTGAAGGCGTCGTTGAAGTTCTTATATATATATTTTGCACTACAGGTTCTTATATTACGTTCGACTTTATTGGCTTCTGAAAATGCTCACAGCTTCGTTATTAAGCTTCTCGATGAATTATTAATTTCCGATAGTCGCGATGGAATTCAATTAAAGTACCACTGCTCGCTTTGGGTGCCTATCGTTAATAGCCCTGGTAGCACTTTTGGTTGAGAAAAAAAGGGATGCTCACGACTGGAGAGCGTCGAGACGCTTTTTTACTGAATGAACCGGCGTCTCGACGCACCTTGTTTAATACCTGCGAAGAAATTGTTCGTGGTAATCCTGATCGATTTTATTGATTTTTTAAATTTATATTTTTTAAATATTTTATTACTATGAATAAACGACTTAAACACCCTGTATATTATTTTTGGATTTGACGGAAACGAAAATTGACTTCAAGATGGGACCAGTGGGAATCGTTTGGTCCCATTGTTATGTATCAGACGAAATCTCCAGATTCGGTAATAAAGTCAGTTTTCGTTTCATACTGATTTTACACGAGAAGTTTCGCATGCATACATTCCGCCGCTGTCTCCATTGTTCTAAACAATAGAAACAAATTGAATTAAGGTCGCGATTCAGCCGGCCCGACAGATTTGCAATGTATATGCGCACGCCAGAAGCTTTTTGCAGCGGCACAATTTCCGCTTCCGCAATGGTAAAACGTACGGGATTTGCAGTTGGCTCTATCTAGTTATGCAGTAGAAAAAAAAAAGTCATTATCCATGGAAAACGTGGTTGTGCGAATAAATATGCATTTTTAAAAAACTTTTCTACTTCTTGTACAGAGGACAGCACACAATACGTATTAACGTGACAGGTATGTTTAGTTAAAATTACCCAAGATTTATGTAAAAATACAATTTTTTATTTATTTTATATTTTACACTTTAACGGTATCCTAGAGAATTTTAATGAGCTCTTCCAGATTTACTTGGTTATGATAAAATGTATAAATTTATAGTTTTAAAAAATTTTGACACACCCTGTATATACCTGAATTCATGGATTATAAAATGCACGTGCACAAGTAAGTCGTTCCTGCTTGCATCTCCAGCCTGTAGTATCTCCTAAGTCCTTCGCGTTGCTGTAATTAACGGTAGGAGGTCAAGTGCTATACTTTTAACGAGATCTACCGCGCATGCGCAGAAGACTTAGAAGTAAGTCATTCGAAAAGCAAGAGGCAAGGACGAAAATTTCTTACAGAAGAAAATCCAAGGGCGCCGTTACGATATAATTCGCCGAGTTAGAAAAAATTGTAATAACTTTATTAAAGTGTAAACATAATTTATCGTTATTGAATAATACATTTTTACCTCATCAATTATTATATCTCTTAAAACGACGCTTGATCTTGCGGTACACGTAAACCAGAAGGACTGACCTCCGGCACTGAGTAACAATTAGCTCGTTGCAGCTTTCTGCCGCAAACCACTTAAGCTTATAATTTTCGCCCCCTTGGCTACCCCATTAATTATTACACCCCTGAGCGGCGTACACCTTGCGGGCGAACAGGATGTCCTGGATTCCCTTTAATTAAACAAAATGCAAAAAATCCTGCCAAGTGCATTTTTTCATATCAACATTTTTTATCAATCAAATTTTTGTGAATTCAAAAATCCTTAGTTATTCAAGTATTTCCAGTCAACGAGTCTGGTCGGTACCCGAGGATACACGAGAAAGAGTTAATCTCCTATAGCTATATGTATAGAGGGTATATCTAATTGATCCGTAATGACGTCAAGAAACGAGCTATATTAAATCCCTTAAAAATTTGAAAAAATTTAATTTATAAAAATTTTTCGGTACATTTTTTTTCGTTTTAAAAAATTACGAACAAGCGCGACAAAGCTATGAGAAAATTTGCCCCGCTGATTATGCGTGACGCAAAAGTTACGGGTACCACTTAAGGGTTCGTATATGCGCTAAGTGGTCGCATGGGATCGTGTCGACCCTTGAAAAAGTGAAAAAAAAAGGAGTCGCTCGTTAAACGAGGTTCGTCTTTTATATATGGTCAAAAGTTTCAGGGAGCTACGTCCATTAACCTTAAACTGACGAGGAAAGGCTAGTTTCCGGGGAAAATCCGACCCAATTTTGCTATAGGGTGAAACAAGATTTTCTGTCGCGTGAGCGAAGGCCAACGTTTGAATGGACGTTCGCGCAATAGTTTTTACGACTCCTTGAGTAATTCTGTTGTAGCACGTAGTAAGCTAACCTAACCTATGAGAACCTTGCTCAAGTATCTCTCCACTAAAGTGTACACGGCGTGGTTTATTTTCCGTTGCCAAAAAAAATGTTAAAAAACAACCATAAAATCTCGGTACAAAAATTCATCTATTTTTTCCCCCCAATTTCAAATTTCTCGTCAGACTTACCGGAAGTGCCAAGTCCAACCTCAGATGACTGGAAGGATCCACGAGGAGGATGCTGGTAACTTCTTACCAGTTACCACCTATATACCTGCAGGTTCATTACCGCGCAGTATTCTTTTTGTAAATTTAATTAAAAGAAGATATACTTCGGGGAACGGCTGATGGCGGTTCCTTGATGCTCAAGGAGAGGCACTATCTGTGATGGGGTAAAAAAAAGGTCGAAAAAAAATTATACTTTTTTGGTATTTTTTTCTCAGGTTTTTTTCTACGCCATTCATTTCCGTAGAACTCTAGGACCATTTTTCCGATCATATTTATTCTAATGCTTTCACGACGGGTATAAAATATAGTCATGGAAGACATTCAGAGTTCCTATTATATCGATAATACCTTCTTATCAGACATAATTCTTAGGAATGACTTCAAGTACAGCAAGAATCAATCCACGAGTCGGATACAAGTATCGAGCAGTAAGTATATACGTAAAATAAATAATGATAATATAAAATCGAAATATTAAGTAGAAAGTTGAGTAATCAAAACTCGTACTAATTTTATTGAACTTTTTCTTTTCCGCCGAAAATAATTTCAATCTGATCCAGTCAACTTGTTCATTCCGAAAAAGTTCCGAAGCTCGCATAATGGGGACTTGACATTATAGTTAGGCTTAGGTTAGGTTAGTTTTCTCCTATAAGTAGTAGTAAAAATATCTGCCTGAATTAACTGGCTTCGCTGAACCTTTGCAATGGCCTTAAAAGGACCTAAGGACGAAAGACGAAAGACGCAAGATAGAGAGAACGTTCCTTTTTCAATTCGATGCTTCGCAGAGTCTTCGTCACGCCTCGTTAGGCCCGTCTGTTGCGGTTAGATAAATCCTCAGCCTCATGGACCAATTTTAAATTCAATCATAGCGAGGCTCACGCTCGATTTTCCAGTAAAGAGGGAAATGATATGAAATTTGAGAAAAAATTCGAGGTCCTTGTCCTTAGCCTTAATTCAGGCTTAAGGTACAGTTTAGGAATCTGAATAATACGATAAATCTACTTGAACCAGGAAAAACTGTTTTGGATTCTGTACACGTCTCAGTGGATCTTTATTCCGTTTTTACTTCGGCTTAGGACTACGTGGCTATATGTATGTTTCCGTAGGAAAAGCTCGAGATTGTAGATGAATTATTTTTTTCTTCCTTTTCTCTTCGTTCTACAAAGTAACCATAGTCTAAGTGCTGGGAGATTGGATGTCTAATTTATTCATGGAACTTTCAAGCTGTATGATTATCGAAGAAGACATTTTGTAGTGGATTTAATTTTTTTTATTTTTCCTTTCGTGATTTTGACAGGTGATAAATATTTTTAATGGGATCGGTGAAAAATATTTACGAGTGTCACCGCGTGGGATAATTTTTTATTTTAATATTGCGAGCAAAAGTGTTATTCGGTGAGTGTAACGGATTCTACAGTGAATTTGGCCAGGGTGTGAATAAATATTTGTACGATTTTTCGGTTTTCAAATATTTTTTATAAATGTTTTAGTTAATCTGTTTTTCAATTGCTCCGACATGTGAGATATTTTGCAATCGTGTAATACGCAATATTTTATGTGATCAATACAAAAATCGTAGATCTTGTTATCGAGTTCTCGATCGATACGCTTCTATGGAAATTGGAAAAATATTTCTTGTGATTCGCAGGCTTGAAGAAATTATGCAAACATTTATTGCATGATCTTGCTGCTTGATCGAACAATAATATGTATTTTATGTGGAGTCATGTTTCGAGCCATTAAATTTAAATGGCGTCCATGACCGTAAGGTCCAAAATAGCATCCTAATAATTGAATACAAATATAAATAGAATTTCTTTCGTATAAAATGTCGCATCCGTAATACAAATATCTGAAAATAATTAAAATTAATTTAAACCGTATCGAACTTTTACCAAATGTCAACAAAGAGCGCACCGACGATGGACAAAGTTTTGTAAAGCATCAAGGACAAAAGAAAATTCTTATAGCAGGATCTTCTTTCAAACGAGCTTGCCGTAGACGATTAAAATGGACTTTACGAAGTAGAAGTACACGAGGAAGACAAATAAAAAGAAATAAACGAAAACGTGTCAAAGGACGAGAACGAAAAAATGAATAAGGCATACCAAGTTTCATCGTGAGTATTTTTATGTTCGTCAATACAGCGCAAATGAAAAATCGATGTAAGACGCCATCATGAAAAGTTTAAATGTCACTCAGACTCCAGATACTTTAACTTGCAGTTCGGAACTTTGTGAAATAACGAAATATCTGTCGTACATAAAGTTTCGGAGAGATCATTATTGACTTCCAGAAAATAACCTTTGAAAACCGACGATCTGGCACCACAAACTTCACACGATTCGCAAATCCGATCCATTTGCCAGCCGGTCAGAAGTTTATTGGCAAATAAGTTTTCGTTGAATACAGCAAGAATTCTCGTAGCATTATACCACATGGAACCACACACAATTTCGTATCGTAACGACATTAAACGTAAAAAAGCAGAAACGAAAATAAAACTGTCTGAAAGAACACGTTTGAAAAACTGTCTGTCGAACGCACACATTTTTTTTAGTCACTCTCAAAAGAACAAGCCTAACACGTATTAATCCTTAACTACGCATGCGCGGTGCCACGGACTCGCCAATTTTATTTTTAGTCCTCCCGTAGAATTTGTGTCGACATATTTTCAATGAACTCAAAAAAAAACCTATTCTCGATAATTATGTTTGATACCTATTCGTTAAATTCAATTAAATTCACACCTTGCTAACCCGTCACGAATATACACTCGTATTGCCATGCCCGAACGTTGTCGACCGATCACTTGTACACTCGTGTTGCTGCAAGTTGTTAATAGTAGAGCGATGTAAACCTCTATGTACCTTCGAATTACTCTATTCCTTGTAATAGCCTAACAATCCAACGCCACAGATTGAGATCCCACAAACTTCGCCTTGTAAACTATGTTCCTAAATTCGATTCTGTGTAATTAAGTGTTAGCAGACCGATGGAAAAGTTTCACGTGAAATACACTCTCACGAACTTATTTTCATGAGGAGTCAAGAAAAAGAAATTTCGTAAACTCAATACGCTTAATAGACGTGCACAATGAAGGAAGGCTTACCACGGTAAAATGACGATTTCCAAAGTGAACGATCCTTAACCTTAAACGTTCACCGTTTATTCACAAGCTCGGTAAGACAATACACAATGGCCAAACACTGTACAACGAAGAGACAGAAACGTTATTGTATTATACGAAGGGCTCCCACTACACGTCAACAGCACGGTTAAATAAAGGGATTTCGAAAACGTGAGGTGACAGACCCGAGCACAGCGAACACTACGCGTAACGGTTACGGTGCGTCTATGGCGGACGGCTTGATTTAGATTGCTAACGGCGGCGTGGCGTGACGTGTCATACCACTCGCGCGGGAAATTCAAATGAAACGTCTTGTTTAGACAGTTTCAAGAGCTATTGATATAGTTTTGAATTTTACGCTGTATTCAGTGAGGATTGAACTGTGCGTGGGCAGTGTATTTTTACTCTTGTCATGAATCTGAGCACAAAATACATGCTCGCAAGAGTATGTAATGCGTTAACGAGGTAAAAAACGTTGATAAATAATTTTGTTGGCTTCAACGTCTATGAGCTAATGACTTATTCGTGAAGATGAGTTAAAACGTGTAATAGCATTGAGTGTTATCTTATTTCTGTTCAAAGCTCTACGCCTATGGAATTTATGAACGTTTGGTTAAACAATCATTGGCAGGGATCCTATAGCTGTGATCTGTGGTCAACCTCGAGAATGGTAATTGCAGTTGATCCTCCTTAGAATTTATCTCCTGTGATACTCGTACGCTACGTCATATCCGCTTTAAATCAACGTGTTTGCACGCTTGACACTCGGCCAAGTGTAACCACTGAGTTTCTCACGTAAACTCAAGCTTTTCTAGGAAGCTTGTCTTTCGCGGCTTCCAGGTGGAATCTGGATTTTTTTTTCTCTAGCATCATTGGCGCAGTGAAAATATTGCAAATCGCATCGAACGTTGCACGCTGACAACTTTTCGATATTCCTGCTTCCCTTTGAGCTTGGATTCAATTTTTCAAATGGAATACGGAATGGAAGCTCAGAGCGATTTGAGTTTCATGGAAATTTTAATCAAAGCCATTCTTTCGACCTGGACATTTTTTCGTAGTTCGGGATCGATTCATCTAAATCTGCTTGCGTCGATTCGATGAAAGCAGCTTTTAATCGAAGTCCCTCCGTGCGGAACCTCTTGTCGCTTTTTTATTTTATTTTCGATCTTTTTTTAAATTCTTTTTAATCAAGGATGGAATACTATTCGTACCTTTCACTCTGATCGTTTGGCAAGGATCGATTGATAGTAAAATATTCAGCGGACTACTATCGTCTGGAGGTCTTCAGGAAGAAAATGGCGTTTAGTCTTTTTTTTCGTATGCCGGTCCATTTTTTTTTTTTCCAAAACTTCTCTCGCCTCTGCTATTTCGACGATTTATGGTCTGACGTAAACCGTGGGTTATCATGAATTATTGTCGGTCGATCGCACCTTAAATATTTGATGACGTCGTATTATAATTTCAGGAAGCTCTACGTGGCTCGGGTTGCCGATTGTTGTTAAGCTCACTGAGAAATTCAGGCGAGCTATTATACGTACTGTCGATATCTCAAAGTCCTATACGTGAGCTGCATGGACGTAGTTCTCAGAGATTCAGGCGGCTTCTTGTTATTTGTTCTAGAACGCTCAAGAAGCGGCATAGTTAACGATTACAATTTCTCAATCTTTTTAATCGATTTAATTGAATTCTTGAGAATATTAATTATTAGGAGGTTAGGTATACACACGTACACTTACTCTTATACTCGCGTGGTATATTATTAGAAAATCGAAGCGAAGCTCAAATAGTTCTTATCGGAAAATTAGAAAATTATTACAAGTACCTTATACCGGGTGGTTCAGAACAAAGTGTTTTGGTAACCTACAGGTTATTAATATCCTTCCATTTGAGATGGTATAGTGTGTTAGGTCAGGTTATGGTACAAGGACTAGGAACACGTTGTTGTTTTATGAAGCGTGACGGCAAAATCGGAGGAATAAAAGATAGTAGGGCTTTTGGGATTTTTCCAGGGGAAAAAAAAAGATCGCACTAGGAACGTGACGTATTATCACAATTTATTTTTGCGGGGCAGTCAGAAATTTTTATTCCCCAGGGTTTTCTCTATTTACGACGGAATAACCGTTCGGCGATGGGGCCATTATCATTCTGCAGGATATCAAGCATGGATTTTAGGATTTAAATTTTTTTTACAGGGCGCATCAACTTTTTCACATTTCTTCCTTGACTGGTAATCCCTAATTTTTTTTTCACCTTCATTCATCCCCCTACAAGTTTCATCCGTACACCTATCCGAGTGACTGAAAATGTTTGACCGGCAAAATTTTCTACCTTTGACCTCTTATCTCTTATAATCAAGGGTAGTCGCAACCAGTCGCAACCCCTATACCCGAATCGATCCCGCAGACATAAACCCTCCATTAGACAGTATCAAATATTGCGATACTCGAAACGTCAGTTATCCCCCTTGATAACGAGTGCACAGTTTCACCCAACCAAACCCCACGAGTTTTATTCCACTGGAACGTACGTTTCCAACCCCTATTTCCGGTTTGATTTTTGGGGTCTCACGGCATATCCTTACATCTGGCACAGAAACATCCCTTACGAAGGATTCCGCCCGTTTATTCCCACGGTAGTTAAAACATCCCTTAACTTATCATTTCATCCCCCAACCGAGTCGTAGAAATTTATCTTTGCTGGAAACTTCGCTGCTTCCACAGGGTGCTACAGGATGCTTCCTCTTCAACCCTCTAATTCCCACTAGTCACCGGGTTCATCCCCAATCCAAAATTCACGATCTTACCTAATCAACCCCTCGTTGTAATAATTCAATGTAAAAAAAGAAACCCTGTAATTATTTTACACCCTTGCCATTTAAACCATCCCCTTTAGTTAGCATTTTCACCTTGCACCAAGTATGGGGTAGCATTAGCAACCTCCTACCCTTATCCTATGCCCTGCATCTACCACAAGGCACCGAAGGGATATCTACGTACTTGTTTCTCCACTCGAGCCAATCTTACACGTCGCTGATCGACAAAGCGGAGCAACGTCGTATCTACTATACCTATCCCACGTATTAATATCTAAAGGCTCTGGCTGTGCTTTTCACCCTATACTCCGCCTTTTTTTAGCGTTCAACTTCGCGAGCCCCTTTGCATTTACAAATTCATCTTCGCGACCATCGGGCTAACGCTGTAGGTCGCTTGAGTGTAGGATCGAAAAATTACATTGGTTCAGCGGTATATTGCTTCGTCCTACGCCTATGGGATTCTATGCTGCGTTATATTATATATATATTTACATGTATTATATATGTATAGAAATACGTTCCATTGCTAATGGTATATTGGATTTTAATATCTAGAGACTGCGGTATTTTTTTTCAGTTCGATTTTCATCGAATCCTCCACTTTTCTAGATTCCAATCCTAGTTGTTGGGAAGAGTGTTTTTTGTATGCGTATATAATATAGATTGTTGGTTTTTGCGAAATTTGATAACGTGGAAGACACTGTGGTAGTGCTGGGATAACCGACTGAGCCAACAGGATACGGTTACTCGTGTCGTAATATATCTATAGGTTGTTAAGGAAAGGTTAGATTTTTCCAAACTTTTTTTTTGCTTTTCCTATGGTTCGTTACAGGGAAAATTGTATATTTGTGTCAGTCAATGGTTTTGATCGATTTCGGAATCGCATTGTAAAAGGTTTTTATTTAATGTAACTTCCAGGTAGGTGATTAGGTTTTATCGTGTAGATATTTCGATACGTATTTTATGACGTAAGAGTGTATTATTTGACCTAGTGGAATTTCAAGGTAAGAATAATATTATACATGGGTTTCCTTTCGGCTGTGAAAACTTTTTGAAAAATATTGAATTTCATGCACGGTAGGTAACGTATGAGAATTTTTACATGGGCTCACCCGACCCCGAGAATAAAGTTTTGATTATACGTTAGAAAGTTGAAAATAATATTTTTCGACAGCACACCGTGTCTATTCAGGAAGTTAGGAGCTTTGCAAATTTTTAACAATATTTAATTTCGGTTATTCCGATACACGAGATGCTAATTGAATTTATGTAAAATTTATTACTTTTTTTTCCAAAAATTTGACAAAAATTAAAAAAAGATTTTTTTTTGTGTCAAATTATATCCGATCTGCCATAAATAAATTAACTTCGGACGCGGCGCTGCGCACGCAGATTTTCACGATGCTTTAGCGTCGCGACGCTGCGCTACTCGACGCTTCTATATCCAAGAGCTACGTTTCGTCAGTCCGTCGACGTAGTCTCAGGCGGGACTACGTCCCTTCCCGTTAGAACTCCAATCAAACGTGCTCTCGTTAATTTCGTTTCTACACGTTAAATACAACGCGACTGTGTTCTCCAATTCGGTATAATCGAACGCAATAACGATACATAAAATAAAGTCAAAATAAAAATAAAAGTTGCATTTAAATTCGCGCGTTTTCAAAAAGTGGCAATTTCTCCATTATCCTTTCTTTTTCTCGTGTTATCAGCAGTCTCAATGTAACATTTCAGCATTGCTGCCGCCACTGCGTATTGTTTTTTTCGAAACAATTTTTCTTTTTCAAAAATAAATTTTATACGTAATCTCAATTATCGTGTTGTCGATGGGAAATATTTCTTTGTTTACTGATAAACTTTTCATAAACATCTTATGTAAAAAATTTTTTTCATGTGAATTAATCCTTGTTAAAAATATATACATATATATTTCCTAACTCGTGTCACTGGATTGTTTATTGTAAATATATATATATATATATATAGACGGGCGGCCATTTTGATAAAGTCTGGGAAGGGAAGGGGGCGGGGTAGCCTTGATATTATTTTTATGCATAAAGATATCGATTTATTTATTAATACAAAACTGAGAGCGTTCGCTCGTGCGTGATCTTTTAAGAAGAGAAAATTAGCTGACATGAATTTTTTTTTTTAATTATCGTACCGGAAGTTGTCTTTTGGATTGCGATTCTTTTTCTGTTTTTTTTTTTACCGGTCGGTCTCTAAGGGGCTGCTCATTTGATACCTTCCATAAACACTATTAGTCGAAGCGGGGTATCTAAGTATCGACGTCCTGTGAACACCAAGTTCAGCTATGAATAGACGGCCCTGGTTCAGTAACGTCTAAATAATTAGCCACAGGAAGTTTACCTAAATTTCTTATATCGGAAAAGGCTCCTACTACTTACTTATACCTAGCGATTGTATTGGTACTTGAGAAATGGTGAAAATCGATGGGTCATACACGTCCTTGGATCTTTTGAAAATTTATTTGTTTTTCGAGGTCTAATATTTAGAGAAATAAATATTGTATAATTTAATTAAATATAATTGAGACGACTTTTACATTGATTGCGATTAATTTTTTTTATACGAAAAAATATTTTATCAGTTTATTATAAGATTTATAATTAAATTCCTGACCTGTGATTCATTAATATTTACATTATTATCATATGTGCACGTGCGATTAAACGGTCTGACTTTGAGAAAATAAAAAGAAAAAATATTTTTATATCAGATGATATATCTGCGCTTGTTGAGATAAAAAATTTTTTTTTCAAAAATACCCTCTTATCTTTCTCTCGCACTGCCCCTGGAGGCGTATTGGGTAAAATTTAATCGGCTACAAGAAATTGCGTGAAATGACGTAACTTTGTTAAATCTTCGAAATATTTCCCAACGACTGACAACTGTACTCTGTCATTATATATACACAGAGACAAATGTATGTAAAATTGACGCGGATTCAGCAATTTTTCACGCAGATTATCTCGAGCGGCAGCAAAGAAATTTCTTGGCACCGGGCGACAGAAGTAAACGAATCTGAAAATATACGGAAATGGAGTGACCAGTGAAGGATCCTTCGTTCGCCTTGAAGCTTCTCGAGGGAGATGGATAAGGATCGGCATGTTCGAGGTAACAAAGTTTTTCTGCCACCTTCGTCAGGGATGTTGACAGGAATCATTGAATGTTACATGGAAGAAAAAATTAAATTTTTTATTCCTCGCCTATATATAATTATTAAAATGCCAATTGACAGCTTTGAAAAATTTAGGCGAATTTTTATATATTTTCATAACTATAATATTAACTGTAATTCACATATCAACGACACCCGCTGACAATCATTTGCGGACTGGGTCTTTCAGACGCACCAGCATCCACCTGGACCAGTGCTTTGAGATAAAATTCGTGAACTAAGAAAATCTTAATTCCTCCGAAAAAAAAAGATTACACTAATAGACAGTATAGAACAAATTGATACGTGCCCAGAAAGGCTTTACGAAACTTCGGATAACTATATGTCAAGACGTATCCATGAGGGTGAAAAAAAAAGGTTTGGGAAACTGCCCGGAGACACGTGTCCGCAAAGGGATATTTCATCGTTCACCTAAATCACCCAATAAATGATTGAACCCCAGTGTATAGGGTATAATGAATTTCTTGAATAACGTTAAATTATCATTATGCAATTTTAATAATTATTCCAGCAATTGGTGGGATAAATAATTTATACAAAGAATTAATAAACGTTTGCCCGAGTGATTCGCATACGTAGATAATCGAATTTTGAGCTTGATAAAAAAATTATGGATTTTTATTTTTTGAATATTTTTCTGAAAAATTTCATCTTATCAACCGTCTGTATTATCGCTCTGAACCTCCGAAGATACGTAAGCGCTAAGTGCACTTGAAACTTTCCGTAACTTACGTAAGATGGTTTTGAAAGTTTGACACCGGAAGTCGATTACGATTTACCGGAAGCATCTTGAATTTCTTATGGAGAAGCTTCCGTAATTATGGATATATACGTATTTGCATGTATGTATGTATAATAACAGGGTAGGAGAGGGATAGGGAAGCTACACAAATTTTGTGTATTTTACAAAAAAAAATTTTTTAATCTATGGACCAATGACGTATGCGCCAGAATAATTTCACCTGCACTTACGTATTACAGAAATAGGTCAATAGTGAATAATGTTTTTATAGAACAGCAAAATTTTGTTATTACGCTACTTATTTCTTAAACCTTTTTTTTCACGATCTCATTCCTTGAATTAGAATAGTGGGGAATTGATCTGTGTCAAGTTGAAATCTGGATTGGGTGACTGCACCTTGAGCATATCTGATTACTTGGATGCTGAGGATCTGAAAGGACCAATTGTGAATATATTAGCTGCGTCTGTTATTGTTGTTATACAACGTATAGTGAATTGTTATGGTTATGATTATCGTTGAAAAAAAATGTCCGCTCCATGACGTCATCGCCGGTCTTATTATATTCATCTGTGAGGGGTGAATGTGACGTCATAGGGGGTGGATTTGGATTTTTGTAATTCTTTGGTGAGGTGGTGAGATAAAAATCCAAATTAAACCGACACAGATCTGAAGCACGGGAAGAGTGACGATTTCGAAAATGTGGCTACGGATCAAATTTCATACTTTGAAAATAATAATAATAATGACTGGCTAAAAGTTTCGAATTTGATTCTTAGAGATAGTTTCGGAAAAGTTACACTTTTCGCATACTCCTTTTTTCCCTTCGCTGACAGATGCCGCTGTGCGAAATCTGTTAAGTAGTAACAGCGAGGAAGTAGTCGGACAGATGAGAAAGTTCAGCATCCGGGATCGCATTTTGGTTGGAAGGTTGAAACGAAAGGATAAGAAGGAAGCACGGTGGGGTTTAGGAAATAGGAGAACGAGTCAAAAAGAGGGACAAGGAAAAATATTGGAAAAGTATTTAGTTTTAGTCGCAGCGAACGACCACGTCGTCCTTTGGAAATGCTTTTTTTGATCTAATTGAGGGAAAATCTTTCCGTGTTGGAACAGGAACGAGATAAGTTGAAATGAAAGTGGGACCTGACCTTTTTTTTTTCTTTTTTTTTCCTCCGACGTTTCTTGTCTTTTGCGTCATTTTTGTGTATGGCGGTATGTGAATTTCGGGTCTCGTCGATTTTTAAATCCCACGTGATTTCGTTTTCGCAAGGACGAAAACTGCTGGCAATTATGTCAACCAGCCTGAAAAGGGATCGTGAGGATTTCTGAGGAAGACGAATGGACGACTCTGGATAACCTGGGTGTACTATACACAATTCTTAAGATTTATCGTTCCGACGGGCAGCCTTGCGCGTCCCGACGTCAGGCGTCTTGGCGATTCATTTGTTTTTCCTTTCTTTGATTTTTTTTCCTCATTATATAGCAAGTGAAATCGCAGGTACAACGTTGAAGAGTCTAACGTTATAATGTTGCTTAAGGAACTTAAAGCTGTTGGGTAAAAAAAAAGAAAATTGATCTTCTTAGAAAATTTCGTACGTTCTTAAGGATCAATGGGTCTTTTTTTAGGATTATCTTCAGGACTTTATTATTCTTTCGGAAGATGGCTTATTCTTAGTACTTGTTAGATCCTCTTTGCTCACTGCACAATATACATCCCAAGTGGACTTACTGAAATCTTAATATTGGTTCAAGTGATTTTTCGGATTTTTGTATTATATTATTATCCTTTTTTTATATTACGTTTCTATCGTATAACACAAAAATACTTTTTCTGGATTTTATTATACTCTCGATGGATGTTTCAGTCACATCAAATTTCAACAATTTAGTTACACGTTAGTTAAGCAGAAAACCATTACTTGTTTTTCCATTAAAATAGTAAATGAAGTCGGAGTAAATTAAGTCATTACGGTTCTTACGACGTTGAATTAAAAGAATTCGAAAGAAAATAGCAGATTGAGTACGCAGATGGACAGAGATAGATAGGGAGTGACGGTAGGGTACGAAGATTAAGTAAAAGATGCAATTTTGTTTACATAATACTCGCTGCCATGTTAAAGGTAAGGAGGGATGGAAGTTGGTATCATTTATATATCTTTTTGAATTTAATCCAATGGTACGACATAAAAGAGCTCTGTCGTCATTCGCTTTGGCAATGCTTTGAAAGGGTCTTATCCTTGGCAACTCAACTCATACCCATAACTACCAACTCCCTACGCTCTTTAGCGAAAACCCTAAACTTGAAACCAGAAACTCATGGCACGTTACCCAAAGGCAGCATCCTTCAGCTTCTAAGATTGAAGCATATATGTATTATGTATGTGTATATATATAGCATACATAATATATATCGTTGAAATATCGTACCACATTCTCCTTTGCAAATCAGCCTTTATTCTCGTGCCCTGCATTCGCCCTTTTATCTTTTATTTCCATGCATATCGTGAATCGTCATTTTTCAGAATTTATTTTACACGCGAATCGTCTTTTGAGAATCATAATAAATATATTTCTGTAGAAAGTTATATTCCGACGGAAAGGAGTTGGAGAGCACACAGGAGCAAAGGATAGTTCACGTTATTCGTCTTATGGCAATGAAGTCATGTATAAAGTATATCATTAGCCTCAGCCTCAGTATCAGCCTCAGTGGTAGTTGATATCATAATTATACTTATGTTCTTGTGCACGTTAATTTTATTATACATAATTAAAATCCTGTTTAAAAAATGTTTCTATCCTATTCAATTGAATCGCAGTTCAAATTGTAACGAAACTAGGGATGGTAGTACTGATAGTCGCCGTCGTGGTTCGAGGAGCGCTAGTGGCGTGGTAAACAGTAATGGCCGCTGCCCATCGTTCTTTGCGTTTCGTATAAATCGGCCTGATTGTGTATATCGCTTTGTGAGAGAAAACGAAAACGGTGACAGGTTGATACAGGCTCGTAATTTATTGGCATAAAGAGCCTGCTACGACGTTACACGCGGTTTAGCATGTCGAACATAGCGAGCATCTTGATAGTCAACAAACTGGCAGTTCGTTTCCCTGAAACAACCTTGTCAACCTTGTCTTGTAAATTCAATTTAGTTAATCGTGTCTCCTTGCATTCGTTGGGACTGAGTGAATATAAATTACTGTGAACATCGAACGTGATGTATCATGGCGGATTTCCTCTTGTGCATAAACTTAAGCCTCTTAGAGGGCTGAGTGGCTTCGTCGCTGCATTATTGGATTATTTGTGTTTCATACTTCGGCCTCTCTAAACCTTCGATATTTATTCGTATACATTTTGGATATCTTTATAACAAAGTTCAACCTCACTCGATCGTCGCAAGACATCGTTCGACATTTCTGATGAATTTCAATCGGTGAGTATTGCCTGCCTTGGGAGTTTCTTTAATCGATCGGCATATCCGAATATTCCATTATGATATGGTAAATGGAACGTGAAAGTGAAATATATTTTTATACACAGTGAAAAGCATAGGTAAGAGTTCATATTGTATTTTGTGAATTATTTTTTTTTGCCTTTTGTCGATCACGGTATATTATTAGGACGAAGCTGCCGTGTTTATTGGAAGTTAATAACAACAAGAGGATATTTTAGGAAAATTTAGCCATTTGAATTTTCGGTAGGATTCATTTTTGTATACGATACATTGGTATTCTCTCCACATGTAAAATTTGTTCTCAATGCAATTGTACGCCAATGGCTGGATTTTGGTCAGAGATTGGTTAATTAACTGTGATTTTCTATATGCCTCTTATCATACAGAGGGTTGTTTGCGCTCGTGTTCAGTCACCCGTTATATCACTGATGCAATTGCGATGATGCATCGCTCGCAGACAAACAGACGCGATAAAAGCGCACCGCAAATTTGCACTGGCAATTGACAATGCTTTTCCACAGTAAGGCACACCTCCATGTATAAAAGCGATTGTTGCGGAAACGACACCGTATATACAGGCATGTATCTATAGATATTCTAGAACGTATACGAACTCGATTTCCAATAATTGTTGCCGATGATTGAATTTTTATCCATCGCGAAATTGCCAATAGGTTTCATCGATTATTATTGAACCAATGCATTTTTCATGGACACCCGTTACAACGTCGCCAGGGTGAATCCGATAACAAAGCTGTTATGAGTATCTTTGAGGGTAATAAATCAGCCAGTAAAATCAATGATTTATAATGTATCTATAGTTCAGCCGATCCGACGATCTTTTGAAATGACTAGCCTGGACGATATACAGGGCGTAAAAAAATCTCTGAAGAGACAATTTAACGCGCAGGTAGTAGTGGTTAGATATTTTATTTCCTCAATACGTCCAACATATTAATGTTCCATGTAGGAAATTGGTCGATAACATCAGATGATAAAAATGTCGTTTAACGATACCGATACAGAAATAAACACTAGGCATAATAATTGGAATTTTATTAATATAGTGTTTTATTGGTCACTCTCTACGTGCTCGATACACATAAAATTCAGTGATGGCTGTGTGGCCATACAGTAAATTTAATAATTTGAAATAAATTTTCATGGACGATCTGCGAATTGCGTTAGGTATGTACGTTGAAAAATCACAATTTTCATAATTCACGGACAACAAAGTGATACGCAAAAAACAAAACAATAACGGCAGTCGAGAATTTGATTGTCCAATAATTAAAACCCAAATATCAATTAATTCACAATGTTCCGAATTAATCACGAAATTGAAATAACGAATTTCGATTAACACCAAACGTTTTTGCATAACGCGTAATAAATTTCCTCGCCCGTTATATCGTCCTGTCAAAGTGTTCCATTAAATCAACAATCTGTACAATGCCTCAGCGTACGCGTTACGTGTTTTCGGTATACTAATAATCGATTCCTACTCAATTTCTCGATTACGTTTATTGTCCTACGTTATTCATGCTCTCGGAAATCATAGTTGATTCTGAGTGATCCTACCATTTCCGGTATTCATCTACGCGTTAACGACTAGTTGAAATACATCGAATTTCCATAATGAATTACCTCTGTGAAGTTAGCCCAGCACTTTTCAAATTTTTTATTTATGAAAATTGTGCTGAATTGTGCTACATTTGTGCTAACTTGTGCCGTTAACCCGAAGTCGATAGCTTTAACCGTTTTCGAAAAAATTAAAAAAAACTAAATTTTTGCCAGCCCAGCACTTTTCGAATTTTTTATTTTTGAAAATTGTGCTGAATTGTGCTACATTTGTGCTAACTTGTGCCGTTAACCCGAAGTCGATAGCTTTAACAGTTTTCGAAAAAATTGAAAAATTATCGTGGTAGTCCTTCGCTTGTGCTACTCGATAAAAGCCGTGTAAATCAGAATTTCGAAAAACTAAATGTTGTGCTGTGTTGTGCTACGCTAGCACAACAAATTTCCCTTATGGCAAAACCTTCTCAGATCAACCCTTCACGGTGTTCCGTGAGGGCTGTCTTTTTGCGTTACTCCGAAAACGTGACAACTGGATTTTCAAAAAACTAAATGTTGTGCTGAGTTGTGCTACGCTAGCACAATAAATTTCCCTTATGGCAAAACCTTCTCAGAGAAATATTTGTCAGTGTTCCATACACGGTGCCCGTATTCGTTAGTTCATAAGTAACAGAAGGCTAAATTTTGGAAAACCAAGGGTTGTGTTGTTTTGTGCTACGTGAGCTTCATTTGAAGAGAAGGCAAAATTGCCAATGGTCACTCAAAAATAGTCTGTTTCCGAACTGCAGACGAATATTATAACAGTAGACTGTTATGCAAGTATAGGAAACGTCGCGCAGTATATTTTTGCTGATGATCCTAGCTACACCGAAACAAAAATTTGTCACGTTTGCTCGAATACAAGGATAAGAAAATCGACAATTGTACCGATAAATGTCGATATGCTAAAAGATCATGGTTTCAGTCGACTTGCTGACGCTATTAAGGATGGTATGCCCTCTAAAAAACCTCTTTGCTGCAACCAAGAAATGGCAGTAAATGTGCAGTATGGCCCACACATAATCGTGGAGTGTGATCCTGCCGAATATCAATCTTGCAACAAACAACGCCTTTCAGATTTTCCGAAGGAAATTCAGGTAGGAAACATCTGTTTTGTTCTTGCAGGTGTGATAGCTCGCTATGGTGGAACAAGTCGCAGATCAGGTCATTATGTCGGCTACGCGTACCAAGTAACGAGATGGATTGAGTTTGACGACATGATTAAAAATACTAAACAGAAATCCGATACATACACCGTTCTTCCTCATCTGCTTATTTACGTGGTGGCATAAATATCTAAATATGCAGGTTCATCAAATATATATATAATCTTATAAGCTTTTAAAAATAAGGCAAAACAAAGTTTAAAAAATGCAAAAAAAAAATAAAAAATATGTAAAATACCCAGAAAAATTAAAAAAAAATAAACAACAAAGGAACCATTAGTCCGCCACGTCCACGTCGTTGGTTCTGGGTAATGCTGAGTGCGGACATAAAATGTGACTAATTTCACAGACTATTTTTGAGTGACCATTGGCAATTTTGCCTTCTCTTCAAATGAAGCTCACGTAGCACAAAACAACACAACCCTTGGTTTTCCAAAATTTAGCCTTCTGTTACTTATGAACTAACGAATACGGGCACCGTGTATGGAACACTGACAAATATTTCTCTGAGAAGGTTTTGCCATAAGGGAAATTTATTGTGCTAGCGTAGCACAACTCAGCACAACATTTAGTTTTTTGAAAATCCAGTTGTCACGTTTTCGGAGTAACGCAAAAAGACAGCCCTCACGGAACACCGTGAAGGGTTGATCTGAGAAGGTTTTGCCATAAGGGAAATTTGTTGTGCTAGCGTAGCACAACACAGCACAACATTTAGTTTTTTGAAATTCTGATTTACACGGCTTTTATCGAGTAGCACAAGCGAAGGACTACCACGATAATTTTTCAATTTTTTCGAAAACTGTTAAAGCTATCGACTTCGGGTTAACGGCACAAGTTAGCACAAATGTAGCACAATTCAGCACAATTTTCAAAAATAAAAAATTCGAAAAGTGCTGGGCTGGCAAAAATTTAGTTTTTTTTAATTTTTTCGAAAACGGTTAAAGCTATCGACTTCGGGTTAACGGCACAAGTTAGCACAAATGTAGCACAATTCAGCACAATTTTCATAAATAAAAAATTCGAAAAGTGCTGGGCTAACTTCACACAGGTTAATGAATTATTAATCGCAGGTCCTTTGTGGAACCACCGTTGCAGATTTTATTCTACCATAGGATCAGGTATAAATAGACACTATGTATAGTATAGGCTATGTATGAACAGATACCAGTATGGACTATGTATTAACAGATACAACACAGTATACTATAAACTATAGACTAAGTAGACGTAGTCTAGTATAGACCGCTCTAATCTATCGGTATACTATATATCTAAACAGATACAATACACTATATCATAGACTACATACTGTACTGTACCTTAGACTAAATATACGTAGCAGTCTACTATAGACACTCCTAACCTATCAGCGGTCGATCTGCATTCTTCGCGAAAGAGCTTATCTCGAGACAGGCCGGCCAACCACTAGAACTGGGTTAGTGGAGTCTCCTAGAGGTTTCTGTACAGTCGTCAAACCCTGTCCCCCTCTAGAGATAAGGGTTCCTTTCATTTTAGCCTCTGTATATTTCCGTGAAACAATTTTTACTTTTCTGTATATCGATACCAGGCAATATATCTTCAGGGTTGGCACTGCTGGTTTCTTTCAATGGCGTGATTGGATTACGTTATCTAATGCCGTCCTGGCTATTTTTATCTCTCACCGGGTACTCAAGGTCGGCACTATCCGAATGACTTTGAGGTTAGGAAAACTATTCTCTATGACGGATTTGATTTTTTTGTGTGATCGCCTCGCTTTATCTTTTTTATGAAATTCGCCGTGTTTAGGTTATGTTAGTTTGTGGGCTGAAAAAACTTTGAATTACGGAAATCTTAACTGCCTAAAATAATATGGCTTTGCGAACACATCTTATTCAAGGCTCTTTCTGGTACCAAATGGCAAACGTGTGTACTTATAGATAAGGTGATGCTAAGGGAGGTTGCATGTTGGAATTTTATAAAGGAAATTTATCTTGGTACATAATACTGTGTATGCTCTGATTTCTATTATCATTATGTAAATGCATTGTATGTAGCGGTATTATTATTTTTATATAAAGCTCAGGGAGGCATCTACCTGAAAAATTTTAATAAAATACATAGAGCGAATTTTTTTATTTTTTTCGAAATATCCCATTTGCGTTTGTAAGCTGACTTTTATTATAAATACAAGTTCAATGTAATTTTTAATATTTTGCCCTAAATAAAGTTTGCCCTACTATACTTCAGGTTATTCTCAAATAATCTGGTCATCGGTTTCAACGTTATTTCATTTCAGGCCAGGGGACATTCGAACTTTGCCAATTGGCTAATACCAATTGTCAAACTGTTACCTTCAACTGTTATCACGTAATTGAATGGTTTTCTATTCAGCAGCTGGCTACGGAATCGCAGGAAACTTGCAGCAATTTTGAATGCACCAATTCGACGGTATAGTCCGAGTCGTGGCTTCGCGCTCCTGATGAATCCCAAAATGGGACGCCATTTCCGGTTCGTCCCTCGTCCGAGCAAGTTCAATCTTCCCCAAAAGGAGATCTCGTTCGGTTATCTGGTGGGTAGTTCTGGAACTTTGGAGGTTAGCAGGGTCGAGGGTTGCCAGCGCCAGCAAGTGTTTAGACTTGTTACTGAGAACTCCCCCCCCCTGCAATGGTCTTGGGGGGGTAGATTGCTGACGGGCCGTTTCAATTGCTTCTCGGAGTTCAAGCAACGTATTCGATGGACATTGACGTTTCCGTCGAAATAATTTTTACAGGTAGGAATAATAATTTTTATTATTTTCTTTCTTATCGCGCAATTTTTATTATATCTTTTTCTCTGACCTCTCGCTCGCTATTTTATCATCCTAGAAATTTTATACGTCAGCGGAAGTTGCTTTGATCGCAATTAAAAGTACGGCCAATTATAAGGTTAAAGTTCAGCGAACTTTGAAAATGATATTGGCCTTTTTTTTTATTTATTACAATTTTTCCAATAAACTTGCTCGAACCACACAATTCTATCTCCATGTGTAAAGACTTAGTCGTAAATTTGTTCTTCCATCGGGTACAAGGTAAACAAGCACCCCTACTGCCTGCGTAGAAAGTAATTTGACAATTTTGGTCCTTAGGGCTTTGTAGCGAGTTAATATACTGCGCGTCATGTTGGAATACTTAATTTTCATCCCTTAGTCGGGGAACGAGGTAATTTTATCGAAAGTTTTCACGCTTAAACTTTTAATGCAGACTCTTCCTGTTTTACAAGTGAAACACGAAGCCGTTGCTTTTTTTTTATTTTTATTTTTATTCGTAGCGTCTCTTCGGACTACGTGTGGTACAAGTAGCCATCGAGTTCTCTTTGTTCGGTGTACATGGTCGAAGCAGCTACGTGTTCTGCGTGGGTGTTTTTTTCCATATGGCTGTAGTCCATACATTTTTCTGATTAATGATGCTAGATGTTTTTTTTTATATATCTTTTTCTATCATTTTTTTTTTAAATATGCACGTAATACTATCCACGTTTGTCGAATAATTCAATCCCGTAACGAGCGCTCGAGTCAAGTATTCGTTTGCAATTCCATCCAGTCTCGTTTCACTTACTCGCTATCGGGAAAATCACTATCGGCTTTGTGGATACATGCGAGGCTTATCGATTAACGAGAAATTTCAAAAGCAACTGTCCTCTCGTGTGGTCAACGCATTTGCAAGTTACCGTTTACGTACTTTGATCCGAGTTTGTACACTGAAAATCCGGGTGCGCTATTCTCTATACTTTATGGGGTAGTCACTTTTTGCATACTTAAAGTGTGTTATTTTTACCTTGGAATGCGTGGGAATGACAAGGGACTTGGGAGCGTGCGAAAAGTGACTACCGCTGAAAGGATGGGAAACGACACACTTGGATTTGCAATTTATTACGTATGCGGCACGGGTGAATTTATTTTTGCAAAATTTTGTCTCAAATTGAATTTTCATCGGAGTTGGATCTTTTTCGAGGGAAATTTCACAATTTTCAGTGTTATATCGTTCGTCCACGTACTCCTGAGATTCATTCAAACTCTCGTTTGCTGGTAGGATATACTTTTTTTTTTCTTTTTTTTTTTCTTTCGAAAACTTGTATAAATCTTGATTTTAAAGTTGCTCAATTTTACAGGAATTTTTTCTTATGCTTTTTTCATGACGCGCGTCACAGCTGACCGATATTGAAGTTAGCTCGTTCTTGAGAGTGGAACGACGAGGGATGATAAAACGTGGATCAAATTACACTAGCTTCTGGTTTGGGTTTGGGGGGATAGAGAAATCGATGTATGAAGTTTTTTTTTTTGAATTTTTTTTTAATACTTCAAACAATCTTCAGAGAAGTATCTTTCGTTGGATTCTGTGGGCTTTTTCGAGAATTCTATAATACTCTGGATATATATATATGTATATACCATGGAATTGTCAATGCTTCAAAATTCTTGATTCACTCGAATCTCCGACCGCGCGTAATCAAATTCTCGTCCGATTGTATTACGCGGATATCAAGGATAGGGATGTAGCATGTCCTTACTTTGAAATTAAATTACTCGTGGTGGTTTATTGCGGGATAGATGGAGTGGATGATATTTCTTCTTCGGGAATAAAATCAAATTTATTGGCGAATCGTAAAAATGTTCAGACAGTTCATCTCGTTGAAAAGTCTGCAAAAATATGTTTGAGAAAAAGTATATATGTATCTATAGCTGTCTGCAGATCTTGTCCATAGCTGAAAGATACGATCATTTATCACGTACAGGCTATCAATGGTTATTAATGTTGTTATCGTTTTATGTTAAGCTACCACAAAATGGTGGATTAAACGACGCACGGTTCTCGCTCGATAAGTCCGGATCGATGTTTCATTACAAGCTTACAGCGCCGGCACCTAGATGGCGCTAGTTTACACGAGCACCAGAATCCTATGACAGTTCAGGAGCTTCCTGTCGGTACGTTACCATCGATCGAGAGAAAATACACGTAGTGCAACACAATGGAGTCTGTCATCGAGAAACATTAATAATTTTTTTACGAAAAAAAATTAATGGTATCCATAAATCCATTTTTCATCCCGTGCACCATTTTCGACGCTATTCAATGTCTAGTAAAAGGAAGCATAGAGAAACGACCAAAAAATTGCACTCGAATAACACGATTTTACTCGACCCCATAAATAAGCTTGATTCACATCGTTGGCACAACTTAAACAAAAAGCTTACAAACAATTTCTTAATAAAGCACATTTATCATCAGGAAGCTTCCCGTTTGGCGAATGAAGCTTGAAAATTTCCAAGTATGCGAGTCACTCCGACGCTTACTTGATTCTCGGTTGCATCAAGGCTGCAATAATCAGATTCTTCGAGCAACTCTCTCCCCTTGCTAGGTTATTACGTGAAATGTGCTTTCAGCAAAAATGCATTTCAGGTTCCCCCTCGCCATTCATACAGGAAGACATATATAACCCTAGTATAGGATTTATAGGTAGAAAACCTCCGTTGTCGAATTTCGCCTCGAAAAGTTCGGACTGCACTTGAAATCCTAAAAATGCATATTTTTAATTTTTTTTTTAATTTTCAAAAATTAGTACCCTGCAGATTTATGCAAATTTTTATGCAATTCCCTTCCGTTATCGAATTATGCCAATTTCATATGGAGTTATCACCGCCAGAATTTCTTTCTGAAATAAAGATGTAATTTGTTAATTGACTTTTGCATCAGCCTAAAACGAACCATACGAATTAGCTTGTAGGAGTTTCGTAACCTAGATAAGCGGACAGCCAGCTACAGGGACATTAATTACAAGCGGCTCTAATTACGAGTACTGTGTACCGCATGTGTCAATAGGTATAGTACGTGTTACCAGAGTGCTTCCCACTGTCCTATCGATTCCTTATGTACTGTTGAGTATATAGTATGTACACTATACGTATATGGTATTTCATGTGTTGAAAGCGACTCTTGAAAAATTTGTACAGTGTTTCGAATTTCGCTTGAATCCAGTGCGTTGATACTGGCCGACTAATTTAATTTCGAAAAGTCTCAAATTTCATTAATAAAAATTGGCCGAGTGCACTTTGGAGCTTGGAGCACCAAGCACACAAGGTGGAGCACAAAAGCTTAAGAAACGTCATTGTTGCGTCACACGGTCTACCCTTGCGATTTAAAGGTTCAGGCATATTGTTATTATTCGGCATACATGTATCGCTGCGTACTCATACGTCTTGTAATACCTAGAAGTCATACGTGCTTCGTGAATATCCTGATGCAATTTAATTTTGAAAATTCTCAAACTTTATTAATAAAAATTGGCCAAGCGCTCTTTGTCAAAAGCTTAAGAAATGTCATTGTTGCGTCATACGGTCCACCCTTGCGATTTACAGGTTTAGGCATATTGTTATTATTCGGGATACAGGTATCGCTGCGTACTCATACGTCTTGTATTACCTAGAAGTCATACGTGCTTCGTGAATATCCTGATGCAATTTAATTTTGAAAATTCTCAAACTTTATTAATAAAAATTGGCCAAGCGCTCTTTGTCAAAAGCTTAAGAAATGTCATTGTTGCGTCATACGGTCCACCCTTGCGATTTACAGGTTTAGGCATATTGTTATTATTCGGGATACAGGTATCGCTGCGTACTCATACGTCTTGTAATACCTAGAAGTCATACGTGCTTCGTGAATATCCTGATGCAATTTAATTTTGAAAATTCTCAAACTTTATTAATAAAAATTGGCCAAGCGCTCTTTGTCAAAAGCTTAAGAAATGTCATTGTTGCGTCATACGGTCCACCCTTGCGATTTATAGGTTCAGGCATATTGTTATTTTTCGGCATACAGGTATCGCTGCGTACTCATACGTCTTGTAATACCTAGAAGTCATACGTGCTTCGTGAATATCCTGATGCAATTTAATTTTGAAAATTCTCAAACTTTATTAATAAAAATTGGCCAAGTGCTCTTTGTCAAAAGCTTAAGAAATGTCATTGTTGCGTCATACGGTCCACCCTTGCGATTTATAGGTTCAGGCATATTGTTATTTTTCGGCATACAGGTATCGCTGCGTACTCATACGTCTTGTAATACCTAGAAGTCATACGTGCTTCGTGAATATCCTGATGCAATTTAATTTTGAAAATTCTCAAACTTTATTAATAAAAATTGGCCAAGCGCTCTTTGTCAAAAGCTTAAGAAATGTCATTGTTGCGTCATACGGTCCACCCTTGCGATTTACAGGTTTAGGCATATTGTTATTATTCGGGATACAGGTACCGCTGCGTACTCATACGTCTTGTTTTAACTCGAAGTCATACGTGCTTCGTGAATATCCTAATGCAGTTGGATATTCACGAAGTGAATATCGTGGATATCATTGAAACTTCGTTAATAAAAATTGGCCAAGCGCTCTTTGTCAAAAGCTTAAGAAATGTCATTGTTGCGTCATACGGTCCACCCTTGCGATTTATAGGTTCAGGCATATTGTTATTTTTCGGCATACAGGTATCGCTGCGTACTCATACGTCTTGTATTACCTAGAAGTCATACGTGCTTCGTGAATATCCTGATGCAATTTAATTTTGAAAATTCTCAAACTTTATTAATAAAAATTGGCCAAGCGCTCTTTGTCAAAAGCTTAAGAAATGTCATTGTTGCGTCATACGGTCTACCGTTGCGATTTACAGGTTTAGGCATATTGTTATTATTCGGGATACAGGTACCGCTGCGTACTCATACGTCTTGTATTACCTAGAAGTCACGTGCTTCGTGAATATCCCGATGCAGTTGCGACTGACTTGCATTATGCGGAAACCTCGCAAAAACCCATAAACATCCGTTGCATATGTGGGGATACGTGGTATCTGGCACTTAGCAAAATGCATTACGTAACTTTACGTCGTTTCTCAAATTTATAGCCAATTGGAAAATGGTCGTTTACGAGGCCTCGCGTGTGTTTACCTACTCTGACTGTCTCTGGTAGGTATCACACGTGCCAGTGGCACTGACGTATGTGACATGCGTACATATGGAAATTTTTTTTTTTCAAATGACGTAACGCACGTGGAGTTTCTAGAAATTTATTGCATGTCCATTCTGCATGTTTACATATCTCGTGTGAACTTTTGGGTGTGACGTTACCTATGTTGGGCCACACGTGTGATTTCATGCTCGAATAAATTTTATTCGACTTTTTGGGGTATCAGCTTATTTTTAAGGTTTTATTCGAATCTGTAAGAAATATGGGGAATTTTGAGATTTTTTTTTATACACGGTACGTTAATCATCATTGGATCTTGTACCAAAGGGTTTTTGGGTTATTTTTGCCCGTACGCACTGAGACGTTAATGCATGTCGAAGAAGAGGGTGAAATTTGATTTGGTCGAAATTACTTGTGGATCGATCGATCAAAATGGCTGGTTCTATTTTGATATATAGAGAACGAGTAAGTAAGAGGGGGATGATATCGAAACTCTGGGGGATGGTGTGATTAGATTATCGGAAATGAAAAGTAACATCTCGTAGATGAGTGTAGACGTGGATAAGAGATGAAATTATTTGTTTCGAGACTCAAAGTGATTCTGGGAAAATTTTATGGAAGATGCTGGGAAAAAAGAGGAGACGTTTATTAGATCGTTGTTGGACGTTAGATCGACTGGGAGAAATTAATGCAATTTTTGTTCGATAAAAATTAATATTTTTTTATCCTTCAATATAAATATATTTTTATCAACGAATCGCATTTTTTTCTGTTCCGGGTTAATATTAATATCGTCTCTGTGGTTTTTTGACTCAAATCAATTGGCTATCGGGTTTACGAAACGGAACACACGTAACTATACTGTCTTGGATAAATTTCATTCTTCCCGTAGTTCAGAAATTCTGGATCAATTTCGCTAAGCAAGATGATATGGCTTTCTGGATTTATGTTGGTCCATTAATGGGACGCTGGTCCAGTCATCTCGTCAGGACACGTGGTCGCTTTTACGTGATATGCTTTTCTTTATACGCTCTTACCCATCGGTACGAAATCAGTAGAAAGTGCACTTGTGAGGAAATAAAGAAAAAGTGACGTAAAAATTCGTCATGAATTTTTTATAAAGTTGGTATTCATGAAAGTTCGATGCGACCGTGATACTTGCTAAGAATACATATTTTATTCAATTGACGAGATTTTTTTTACGACAGCAGCTTCCGTCCAAGGGAACTGGATTTTGGTACCTTCAGCGGGGCGAGGGGGGGTTGGGTTTAAGTTTTTTATGTCAAGCTTCTGACAAAAAAATGGGAAACGAAAAATCAGAAAATAAATCGCGGTAATGGAATTCTCGTAAATTTTATGCTCGTTCGGCAAGACCATGACGGACTGTATGGGTATACTTTAGGCTGGATCGATGTTTGTGAATTGATTTGTTTTATTTTTTTTCTTCATTGGAGTTGGCAGGTCTGCCTTTGTAAATTGAACGGACGAAGGGTGAAAACATTGCCTTGATTTCTTTACTGGCTACGAAAATTCACAGTGTGACACCGGCGCCCCGCTGGAGGGTGGCAAAGGGCTGCGGAGCGGGCGGAGGTGCAGTTTTGGAACGGTTCAGGCCAGGGGAGGAGCACCCTGACCCGGGTTCAGGACGCGGTGCCCAGCTATCGCCCGATGCCCTGGAGAAGCGGCCGTGGAGGATCCCCAGGAGTGACGTACCGATTCGCTAAGGAACGCTCTCGATTTGGTTCAAAGGGACAAATCGAGGGAAAGGATAAGAGTTACCGGCTATAAGGATCTCGACCAATCGGAACGATTAGCCCAACTTCCCAGCTCATACCGGCTCGTCAGTTTCCGGTGAAAAAAGAATTGACTGACGTCCGCCTGTCATGCGGACCGGCAGAGTTCTGGGTGAGATACCGGCGCCCCGCTGAAGGGTGGCAAAGGGCCGCGGATTGGGCGGAGGTGCAGTTCTGGTACGGTTAAGGCTAGGGGAGGAGCACCCTGACCCGGGTTCAGGATGCGGTGCCCAGCTGTCGCCCGGTGCCCTGGGGAAGCGGCCGTGGAGGATCCCCAGGAGTTACGTACCGATTCGCTAAGGAACGCTCTCGATTTGGTTCAAAGGGACGAATCGCGGGAGAGGATAAGAGTTATCGGCTATAAGGATCTCGACCAATCGGAACGATCGGTTCCCGAATTTGACTATTGTCAATCGACTGCTTCAAAGCAGTCTGTCTCGGGACGCCGATCGGGGTGCCTTCTGCTCCCGGGCTGTTTGTTTACAGTTTTTCTACCCGCGTTTCCTATACGGTATACAAAGTTCTCGCTCGTGCAGTTCCCGTTGCTCTCGCGATATCCAGAAAATCCTACCGATTTTCTGCCCGCGTTTCGGAGGTGCGGTGTCGTGCTATGGTGCAGTGCCCACCCGAGTGTCCTCTGGATGCAGTTCTCGGCCTTCGCGGATCAGCTGATCCAGCGCCGGTGAGGACTCCCAATATATTAATTGGTGCAGGGATTTCGATTTTATAGCTCCGATTCGTTTTGCTACGTTCTCGATCGGTTGCTCTCTGTATTCCGGCACTGTTTACCCGTCTTCCTCCGACCCTCTCTACCTCGATCTAGCAGCCCGAGCGACCGCATTTCCGTAACCGTTGCATTCGGTTGCGTTTGCTGATTTTACTCGATCCCAAAAATCGACGGGACCCGTTAAGCCGTCTATTCTGATAGGTTACGTCATAGCTCTCATTTCGCCAAAGTCGAGACTTATCCACCCCAACTCCCAGGTCACGGCTCGTCAGTTCCCGGTGAAAAAAATTTTTTACTGGCATCCGCCTGTCATACGAATGCATGGGCCAAGGGTGAACGGCCGAGGATAACGTAGCTTAGCTCTCGGATTTTCGTTATCGGTATCGAGTTAAGAAAGTACGTCACTCTTGATCGTCACTCTACGTACTTTACGTCACTTAAATATTACCCGTGACCCATCGTCATAGCTTTCTCCTTATAACCGAAAGCTCGATCTACAAACAATAAGTACCGTTACACGATTAATTTAAATAAATAAAATCAACGTAAATTCCCACGTACGATGCGAAATCCCGAAAGCTCAAAAGCACACGAAAAAGCCTCCAACTGTTAATACGTATAGACACACGCGGACTGTCACATCAGCTATATAAAAACTTTTCATAATCGATGGAAGAACCAGTACGCGAAAGCTCGAACCGATTCAGCTTTTTTTTTTTTTTTCCCCCCCAACTGGATCCTGTAATTACGTCGCTGTGCTATTTCTTTCAGAGACAGCTTGAAGTAATCCCGATAACGAGACGGGCCACATCTCGTTTCCACGAACGATCTTGCGGAAGGGAAGTGGGAACGGGATTGTATTTTGGGTCATATATACATATATATATATATTCCTATACGCTATCTACATCCAGAGCTGTTCTCGTGGGAAGACTGAATGTCAAGTGCTTTCACGTAACTTATGGTTCGGCAATGGGATGCCTGCCGTCCGTAGAATCGAAATCTTGAGTAAAACTCGATTTGTCCTCGACGTCCTCACCTTTCACATTTCTATTCGTTTCTTCTTCGTATTTTTCCTTTCTTTCAATTCACTTCCCCCGCCTAACCTCCTCTCCTCGTTTCTTCTCCGCGCGAACGACGACATCCATTCTACCACCTATATACTCGTATTACTGGCTTACGTTAGCTCGTCCTCGACCCTTGAATTAAATTATACCCCGGAGACTGCGGCAATGTCGTCGCGTTGGAATCTACCGGCTCACGTCGAAGATTATTTCTTGAGCCGACGTCGTCATCTTTTTACTACGTCACTTACGGTGGCGCCCTCCTTCACCCGTAGCGGATCATTCGTCCGGTACGTCTACGAATTTTAGTCGCTGGCTGGTGACGATTAATTTATGAAGTTGACAAAAAAAAGTTTGAACTTTTTTTTTTTGACCTTGACCCTGTAAAACTTTATTTTGGCGGTCTTTATGCTCGATCGATGGATTATGAATATTCCATGAGTCTCGTGCTTTTATCGACTGATATGCATTTCGCTGAATTTCATATATCTTATGGAGATTGTATATTTGTAAGCTTTTATCGACGATATACTTGTTTCTGGGCGGTTTTCATATTTACGTGCTTCGAGAAATTTTATCGCGAGGCTTTCGTTCTTACTTTGACAGCGGCGCGCGGGAGGCAGCTTTAACATATTTCTTTGCGGATTCCTGTCGCGAAAAGTTGCGGTGGGTAGCAAGTGGCCAGTTTCGCAACTGCAGGAAAAGTCATGGATAATAATACCGAGGGACACGTGGCAGTTTGACGGGCTTTCCGGTATATTGAAAATTTACTTTACATCCTGTGATTATATAGAGAATCGAGCGTTGCGAAAGCAAATTTCCCAAAGTGCAACATCTTTAGTTGAGTTTCAGCCTATACAGACATACACACACGTGGAAAAGAAAAACTTTCATATTGCATCCCGATACGCGTGATCCCCATAAGAGGACTCATGCAAAATTCAAATTTTCGCGCCGTAATGTAGAATGAGAAAATTTTTTTTTTCACCAATTGTAACACTATATAACAATATTTTCACTGCAGCGTCCCGATAAAAATATCAATAAGAAGCGCATAAATCGAACGAAAATCAAAATCTTTCCCGAGGATGGGTAGGTAAAATTTTTTTTTTTTTTTTCGTCTTCTCGCAGCCCGCCGTTTTGTTTGCAATTAGTCGAGATTAGTAGCCGTTTTATCTCACCGGCCGGCACTGCTGATATACCCTACGTTTTCGGCCGGTTTACGTGACCGGCCAGTTAATTACAGTCTCACGCAATATCTGTGGTCACGTGCGCGACCACAGGGTTTTTCAACTTATTTACCATTGAGTTGATATGGACTAAACGGGAAATTTATTACCCTTCAAGTGGGGTACCCAGGATACTTTGCGTTAACGATGTAAGTCCTTTCCTCTCCCTTCCTGACGCCCTTGGATATGAAAACACAATTTCTTTAGGCATATACGTACTGCACTGACGATCTCACCTGCAAAATGACAGTTGACTATCGAGTGTCCTTTCAATGTCCCCGGTCATCGTGTGTATAATGATTTAAAAAAATCGTCGGACGCCATGCTTAACGTAAGGGCAAATAGTTTTGTAAAATTTTACGTATGATATTTTTCTATGCACAATAATATATGTTTATGTTATTTTATATCGAGTGTATTTAAGAATATAAAAAAAAATGTGTATAGTTCTTGTCTTCACGAATATATATACTATATGTATCCAGTGTGCCAATAAGTATAGTCCTAGTCCGTACACTCAGTTGAAATTTTCCAATAGCAGTACGAAGTTTCCCCTTTGGCACGGAAAACCAATCGCCTTGACCCGATTCTCCAAGAGTCTCGAGTCCGTATTCACAACTCGCTCTTAAGGTCACTAACAGAGTCGCTTGTAGTTAAAACTCACTAAGAAAAAACTTAAAAGCGCACTATTAGCACTAAAAGCGAGTTCTGAATACGGGCTTCGGTGTCGTTAACACGATAATGTGTATAGGCGAGAGAGAGAAAGAAAAAGAGAGAGAGAGAGAGAGAGAAAGGGGAACAGTGTGTGAGAGGCATACAGGTAAGAATGGGAGTATAGGTACGAGGTGCCAAGGGTGTCCGGTACGTCCCTGAACATTTTATAAGGAACAGCAATGCTCCCTGAGCCGTAAGAGACACGCTTCGTTGCTTCTAGAAGCTTTTCCAGGCTATCAGCTCGCGCCCTTTTACAGACACGGTCCTGAACGCGTGGCAACATTGTCCTGTCACATAGGCCGCAGGAAGAACAATGTATTAAATATCAATTAGTACGTATGAAACTATAGAAATTTCTTAAAATTCTTACTCCGCAAATTGTTTGGGACATGGGCCCACGCAGTTATATCGTATCTACTTCATATGCGTAGTGGGTTAATAAGATGAAACGTACTACCTGTACTTATCGCGACCGCATGATGTCTATAGAAAGGACATATGGTACGTTTGAGCTAACTAGCCTTTATACTGCTGGGTACTTTTCTAATAAATCATTCACGATGCACGTTCACGCAATTACTTGGGTATTGATTTTATTTATTTTTTTTTAAAGTAAATTTTAATAAATAGTAGCTTATGCAGAAATGCATAACTTTACCAACGCGTTCGTTTTAGCGATACCGTTAAGGCTTCCTGTGAATGTGCATTGATCATGAGGCGTATAGAATATATGTATATATATATACTATATACTGTACTATACTGTACTATATTTGTGATTGCATGATCGAGCAATATATTCGTACGCTTACAACTACTGGCGGTCCTTCGATCCGCAAGTTCGCATTCACGCCGTACGAAGCTCGACGCTTGCGCCAGTCCGAAAGCCGAGCTTTGTGCTTTCGAGTCGCGCTTTTCTATCAGACCACGTGGAGTCGCGGACTTCGTATCTACAGACAGTACCGGTGCCGCGAATTAACATTGGAAAGTGCAAGCTCTAGTTGACACGGGAACACTTTGTCGAGACGATTGAATATAAGAAGGCGATTAAGCTTTCGGTGCTTTTTTTGTCACTGCTTTGTAGCTTTGCCCGAGACACACTTTAACGCGCATATAAGCATTGCCGACGGCATTTAAACTTAACGATAGGTACCTGTGACAGGTGTACGAAAAATTTGACAATTTTTTGGTGGAATTTTTTTTTTTTTTACATTTCAACTCGAGCGAGCTTGCGAGGAGTTAATAGACTATTCGCGATTCTGGTCGTTACGTAAGTTTCTTGTATAATCCGAAACGGGAGTGTGCTTTTGTGTTTTCGATAAGTGGCGAGCTTTCGGGAAAGAGCTTTTGTTTCGTATTTTTTTAAAAATATTTTTCGCATACGAATTCATATTTATGCATGAGGGAATATTAGTGCTTAATTCTTGATAGTAATTATTTGTATTTTGACCATTTTTTGGGAAATTTTTTTTTTTATTAACCCTGATTTCAGTTGACGTTAAGCTATCGCGCAATGACAGTAGTAACTTATGTTCATTATTCATTTCATATGTGGGAAAGGGGGAGGGGGAAGGGGGAGTGAATCATTATAAGCAATTTCTTTCATTCACTCACTGACGTATTGACGTCCCAATGTTATTTATTGATAAAGGATTTTGCGAATCGTAATTTATCAGATTTTGCGATTCGTGAATTAACGTTGAATTTTTATTATCCGTCGCTATGATATTTGCAGCGAGAGAGTGAAAACGGGTGGGAATGAGAGAATCGGAGAGGCCGTAGTAAACGCGTCCAGCGCACTATCCGATAAAATGGCTGATAACGATTAATCGCGCGTACTCCTGGCTTTATCGACGGGATCGAATTACCTTAGCGTCACGCGAAATCCAATCGTACTTCAATTGAAGCGAATTTGCGACTAGTGCAAAAAAATGTATGAGGAGCGTCACAGGAGGAGGTCTGACAGTTTTTTTTTTGAAATTTTACACAACTCCCCCTTGAACTTATGGTATTTTTCGTACGTTAAGGGATTTCGAAATGCGGTCAAATGGGTGAACGGGCCTTTATCGTAGTATTAAACTGTTATCAGTACCGATAAGGTTAACGTGTCAATTATTTTCTAAAATTGGAGAAAATTGTATCGAATTTCACGTTTTAACATATTTATTTATTTTTTTTTTTTTAGTAATCGATATAATTAAAATTTTTTATTTTATTTATTTAATTGATTCGTGACCCACGGAAAAGTATTTATTAACTTAATACTTTTTTTTGGTGACTTTTCGTCCATTCCAAAACCACGACGGGGAACATCATTCGATTATGCGTGACCTTTTAAACCCCCGATAAAGGATCTGCTAGTGATAAGCATCGTCTCGTTTGAACTCCTTTGGATTCTCGAGGAATCTAAAGGCTACGTCGAAGCTGGCTTTGAATTTTTCTCGGATTTCATCGCTATTCTGAAAATTACCCTTAGGACGAGTCACGTAATTTTATTTCCTTTTTTGTTCCCTTTCGGGTTCGCCAGCTCCTCGTTTTATCCTGTACCTACTGATCTTGCTTCCCCACTGTCATCTTTTTGACTCAAGAATTTCCTACTGGGACAATTTGATCCTTTTCAAGTCTTTTATATATACATATAAATATATCATTCGCTAAGTTCCAGGACTTTTTTCGATACGTATTGGCAAGTTCCAGGACTTTTGTTACTTCCAAGACAGTCTTGGAAATTTTTTTCTGGGAATCGTAAAGTTCCAGGACCATAAAGCGGCATCCACACCGAATTTTTCAAAAAATTTTTAATGCTAGATACTCGGAGTTGTGATGGGCTAAAAGATGAGTTTCGTTAGGTTAGTTTAGCTTAGAATTCCAATGCTGTCACACCCCAAGGTTTAGTTTTTTTTTAAAAAAAAACGCATTCGCTTGCCATTGTGGATGACCACCGTCCTGGAACTTACTGTTAGTCACGTTTATATATATGTATATTTCTTTTGATTTATCGTCAGACTATATGGTACAGCCATTTCAAAAAGTTCTTCATTTTTTGCTCCTCGTTCAATTACTCGATTATTCGTAGATACGTTTCCATTGTGCGACAGAATAAATTTTGACGTTATCGAATTACAAATTAATAATGGAAGGTGATCGGAAAGTTATTAATCGATACACGGATCATTAAAAGATACAATAACTTTAATGTACGTGACGATTTTATTTTCATGTAGAATTCTTGCGATTCGGGGGAAAAAGAAAATATCAATTTATATTTAGGTTGCGTAAAAAAATTTGTCGCTCACACCGAAAGCTCGATCGTCGTGCGAAATTTTCTGGAAAAATTGGTGAGATTTCGTGACTCTTGCGGGGACGAAAAATGTGAACGGTTCATAATGAACGACAGAAGTGCTAAGGGTGCGACACACAGGCAAGGCCCTCGAGGACCACCCCCGCCACCGCCGCCTCCGTATCCACATCAGAAATTGTTCAAAAAATGCAAGAGTGCTACTTTTCAGCTTGATGGTGCAACATACACTATAGGTAATTATTGTCGACAATTAAATTTGCTTCGGGTGCTGTTTTTGGAGGAAAATTGAAAATAATGTGTACGCCGTGTGAAATTGAATTATATATAATATATTTGGAAGATATTTTTAGGATTTGTTTGTATGATATATGGTGTATAGAATTATTGGTGCACTCTGACTGATAATGCAACTGCGCCGGAATCGCAACGCCTGAAGAATTTCGTATTGAAAATATTTACAGAAATAACATTTCGTCAGTGTATTTTGAGAGTTTTCCGTGAAAAATTTATCTCGCTGCTATATCCGTAGTATTGAGATACGAGTCTTATCTTTTATGCAGAGAAGAAAAGTGACGAAAACGACGGCAAAATGTAGACGAAATTCTTTATCAGCTATTAGTATCTTAATTTCAATCGCAATCGATGTTTTCATTATCGATACCCGCATTCCGTGCAGCCATGAAGTTTTATCAATAAATTGATAAAGAAAACGATTTAGAGTAACAAAAAAATTGACATCTGTCAAAAAAATCACAGTTAAATTTTATTTTTACTCTTATCAACGTTCTGATTAGAGATCGATATATTTTTACAGATCCTTACGTGTTGCGAAAAATTTTTCGGCCTTTTTCAAAAAAAAAAAACAATCTTGACACGGACTCGAAATAGTCTGATAGTGTAAAATCTAATCGAGAGATTTCAGCCGCGGGAGACTATCCTTACACGAATTCACTTTGGTCCGTACTTGCATCCCAAATTGAAATTACACGCGGGAACGGGAATTCGTGGAATTTCTCACTTGTTTGTTCGTATTTCAAAAATAACGTGAAACTTGCCAGGGCATCGAGTTACGTAAGATTTCCTGGTAGCTAAACGTATTCCGTCGAAATAGATTTTCGAATTGAGAGAACACAAAAAGGCGTCCCGTGGAGGGTGAAGTAAACAAAAATAAAATTGACTAATAAAAAAAAGTCAATTTCGAAAAATCCAAAAATTCAAAAAATTTTCATTCTCAACAACAGTTTGTACTCCGTGCGTAAAGTTACTTGAGAACGACTTTGTCCCTTGATCCACTAATCAACGTCGTCTCGTAACCACAAGTAACTTGCTGTTTCAGTGCGATGACGTAAAACGTCTAGAAGGCGTCGAGACGGCCTTTACGAGGTCCACGCGAAAATACACTAACGGGCATTCGGGTCATTATAAGAGAATACTAAAGAAGCTACGAAATTCCAGTGTAACTCGTACCTACCTGTGTATTAAATCGCGTTCCTTGTTTAATCAGCTACCCTATAACTGTTTAATTTTTTTTTGAGTAGGTCGTCAATATGTAAAACTAATACTTGGGAATAATTTTTCTTTAATTTAATCCTTAAAAAAATGAATACACCCTTGCCACCTATAATTCATTCAGGGTTGCTAATTCATACTCGGCATTCCGTTTAAGGGTTGAATAATTACACCCTTAATGTAATCCAACAGTGAATTATTCTATTTGTCCTTCCATGTTGCTCTTGCGATAATCAACCCCTTAGATATTCCCTTAACTGTCTCGTCGACGCTCGCTCGTGATATGCGAACAAGGGACAAGTTTTTGATTGCACAGTAATTTATTGATAACGTTACGTCACCTATGGTATTAGACATTACAGATTCCGGCGGGTCAATAAAATCTCGCCAAAGTAATTGAGAGGAATTAAAAATTTTTTACGTAGAAATCAGTCATGGACTTAATAACGTAAATTTTTTGTAAATTATCAATTTAATTATGTGTCAAATTTTGAACATGGGGCAAGTTTTTGATTACAAAGTAATTTATTGATAACGTTACGTCACTACGGCATTAGACATTACAGATTCCGGCAGATCAATAAAACCTCGCCAAAGTAATCAAGAGGATTTAAAAAATTTTTACGTAGAAATCAGTCACGGATTTACTAACGTACAATTTTTGTAAATTATCAATTTAATTATGTGTCAAATTTTGAACAAGGGGCAATTTTTTGATTACACAGTAATTTATTGATAACGTTACGTCACCTATGGCATTAGACATTACAGATTTCGGCGGGTCATTAAAACCTCGCCAAAGTAATCAAGAGGATTTAAAAAATTTTTACGTAGAAATCAGTCACGGATTTACTAACGTACAATTTTTGTAAATTATCAATTTAATTATGTGTCAAATTTTGAACAAGGGGCAAGTTTTTGATTACACAGTAATTTATTGATAACGTTACGTCACTACGGCATTAGACATTACAGATTCCGGCAGATCAATAAAACCTCGCCAAAGTAATCAAGAGGATTTAAAAAATTTTTACGTAGAAATCAGTCACGGATTTACTAACGTACAATTTTTGTAAATTATCAATTTAATTATGTGTCAAATTTTGAACAAGGGGCAATTTTTTGATTACACAGTAATTTATTGATAACGTTACGTCACCTATGGCATTAGACATTACAGATTTCGGCGGGTCATTAAAACCTCGCCAAAGTAATCAAGAGGATTTAAAAAATTTTTACGTAGAAATCAGTCACGGATTTACTAACGTACAATTTTTGTAAATTATCAATTTAATTATGTGTCAAATTTTGAACAAGGGGCAAGTTTTTGATTACACAGTAATTTATTGATAACGTTACGTCACTACGGCATTAGACATTACAGATTCCGGCAGATCAATAAAACCTCGCCAAAGTAATCAAGAGGATTTAAAAAATTTTTACGTAGAAATCAGTCACGGATTTACTAACGTACAATTTTTGTAAATTATCAATTTAATTATGTGTCAAATTTTGAACAAGGGGCAATTTTTTGATTACACAGTAATTTATTGATAACGTTACGTCACCTATGGCATTAGACATTACAGATTTCGGCGGGTCATTAAAACCTCGCCAAAGTAATCAAGAGGATTTAAAAAATTTTTACGTAGAAATCAGTCACGGATTTACTAACGTACAATTTTTGTAAATTATCAATTTAATTATGTGTCAAATTTTGAACAAGGGGCAAGTTTTTGATTACACAGTAATTTATTGATAACGTTACGTCACTACGGCATTAGACATTACAGATTCCGGCAGATCAATAAAACCTCGCCAAAGTAATCAAGAGGATTTAAAAAATTTTTACGTAGAAATCAGTCACGGATTTACTAACGTACAATTTTTGTAAATTATCAATTTAATTATGTGTCAAATTTTGAACAAGGGGCAATTTTTTGATTACACAGTAATTTATTGATAACGTTACGTCACCTATGGCATTAGACATTACAGATTTCGGCGGGTCAATAAAATCTCGCCAAAGTAATTGACAGAAATTAAAAATTTTTTACGTAGAAATCAATCACGGATTTACTAATGTAAAATTGTTGTAAATTATCAATTTAATTATCTGTCAAATTATGAAAATCATTAGCACGGGACTTCCGGTTCTATCGTGCTGCAGTTTCCGTGGAATGTTTCTGGCAGGTGCTTAATTACGATTTTACGTGGCGCGATTAACGGAACGTACGAACGAATAAGGATGCGGGTGGGGGATGATCGGGTCAATCGATTTTTCACGATTGGTTTTTCATAAAAAATCGATGATGTCTGATCAATATATATTTTTTTCAATATTTAATAATCGATTAAAATCTCTGTAGAAATTTTACGTGTATTGTAAAACACTATTAACATTATAAATGTATATATTTGTAAAATAAAATTGTGACGTCACTCCCACATGTATCGCGGGTTATAGATTATTGATTGTCATAAGGCGATCGTCAAATCGTTAACGATTTCCCATTAATCAACGTTAAAATTATACGGCGTCTCGATACTCTCGTTCTCGCATCGGTTCAGCGGCTCGTTAATAATACCTACCTGACATAGATAACGCTTATCAATCAGCTTCGAATAATCAATGCGAAGTTCTAAGCAGCTTGAGGCAAAGTGTAATTAGCTTAGACGGGTGTAATTGCATAATGCAATTAAAATGTAAAAGTATCGAATTTCATTATCACAGGTGCCAATTAAATCTTGCGTATCATATTGCTGAAGGATAGACAAGAATATATTGATTTCTTATGGATTTCCAACGGGTTCCTCTCAATGGGTCATTTCAATCAGATAACTAAAAGATACTTTATTCAGACGTAATGCAAACGCGTCTTAAGGTCTGACAAGCACCGGTTCCCTCGTTGCGTCTAACAAGGGTAGGTGCAGCTTTTAATTAGAATTGACGGCGATGTAATTAGACGGATCGATCCTCGGTGGTTGAGCGGATCTTTTTTTTATCATCCCTTGTTCGGGCCGAGATAGGCTCAAGATACTTGTTATCGGTGCTACCAGCGGGTCGAGGGTCATTTGAAATTGACGCGGCAGGAATTCGAAAATAGGGGATGTTTCGCAATTCCGTATAAAGGCAGGCGCGAGCCTAAGTTCCCTGTAAAATTCGTTTAGGGACATCGTAATACGCTGCGGGGTTGGTCTTTGGATATTTTATACGAGCTATCTTATATTTGAGGGAGGGGGTTAATTTTATTTCACTACCCTTAAGAGCAGCTTTGCCTTGGAATTAAATTTAACGAACGTAAGTGGCCACTTGCGTGTAAACTCGCCGGATATTATTTTTTCACAATTTTTCATCCCCCCATTCGCAGCCTCGTATTTATCGATCCTGTTGGTTCCGAAAATATTTTTTTTTTTTTCGAACAAATTTTTTTTATTCAGTCACTGGTAACCTTTCGGAATTTGCAAAAAGGTTAAAATAATTTGTTTCATCCCCCCCTCCGGCCCCTATCATCCCTCACTGCCTTTTTTGGATTTCGGAATTCCAATTCCCATCGATACTCGTAGTCGTCAATCGCGTCGGCGTGAAGCTAATAAAACGGCGAATGCGAATTTGGGGGATGAAAAAGATTGAAAAATCATCCCCTGGGCCACGAGGAGCCATGCAGCTCGTAAACTGTAGCCAAACGAAGTTCGATCCGCGTGGACGATGAAAAACAACCCTTATCCGCGCGGCATGCTTACTTTACGGTAATTGCCAATTACAACCCTTAAACAAGGTGCACGCGTATGGTTTACACTGGCATAAGGGTGTTTGCTGTCTATCGTATCGGCATTCAAGTTGCATCCCTTATTTCGGCTAAATATCATACTCCCATAGGTTTTGGGGTTATGTTTTTTTTATACAGTAATCTCCATTTACCACCCCTATTTGCAGTATATTTACGTCCGCGGATCGTTAAGACGATCCCCCGGTCTAAGGGTCGCTGTAGAGAAAGGAACTAAAATATATGCTTTTCTCAAGCAGCCGTACCGTATGTGACTGTATAGGGGTTGGCAGTACTGCTATGTGATGTAAGGGTTGTTTCCGGAGCGTCCCTGTTCTCATTTTTATTTTATAGACGTTGGGTCGTTGTCGCTGCTTCTTTTTATTTTTCGTGATTTTTTTTTATATCTTTCGCGCGAAAAAGCTTCTCGGCTTCCGGCTGATTTCTTCTTCGGGGCGCATATGCGCCCTCTTACCGATCTCCTGCTATACGGATACGGATCTTACGGAATTCCTACGTTTTATGTGCACCACGTGAAATTTCGAAATTTAATCCCATTTAGCCGATCACCGACTGGCAGGTGTAACCGGTATAAACGATTCCGTAGAATCTGGATTGATCGCGGTCAAATGAATTGAAACGACCTGTAGTCACTGTAGTCCGTACCTGTAGTGTATCAAAGGTACGTCTTTGAGGTAACCCATTCGTTACGTTAAAATCGAATAAGGATCTTCGCTTTTTGAGTATTATCGATTTTTAAAGAAATATTATATATATATTTTCTGTTAATCGTCCTCGCACCACAATTTTTGCCAGTGACCTGTGCACTATACTTGTATGTGCTTTCGCCTCCTCGTATGTAATCGAAAGCTCGTAATTCTTTTTTTTTCATTATCACAACGAATAAAAACGTTTAACCACATTTCTTTATAATCGAACGAGACTGATTCGATGTCTGAAAATCGATTGGATCGTTTGAGTGTTTTCGCCTCGTGCGTTCGTTGCGTCAGGTGGTGCAAAAAATCTACGCGTTACCACTAGGGGCAACGCACGTGTACGGTACGAGCATTGATGCCAATGTAAATAAAAAAAAGAGACAAAAAATCATCCCTTGGCAGGAAGAAGTAAAGAAAATAAACGAAGATTCAACCGTCTTTTTATGCAATTCGAATTCTAGGGATAAATTGTATTTAATACTCGTTTCCTACGTTCTGCCATGTCTGGTGTGCATCTCTCTCTCTCTCTCTCTCTCTCTCTCTCTCTCTCTCTCTCTCTCTCTCTCTCGCTAGTTTTTCATCCTCCAGGGATATTCGTGATCGGATATTACAGTTACTTAAGTTTCAGCTGCTTTGATTTTTTTCTATAACTTCTGCATTAATCAACTCCAACGAATTAGCCCTGCTCACGATACCAGAGGTAGCTGTACCGTGTCAATATTGATGATAAGTGAGGTATCGATTGCGCCATTAGAGATAATTAATCTATGTCTCTCTCACTGTCCGACGACTTAGCTCAGCATGGACGCCGAGTCGCATACAAAGAATCGATAGCTTGATGCGTTAGAAAAGTGCACTCGTAGTTTGCATTGGAAAATTATGCATGACGATATGTGTCAGCTGTTAGAGAAATCATGGAACGTGCATAGAGAAAGAAAGAAAAAAAAAATGACAAGAATCACGAAAAACAAACTTGTACCGTACAAGTGTCAAAATATTTTCATCCAAGTGACAGGTGACTTCCCCTTGTTTTTTTTTTGAATTTCATCAAATTAATAGACATCAGACTTGGGGATGGTCTGACAGAATGACAGGGTGTTTCGACGAGGGTAGGGTAAACATATGTCTTAAGGGTTGATTTGGAGTCAGTACTTAAAAAAAT